>CM056205.1:60626778-61226778 GCA_029692085.1 Gymnothorax javanicus | reverse complement strand
CGCAAACCAATTTCGATGTGTGTACCCTCAGATTGAAACATTGAACTCATACTCATTATTTAACTTCAACTCTAATATTATATGGTAGACAGATAAACTAACAATATATAATATGATTGCATATATAATCATTATTCAGAAAGCATGCACATCATGCATGGTTAGTAGAAATAGAATCTTCCCACAATTTTCACAGAAAACATGGGAAGTCAATTGTTTCATGCCACAGTTTATTCAATTCCATTTTTTTTTTCTCCTGATAAATTAGGTTTATAACTGCGGCTTTGAATTGGCTCTTGAAGACAGCAAAAACGCTTTGATGTGAATTGGAATAATAACTATGGAGAAAATGCCAAAAAAAACTGAATTATATCCCAGTGTTTGGAATACGACATTAGCTTTTGGTGCTCCAAACTCCTGAGCAGAATGTTCTGATCTCCTCACCAAGAGCAGAGAAAATGCCTCAACACTCAATCTGTCACACTGGAGTTCTGTTACCTTGTCACCCTGAGCTAAAATGAGTCATATATGAGTTTGTACTTAGTTGCTATTAAAATAGAAGGAATTAAATTTTAATCATACGACCAAAAATGACCATTTATTTGTCACAAAATGTGCAATGCTTGGAACATCATGAGCAAATTGCTTGGAACATTATGAGTCTATGTTACACTCCAGTCTAAAAATACTCAATGCAAGAAAATACTAAATATCCTCAATATCATAATTATAACATAAGTGAATGTAAGAAAAAAATTGGCGAAGGCAAATTCATTGGACCTCTGAACGAGAAACATCAGCTGCTTCATAACAGTTTTTGTTGACATAAATGGGGATACCATGTGGAGTTCCCCGCTGGTCTAGCTGAATCTGTCAGGCTGCCCCAATTGGAGCGACAATCTCGAGCTACGATCTGAATCGCTTATTAATATGCTGGAATTCATGTGTAATTATGTCTGGATTTGGAGCAGCTCACTCATGTGTAGCGCTTTTAGAGCTAATCTGATTACCACACATTGGCTGGACATCATTTCATAAGCCAAATTCACCCCTCAAAATTGAACCAAACCAAAAGCAACAAATGAGAGAAGGCAATGACCTGATTTAAATTCTTTGGCCTTTCGCACGAGTGGAATAACTGAATTTAGCTGCTTTATTCGGAAACCGTGACGAAGCACTTTTTAGACAACACTTTCATTTAGCGGCAGCAATGGGTCATGAGAATAGGGGGAGGGGCTATCAGCCCCCTAAGCAGTGCTATAGGTCAGCTCGTGAGACTGAACTAGCCCACAGCAGACAGGTTCTTTCAACACTGCAGCCAGCAACATTCACACTTTACAAAAGAAAAAGACAAATTGGCAAGAGTCTATTTCAGCCCTAAAGGATGTGGTGCACTTTGCACAACTGTGCCCAAAACTGGCCTGGAGAGCTTCAGTTATCCCACTTGAGCTGGGCACAGCCTGTGAGAATCACTAAGAAAGAGAGAGCGCAACTCTCTTATTCCCAAGGGCCACAACATTCCTGATAGTAGCACACAGAAACCCACTGTATTCCCATTGCAGTGCAGCAGCTGCAATATTCCCAATAACTGTCTGCAAAAATGCTACATCATTCCTGGGAGTGTTTCACAGTAAAGATGTGGCATTCCCATCAGTGATGCACAGACAAACCACGTCATTCCTAAGAGTGGGGAATGGAAAAGCTGAAAAATTCCCAACAGCAGTAAACAGAAAATCTATGAAATTCCCAACAGCAGTGCAAGAAAAGCCACGGAGTGCGCTAGAGTGGGGCGCACAGAAGTCTCAGGACTCCCCAGAGTCGGAACAGGAAAGTCATGGCATTCCCAAGAGTAGTTCAAACAGAAGCCACCACATTCCCAAGAGTGGAGCGCTGAAAAACCTCGGCATTCACAAGCCTGGAGCACAAAATCGCGAGGCATTCCCAAGAACAATGCGCAGAAAAGCCGGCACATTCCCACGAGTGGGGTACAGAAAAGCAGCTGGATTCCCCAGAGAGGAGCTCAGCATGAGGTAAGACCTTGAGGGAGAGCGCAGATTAGGAGAGGACAGGGGCTGCATGGTGATGTGACAGACTGACGGATACGGCGGGACTGAGTCAGGACAGCCTGTAGTTTCCAGCCACGGCTACGTTCCTTTCCATGCATTTTATTGCAGTGATTAATTAGTCTGGCCGCCTGGGTCATGACCGAGCTTGAGGGCATGTAAAATTCATTCTGCTGTCTCAACAAAGGCAGGAAATATGAAAAAAACAAAAAATACTTCAAAGGTATTTAGTAGGACAAACAATTCTTTTCAATTAGAGAGCTCCAAAATGGTCTGAATGGTATATTTTTGCTCAATCTATAGAAGCTTCTTAGAGAATTACTCATTACTAATTGCATAGTATATTTACAGCTGCATTTGAGATGCTTAGAGATACGGGCAATTACGTGAACATCAATAATTGTCAGTGCGTCTGTTTAGCACCAGGTTGATAAGCAATTGATTAGGTTATGTTTCGACTTAATGCATGATAATTTCCAGATTTATAGCAACTAAACAGCTGGAAATAGCATACCTTTTTCTCATTCTAAAACAATAAAATATGATGTTCCCCAGGGCTGGCCATGGCCTGGGAATAATTCCCTGTTCCAATTAATCCTTGAGCTCTTCTCTCAAGCCATTCTGGGAACATGTTCCACCCCCTACAGCTCACTGGCTCAGAGCAGCACAGCCTCTCAGAGGAAGGAAAGATGAACCCCACCACCGTCTCTCTGAAGACCTGACCTGAGTGATCAATTAACCCCCCCAAAAACTCTCCTCGCCTGGGGACAAGGCCCAGCTTTAGTTCCGTCGTCACTCAGGGCTCAGCAATCACGAGCGCCCATTTCCAAACGGACGCTGCGTCACAAAACAAGGTTAAATACCAGAAGCTTCCGAGGAGATCAGATTAAATTAATGGTGACCACCAGCCTGAGTGTGCTCTCTCGTCAACACTTTCAGCGACCTCAAAGACACGTACAGGTTCAGCTCAGGACAATGGAGAGATCACCTCCACATGTCCATATTTTGTACAGAACGTACCACTGTTCCAACTGTCAGTGTGTTTGGGGCATTTTCTTAATGACAGACCTGCTTCAGTTTTGATTCAGCCGGTATATAAATTGAACATTTCAAGAAAGCCAAACTCAGCTTCACTCCCATATTCCCATATGGTCTCAGAGTCTCGCCTGAGGGCATCTATGGGCCTCAACCCTCAAACTTTAGCCCCTGGTCCAGATAAAATTAGCATAAACACACATAGATAGCTTCCAGCTGAGCATCTCTCTGGTGACATCGCAGGAGCACTTATCCTAATTGCACGTCAATCAGCTGGATTGAAGTCCATCCCGGCAGGACCCACAGGCAACTGCACACAAATATAAAAATGTCACAGGCAATAAAACTGTGTTCCACATGCCATGCATGTCATAAATAAATGCAACAGGAAACTGATTTTTGTTATTACTGATTCAGTGCTTGTTCTGTGGGTGGAGTCTAATGCATTAATTCACAGCAGGGGTTCCCAAACTCGGTCCTGGGGACCCACTGTGTCTGCTGGTTTTTGTTGAAACCACACTTACAGCCCCAGCATTATTTACAAAAGTATTCGTCCTCCTGCAGTTGATACTTTGGAGACAGGTCTTTGGCAACACTTGGAGTACTGACTTGTCTCAGGTACGCCTACGAAGCGCATCACATATTTAGGTTTTGGGATATTTGCCCATCCCTCGAAGCAAATTCGGTCATATTCTGCCAAGATGAGTTATTGGACCAATAATTTTGAGGCCATACCACTGAGTTTCAGTGGATTTTTTGACAGAGCTGTTCCAGACTATTAACCCTAGTGTTTTGGAGTCATTATTTTAGACTTTGCTTTGAACTTCGGGTCAAAGCCATGTCAGAAAGAAAATCTTAGCACTGAACGCAGATGGATTATTCGCAAAAATATGCCCCTGTTTGGCAATATTTCATCTTGACCTGGCAATATCTTCCCAGTCGTTTCTGTTGAAAACAAACCGTATAGAATGATGCGAAAACCACCTGGGTGTAAAATAGGGATGTACCCAGATTATGGGTTCCACCAAGCATAACATTTGCTTTCAGGTCAATGTTAGTCTCATCTGTTAATAACAGCTTATTTCACATATTCATGGTTAGTTATGTAGCCTTTGGCAACCCTTAGTTGAAATTAATATAGAACTCTGTGAGAAGTGTCTATCATTCAGCAGATCTCCCATAAGCTAAATATGCAGTCACAAAAAGGACAATTTTTAGCCTGTCTGTTACTGTCCTTGTTGACCTGTTGGTCCCATCTCTGGCAGTGCTGCAGCTTTCTCGGTAAAAAGGCGTAATCCTGGTACGTGCCTGGTTTGTGCCATATTTTCTAATTTTGTTGCAAGAAACAGAACTGTGCATTCTCCGAGGAGGGATGAAATCTTTGCCAGCCAGCTTTTGAAAGCCTTCTCCAGCCTTTTCCCTCCAAGCAGTTTTAATGAAAGTTCCACAGACGGCTCCTCGGTCTCCATGACGATATCTCTGATCTCATCTGCCATTTAAATTGAGCGACCCAAAAAAGTCAGCGAATATTTCATAATTATTCCATTTTACATCGACGGAGACTAAAATAATCGATGGGAGGTGAAAGCTCTCTCAAGGCGCTTCGGGTTTTTTTCTCCCTTATTAGGTATCTATTCATTTAAATCTTCAGCTTCATCGGGGCAATAACACAAACATCTCATTTCAGAAAATTGCATTTCAGAGCCACTTCAAAGAATCACCTTTGAGGGGGAAAAAAATTGATAAATATTTTATATTCTGCCCCTGAATTTAGCATAATTGTGAGACGCAAATAGAGCCATTTTTATGATTACAGCTCCTGCTCCAAAAGGTCCATTGTAATGCCCATTGGGATTTTCCTTTGATATTGCTGCCAGTCAGTCTGAATTAGAGACGAACTCTCAGATAGTCATTAAGCTGCTTTAAAAGCCATGTAATGGCGATTCAGGCAACACATCATCAGGCTTCTGAGAGCACTGCATCATTGCCAACCCTTCAGTGAAAAATGCAGTGAATTAAGAGGGCTGAGTTATCAAAATGGGACCCAGCCCTGCTGATCCTGAGTCAGGTCTTCGGGAGCCTCGCTCACACACGTGTTCTGAGCCCACCCACACGGGGACCTCAACGAGTACGACACAAAGGGGCTCCATTAACATATTTAAGCAGAGGCTGGAGTAATACCAGACTGTGGGGCCCATCCATGTGGAGGAGCAGAGCCCTGACAGGAGGAGTCACACAGATGGCACTGCAGGCCTCGAACACACAGCTGTCCGCCACCATAAAACACAGTGTCATCATCCGCACGGAGGGCAGCTGTGACTCCGCTGCATGCAGCACGAGCAGCAGCTGTCAGAAAAGCTCAGAACAGGAAGTTCAGAGCAGGAAGAGCGCAGTCATGTGACCTGCAAGACCCCACTCTAGTGATTTCCACCAGCACGACTCCAGGGAAGTAATGAAGCCGTAAAAAATGCATCCAAGGATAAAAAAAGAAACACCCAGACATGGGGCCCTTTGAGTCCTGTGATTGTGCAAAATGTCAAAGCACTTTACCCGTATTTCGGTAGTGGTCCTGCTGCCCACCAGGCCGAGACGTCCTGCCGTTACAGGCTCATGACTCTGTCACCGTTTTCTTCCCCCGAGGGAATAGTACCAGAAAGTTCCATCATTTATACATGGCTAGGAGAGGGGCTTTTCCAATGAAGGGATTCCTGGCCCAGGCTTGCGCAGGCATTATCAGGATTTTATTCCAGATATTAAGGTAGTTTAGCGCACAGAGTACTGAGTCTGTTTAGCTATATATGTCACCCAGGGGACTTGGTTGTTTTCATATTATGATTGCAATTTTTGCCATTTTGCTGAGAATTGGAATACACTGTAGTGCACAGGAATTGTCCATCTTCAGATACCTGTGGTTAACTCCGCAAGTTCACTCGTCTGAGAATAAACAGGTATCAGTCGACGATTATAAGTCTGCCCAAAGGAGGAAAAACAAGCTATTTCTGCAACATACGTTGTATATTAGTTATTAACAAATCGGTGATGCACACAAGCGATCAGCTTAATTAACTGCACTTGATGCATTTTTTAATTATTTAACGGCTAAAGAACAATTACTTAATTTAAAATCTAATTAATCTTAATCCATTAATGCCCTAATTTCTTTTCAAATTAAAAGTTACACTTTGTTATCAGATACCATGTACAATGAACATGTAACGTTTAAATTATGTTGAAAAATAACTATTTTGTCATCGAGGACCCCAAATATGTATGTCTCATTACAAATGTGCTCCAATCGTTGAAAGCATTAAAAAAAATCATCATTCTGAGAAAAATATATTTAGATAATACCATAATCTCCTATTTTTGTTCAGGAGTTTTATAAAAATGTGTCTCAGAAAAAAATGGCACTCTCACCATATAGAGCGATTACAGATTTAAGAAATTCATGCAAATGGCCGCCCCCATCACTGCTGTAAAGGGACACTACTCTCATAAGCACTTTTCCTGGATGCGAGTTACTTCCCTTGATTAGCCTACAGCTGTTTAGTCACAGTGACGCATTCACTTGGGTTACAGAGCTTAAAATGTAAGGCGTCCCCAAAATGAGAGAGTGGTCATTAATGGGTTAAACAAGCAGAGACTGAATGCCACGTTTTTAAATTCAGTCGATCATCCCCTTCGAAGTTGAAATTGATCAGGGAGTAGGTGAATGACAAGAGACATTATAGTTCCTTCATAAATAAATTCAGCAATGGTACAATTTTATATTGGGTAGTTTATTTACTTATGAAATAGTAATTACCTTGCGACTATTTTGTAAAGAATGTATCTGCTCTGATTGCGATGGAAGACGTTTTCTGACTAAATGACTGCACATATGGATAACACTCGGCTCGCACCTTATTCCCAACATATTTAACATTTCTGGCCCACTCATGTTCTAAATCCAACACGTGGAAGCCTAGCCATCACCCTAAAGAGGCTTCAACCTCCTCCATCACAGCAAGTATTTCCGAAACAATGTATGATGCAAATTAGGTATGCGGCACTTCCAGACGCATAAAGAACCATTTGCAAACTGCAATGCAATTACACAGAAAACATATGACCCAGGCAATTTGCTGAACAAAAGGTCCACAAATTGGTCCATGCTCAGTCAGTCATAAAATATTCAAATGTCTGCAGACACTATTTTACCCAAACCTTCACCCACAGGTACTGCCGCCCCTCTGCATCCCCAGACAGACTGGAGCCAGAGCACTTTGTAAGCATGCAAAAATTGATATGCAAATGTATGCAAATGTCTTCTCCCTGAAACTAATCAGTGAGTGGAGAGGTTTGCACATTGTGTGGGCTCTGGACCTGAGCCTATTGTGTGATCAAAGGAATAGTCCCTGAATTACAGAGGAATGCTCACTGAACAAAAGGAATATTCACTGAATCACAAAGCAATACTCATTAAAGAAAAGGAATATTCACTGAATCACAGAGGAATACTCATCCAATCACTGAGGAATATTCACTGAATCACAGAGGAATGTTTGCTGACCTTCAGAGGGACTCTTACTTAATCACAGAGGATTTTACCTCTTTGAAAGTGCCGCACTCGAGAACGGTTGCTATGCCCAGTGCAGGAATAGGCCGGTCTCTCCTAACAAGTGCTCAGCTGAGCCCCTTATTGCAGGAAACAGACATCTGAATAAAGCACTTATTTTAATTTAAATATTGAAATGTACACGAGTAGTCAAATATTTTTGAACACTCTATTTGCGTTTTGGTTCCACATTTTCGTGAAATGTTAGCATTTACATGTAGCTGTAAATAACCTGAAATGGTGTCATTGCGAGAAATAAATAGTGGGAAGTCAAAAAGAATGTTATTTAATTAAATAGTGGTGCAAATTTTGGAGTTGACAAAACATTTGCACTTGACAAAATGATGAGGTGAACTGATTAATTTTCCAGCAAAAATTGTAAAAAATAGGCCCAGACAATAAAGCAATAAAGATAAGTATCTCAATAACAACTCTTTTGATATCAATAAAAAATGTGTTCAATAAAGAATTTGATAAAGTTATACAACTGACTCCAATGACAGGTGTTGTCAAGCTGTCACACTCACACTAAATGAAAGAGGTTCTGTTGTACAAAGGAACTCCCTTCCCGACTCATGATGAGCCTATCATAATCCAGAAAAAAGCACAAATCAAAAATGACATGCTAACTGCCAATCAGCTAGTAGCAACCAATGGTTGGTTGCACTGTCCATGCAAAAATGCAAAAATGAGGAGCATTTTGCTGATGTAGTCGACTGCAGACAGCTTAGTATGTGTTTCAAAATGTAGGGCTGCTCAGTTCGAAGTGAGCATGAGGAGGGCGACGCCCACAGCAGCCATATTGAAGGGCATTCCAATCCAAAGTCTGTAAAACTCAGCCCTTTAAAGGGCCTTACGTAATGATCGTTTCCGAAGTGAGCAGGTGATGGTCACTCTGCTCTCGCATTACCTTGCACTAACCCGAGCCTCGTGACGTGTGTGACTCAACAACACTCAAGTAAATGACAACAATCATGCACTCTAGCGCACAGAACCCTAACAAACCTTGCTAGATTGCTTCCTAACGTTGACTGGCTACTGCTCGTTATACCTAGGGATGTCTTCTCTTTTTTTTCCCATGGCAATTTGTTGCCTTATGTAAACTATGGAGTTGGTTATAAAGCTGCTGCGAAACCGGAAAATGGCCAGTGAAAGCAGTTCTCCAATGGCCAGGCTACCTTTGTTTACACTTGTGTTCACTGAATGTGACGGCCCCAAAATATGGTGCTGAAGGCCATTACTAATGGCCATTACTTAGGAGCTCTACTCCCTGCTGCCCTTCGGTGTTCTCACTGCGAAGGGAAGTGACCTCACAGGCAGTAAAACGCAGGGATTAACCCGAAAGAATGAGATGCTGCCTTAATTTTCTTGTTGGGTTGGGGGTAAATTACAGTGCATGATGGGAAATAGCTGAAAGGTGAATTATCCAACTGGCTCAGACGTCTGGCGACATGACCTTCTTGTGATGAGCTAATGCGCCTCTATACTCTCTCGAGATCAAGTCGGATACGCAGTCCAGCCCAGCTCCATAGGGCAACTGCGGCAGTTTGGCTGACCAAGTGGGTTCGCCCTCATGGGCTAGAGGTTTGAGCACTGAAAATCCCCTTTAAGAAAAAATAGCTTCTCAATCTTCCAAAGATGCTTGACACTGTCAAGATGTTCAGAGTTATGCTGTATTCTCAAATTTTTCAACGAATGATTCATCCACCTTCAATAGAACAGTTCTGTTTAGCTAGTTTCACAGTGAATTACAAGAAAAGTGGCGATTGCTGTGTGATTTGCCATGGTGAATGTCAAGTGACTACTGAAGCGGCTCGCAATGCGGAAATTATCCGTCTTGATGACTACTGGTTGGACTTCGCCCCGCATGCCGGTGTCAAGTCTCCCACAGACGTCTGTACAGCCAGCTGGTGCAGCGAACGCGCCTATAGACAGCATGGCTGAAGAAGCAATGAGCGCAGGGAAAGAAATTTGCTTAAAAAAAGGAGATTACAGATTGCCATTGCATCAATTTTATTTAGCTTTCTGACCAACAACAGAGCACAGCGCATCCGAACGATGTTGGAAAACCATTCCTATGAGGTTGGGTAATATAACAAATCTTTTCTACCATTTGAGCTGCAATTTCCCATTCAAACATAAGGCATGTCAATAGGCCCAGATAAACAGTCACCCTACTGTCCGCGACGACCTAAAATCAGACAGGGCGATTAATTTACATGTTTCCACAGCTCAGGAAACATGTAAAAATTGCTATTACGCGGGCTGATGATATGCTATCACAAATGCTTACAAAAATATTACCACAGAAAATTTAAGTAGTCCTTTACGATTATCGCGGGGCGGAGTCACTCTGCTTTGATAAGCTGCTCAAATAATGACGTTTTCTGCTCATATGTGAACATTGATAACTTGAAGGAGAACTGCTGAGGCAGATGCAGGAGCAACGCTTATAACCACAGAATTAAACAGCAGGTTGATACTGCAACTTCCTGCTTCACAATGTGTTGATATAACTCAGCAACTGCCCTGGACCAGTGTTGAAGCAGAACGTCGTAAAGTTAACCTGAGGTAAACAGCTGCCAACTTCCTTGCATTCACGCAGTCAAAAACAGCAGCACGCTGTTTATTCTTGTTGGGTGATCACATCAAGTTGAAAAAAAAAACCCCCAAAAAAACACAGGATTAAAATGTTCAATTCAATGAATCATTTGATACTTTGAAATGCTTGAAACAGTTATTTTTAATCAATCAAAATGTCTAAGTAGGGAGAACCATAGATATAAAAAACACTAGATGCCCTGCACTGGTTGGCTGGATGCGTGAGTGCGGCCACCAAATTGGAGTGGTACTTGTCAGCTGTTTGTCAAAACTGGCCTATTCAAATCTGCAGAGAAATTGCAGAAAGCTGCAGTTTTGTGCAGCTTTTGGGTGTGTGAATAAGCACACCGTGGAAAGGAGAGCACAAGGATTTTATATCTATCTGTTCATCAATACCTTGGAAAAAGCAAAATATTTCTCTCTGTGCTACCGCACGCACTTCACTTGTTAAGACATTATCGCAAGTGTACTCATTTCCAACAAGACATACATATCTTCTAGGCTTTGTTTACATTCATTTCTATGGCCGTGGACAAGCTCTGCTCTAGTAGAGCGGCCGTACGCGCGCAATGTTGGAGACTGGACATGCGGCATCTAGGCTGCGTTTCAATAGTCATTCAACATGCACTCATTGACTTCCCCTCTGCACTTACCCTCGGAGAATTCCTTTCAACATCATAAGAGTCGGTCAACTTTTCTGAAGACTGACGTGAACTTGGTGAGATCGATCTTCAGAGGGCTGAGGGAGCGAGTCAATGTCCATGATCGCTCAATTATCACCCACAATGCATTGCAGTTATGCATTTGGTGCAAGAGATTACATCCACGATTAGGTGGCAGTCATGTACGCAAAACTTTGGTTGTTTATTTCTTACCACTGAAGAAAAAGATGAATAAATTGAGCAATAATTATGCTAAACCTGTCGCAGTTTTACTTTGCTTAGTAGGCAACGAAATATTGGTTTGCTCAGTTGCTGAGACTAATGACCAGCCGTTAGATAGCATTATTGCTCATTGTATCACAAAGTTAAGAGACATTTTCCTATGCACAGAAATGAAGACGTAAAATGTTGTTGTCTTTTGTTGATTCTGAACTCGTACCTCATGAAACGGGATTTACACACATTTCTTTGCAAGGCTTATTATAACTAAAGCCTTTTGCCTGACAGTATGGTTCCATACACCCAAGATTTTTTCCTCTTAAGATGTGCTCGTTTGAAAGCTATTAACATTATAATTAAATCAAGAGCCATCTTATGATTAATTACACTGCTAAAAAAATCTAAAATGAGATACTGAAGTCTGGGAAAGTTAAGGTTTTTTTTTGTTTGTTTGTTTAACCGGATAATTACCATCCTTACAACATCACATCCATTATATGAATGTAGCCAATCGCCAATCAATTTGTCATTATGTCTTAATTTGGGTTTCATATGAGTTTAGATTATTCCGCAAATACATTGTTGATTGTTAATCAGGCGAACAAATATGGGACCAATCAAGCAGGAAACAGATCTGAGACAGAAGCCTAATTTCTAAATAAGACCCTGATGCAGCTAATTAGGCTACCAAGTGCCAACGTTATAACAATCATCCGCAGAAGGTGGATTTACCTCTCTGAACAGAGTGTGCAGGTATTACTGGTGATGTATAAAATGCAGTATAGCATTAAGTTTGCAACTGGCAGTTGATCGGTGATAGTTTGGGCTGAAAGTGTTCAAGGACATGGTGCGCTCCATTTTACTCCCCTGCCCACTTTCCCTCTGCCCTCTAAGTGACCTCTGCGTCACATATTTGTTACGTAAATCCACGGACTGAAGGGAAGTGAATGAGGGCATTTTGAACAACTATTGGAATGTTGGCTTAATGTTTTTTCATCTATGGGGAAAACTCCCACCCCCAGAATTCCTGGCGGAGCAGACAGTCCAGATTGAATGGGAGACATTGGAGCGGTGGCTCCAAACAGTGGCATGTTCACAGGAGAAAAGAAATTTTGGCAATTTCCAGTATGTTTTCAATATAAGGGTCAAGATAGTAGATATAGAAGCATTTTTTTATCTTTCTTTTCCGCGTTTTCAATTGTTGTAAATTATGTTTTTGTAAGTATCAGTGAAGTCAGGCGCTATGAGTCCCTTTTATGGCATTTCCAGGGGCGCAGGTTTGTATATGGAAGGAAGCCAGATTGTCTCTACCAATATTTCAGCGAACTCGTTCTTATCATCTTTCCAGACAAGCCATATAAGACCCAATTGTGGAGGCTACGTCTCCAAGACAACCTATTTATGCATTCTAGCATTTGATTGGTTGAAAGGGCGGGGCTATGTGAAGGCTAAAAGTCAAGTGTCAACTGACTATACTATTCAGGTCATGAATTTTCATTTTTGTCCAAAGCGGCGCTTGAGGCGCGCAACTGGATCGCCAGCTTTGATTACATGTGTTTGCAATGGCTTCCCCATAGAAGAGAACTGAAATTTGGCATTTGTTCCAGATTTTTCTTCATCGCGTAACTATAGCACTTTTCCCATGGCCCAACTTATGACATAACATTGATATTACCTTAGGTCCGTATCACTTTTGTGGAAATTTTATTTTCTGAGAGCGTGAAGAAAAAAAGTCGCTCCATGTTAAGTCATGCTGCTAATATTTAGCCAAACTGAATGCCAAGTGTAATGTTGGTTGAATAAGTGATCTAACTAGTCAGAAACAGATGGTTACTTAAAGTGAAAACTTGCTAGCTACCTTAAGTTAGTTTTTACCAGAAAATAATGTCAACGAATGTTCATTAAACATGTTCGCTAGTTTCACTAGCGAACTAGTGAACTAAACCTGGTTTCTGTCACATGTTGGTTAGTAATCAGGTTGCTAGCAGTAGTAAATATAAGCCAGTTGGATATGTCAAATTATGAGGTGAATTTCAGTGGAGAAATCCCACGAAGGTGTCATTATTAATTAATTATTTTATATGCAGGAACCACAGCAGCAAGCTAGAGAAACAGAGCAAGCTGTTGAGGATACAGGTGTATCAGGGCTTCAGGTGAGGTCATAGTTATGACTTGTTCTGTGGAATTATAGGGAAAGCATTAAAATTAGTCTCATGATGTTCAACAAATATAACCTTTAAAAGTCAAAATGTCCCAACCAACTTTGGCTCAGTGGGGGAAATGAAAGAAACACATAATCGTAAATCTAACATGATCCAGTCTGATTAACGCTCGGTTTGCGGGTTGTCCAATTCATAGTCGATGGTCCATTTTGAGGCGTTTATGGCGGCTGCAATTGCATTACCGCATATTAGGATGCTTAATAGAGAGGATTGCGAGCTGGCTTGCTAATGTAGTTATATATTCACTCACTTGGTATCAATTTCCAGGTTACAAGGTATGAGCGGGTTTCATGAGTGTGCTGAGATGGTTTGCAGCTGTCAGTTAAGGTTGTGGTAAGTTTATGTATGTGGCATCTTTGCGTGAAAATTTTGGAGGCACCTTGCGTAGCATAATTAAAAAAACGGAGAAACACTCATTCGGATAATCTCTTTATACAGTAAAGGCAGTATCTGCACTCAGATACAAAAATTTTCCAGCTCGCGCACTATGCGCACTCACATCACATACCTGTCCCCACCAATTCTCACATTAAACCTACACTCTTGGCCATTTCCCCAGCCACTTCACAGCAGAAGACCATGTGGCACATCCAAGTATTTTTTTTTCTTACATTTAACCGCACTCCTAATGTTTGTTTTAGTCATTGTTTGGAAAATACTAAAGTAATGTGATTGCATTAAAATAACTGTAGTTGGGCTTGCATGTAAGTTCGACAAAGGTAATGTTGCAAGCTAACTGATGACTCCTGGTGCCGCCATTGGAAGGTGTGCACTTTCAATCAGTCATGAAGTAATGCTTTAGCAGAATGCTAGCATTGTATGGGAAAAATCACCTACCCCATAAGAAGAACAAAACAACAGTAGCATTTCTTCATTTCAATTCTGATTTGTAATCAATACTATATTTGCCAAAACTAAGATAAAAGATTGGCTTTTTTTTTTTGTCTAGAAGCAGGTATAAATAATTATTTTACTAGTTTAGCACCATTCACTCACATTCATTGAGGACAATCTTGTGAGTGCCGTCTAGGAAGTTTGCAGCCAACTTCGGTAGGATGGCATGAATAGGGAGAGGACAGGTTCCTTGCATAAGGGCTTTGACAGAATGTCAATAATGTTGCTTAGCAGCTGTCTGAAAGTGTCCTTCAGAAGTGCTCTGAGAGGGCACAAGCGCACATTCTAGCTGAATGCAAGTTTTATTTTTTTCATAAATCTAACCCAATCAAGCTCAAAAAAAAAAAAAAAAACCTGGGTTCACCCAGCTCCTGAGTGTTATTGATGATTACATTATCCCCTGGATGCTCACATTTCTCAAAAGTTGCAATTCAAGAAAACTAACCTTCAACCTTTTTTTTGACTGTTATTTTATTATGAGGACCTTAAAATTTATTCTGCCTTCAAATGTGTGTAGAAAAAACTAATAATTATTGTAATTGATCAATATGAAATTATTTTATCAAGAAAAGGATTTTTGGTGATAGCCTATGGCCCAGGCCGATGTAGAATCAAACAGGATTGGCGTAATTTGGATGGAAGAATCAAGAAAATGCAATCTGTACGAGCAACCCATCCTTGGGAACCTCTCGAGAAGAGTTTGGAGTAAACCTTTGGAACCACGAGTCAAGACTGTCCTCGCTGAAAAAAATTCTAGGAATTTAGTATTTAGCTCCACATTTATCAATCTAAGATTGCAATAAGCATTTAAATTTCATTTTTTCCACATCTGACTGCTTTAAAATTGTTGGTGTTTGAAAACTTTGACCAGTGGTGTATGTGGAAACAAACACTCCAGATACCTGTGTGCTTATAATTTGGGTAATTCCAGCATTATGACATTTCGACAAAAATGAAAACATAATGCCTGCTCTCATTTCTGGGATTGATTGAAATTTGAAAATTCACATTAGTACAACCTTCAGTTTGGTGAGCAAACACCTGAAATATATGATTCCTGAAACATTTCTATGTCATCGTTGTGTACTCTCTAAAAGTGTATGATGGATGTGATGACAACAGACAAGCAAGTTTGAGGGAGTGTGCATGTACAAAGCTTTCTGTGAAGCTTCGATACCGAACTAAACGGAAAATAGTACTGCCTAGAATTAGATCCAGCGTCCCACACAGAAATCCCAGTTAATAAGTTGTTTCAATAATGTGCATGAAATGAAGCATTAAGGATATGAAATTAAGCCTTACAGATTTGATAGGATGTTATAGCTGAGAGTTTCCATAAAAAACTTCATTTTGTCCAGGATTAAGCTTAACTAATGTTGGTCTTAATAAACACTGTACCCCAATGACAATATCACAGTATATACCAAATTTAAAGGTTGAATCTGGAGTTTTGTCCGTTGCTGTTTGTAAACACAATATTCAAACTAAGCCCCTCCTCTCGGGCTCAACGATGCACGCCCCCTGCCGCTGCCAGCCTTGCCAATACACACCCACCCAGCCCAGCACCCGGCTTGCGGTATCGTATTGAATTAGGATCTGTGCACCATGCTACCTGCAGGAATGAGTGACGAGGTATTTTGTAAATATAGTATCAAATGTTTTATCCTGTCCACATGATATTGTTTGTGCATTTGAATAAACAGCTATGCAAATAATAATGCTAATTATTGACTGTAGTAGTTTACATGTTCAGTCTAGCTTGCTAACAGACAGTTTGCACTCTACTCACATGCTCTGAACGACACTCAGATGGCGGTTGGCAGTGCAAATGTAAAGGTGTTTGCAATGTTTGATACTCGGACTTAGTGTGTACATTAACTGCTTATACCTCCACGACAAGCTATGTAGCACGTCGCTAAATGAGCAGGCTAACATCCCGTGTTTGACACGAACCTGTCCAACAGTAAGCAGGCCAACTCCGCGTCGCTATTCAGCCCCAGCCTCTCCTTCAGGGCTCGGAAGTGGGTGAAAGCCAAGCCGATATTCACTCTGGTTTTTGAGCGTATTTTGTCCGCTGCATGTTTAAATCTCCGTGTATTTTTTTTTTTTTGGCAGTGTCTGCCATTGCTTTTCGCAGAGACTGCTCCAGTCGCTATGCTCTATGCATGCCCACAGAGCGACACGCCCTGAGCTCTCTCATTGGCTGGAGAGAACACACCGACTCTCCGCCCAGAAACGTCCACGTCCACAACAAAACAAAGTAAAAGACCAAAATACAGGCAGAGGGAGGGGGCGCTGCAGACGCAGTCACCACCACACAGGACTAGAAGCCCAAAGGTGACGATTAAGCCTGATTTTATTTGTATAAGTTTAGTGTTTATTTTTGAGCAAAAAACTCCAGACCCTACCTTTAAGCTACTAAGACTTCAATGGGAATCCCTATCTACATTGCAATCCACACTCTCAGTTTAACCTCTGGAATGAATCCCTTTCTAATATTTAATCTAGCTGTCAATGCTTCAGTGCGCATTCTGACATCCACTCTGTCGCACATTGGTCAACGCACACCCTATCTTTGAGGTATGTTAAGGAGTGTTTGGGACGTAATGTGCCAAAGAATAGCGTGGCTGAGTTTGCAGAGTAAGAAATACATAGAAACACGCTAACACACCTGTGCTGATGTGAGCCACGAAGAGACCCCAATAAATTTTACTGTGTGTGGCTGGGCTGCCAATCAAATAATTTCTTGCCGAGCGATAGGTGACAGAATATGGCTCAAGTGCGTGATCTGCCTGGAAACCAAAATCATAAGGAAGTGGTCTTGCCAGAAAGGAAGACCCGGCTTGTTTTAGTGGAGGGAATAGAAAATGTACAAGCTGGTGCAGGATATTCTGAGGGAGGAAAATTTTATCTTGGATTGGACCGAGTGGCCAGGTGAATGTGCACGCGGGAATGGTGGAGGCCTTGAAAAGGGAAATGACAGAGGTGCGATCTTCTGTTGTGAAACCCAGAAGAAAACAAAGCCAGGAGAGCTTTCAGGAAAAAAGGCAGTGCACACAGCCCATGGTAAACCACGGGCGAACACTGGTGTGCGGTGTTTGAGAGCTGACAGCCGCTGTGTGATCAGAAAGGATTCATTGCTGACAAAGAGTTGGCTCCTTTTTGCTGGACAAGTTTTGATTTTTACTGAACAAAACAGGCATAATTTGGTAAGAGATAAAGCACATTGGTAAACTGGCTGAAGAACTGAACTTGCAGTCGAAACCATAAGCTTAATCTGCCCGCCACTGCACGATTCAGAGTAAAGAATCATTCCAAGAGTAGGTTCAAGTCCACCTTTCTACCGGAGAGGGTGCTTTTTCCAAATATATAGTTCCTCCACGGTGTACCTTCAGGTGAAAAGAATTTTGGGTGTATCTTCTCATTTATACCAAACTTTCCAGAGATCACCTTCTGAACATAGAAATATATTATGTATCAATAATGTATGCAGTGACAAAATCACTTTTTTTAGCTAAAATGTAGTCACAATTAATACTTTCTTTAGCATATATCATAATAAAATTCCATTTAATTTTTAGCTTTGTTGTGCAGTCCATCACATAGCATCAAGCTTGATCAGACTCACTTAAAGGGTGATCATTCTCAGCTTTTCCAAGATCTGCAATAGCTAAAAATAGGTACTTTGCCTCAGAGTCATTCCATGTCAAATCATCAAGGAGGCGACAGGTACCTCCTCAAAATTCCTTGGAAAAATTCAAAGAAAAGTAAAGAAGTAAATATTCACACAAAATGTAAAAATGCCAAATATTAGGCCAGTATCTCAAATAGTTTTCAAGTTATAGCCCTTTGAAATTTGAATAATATTTTAATTTTTTTGGCGAACCCATTTTCAGCCAACTTTGGCAACTTATTGCTCCAAATTGATTGCTTATATAAGGCTGATATTGGGTATACTAACCATATTCATCCCCTAGAATCTGAAAATGGCCTTAGCTTTTGTGTATCTTGATCCACTTCTGTATAGTAAAGCCTCAAAATCAGCCGAAAACACAAAACGTCCAAAAACACCAAAACCTGTAACTCAGGAACTAAGTAAAGAAAAGGCTAGAACCATTTTTTATGATTTTTATATATTTTAAAAATGAGTTTTATCATTTGTAAAGTTTTTTAATGAAACAATATCTAAGTAAATTTTTCCGGTTTTGCCCCATAATGCCCTTTTTTGAGGCAAAAAATGACCACATCACCATTCATCTCTCTGAAATTTTTTTCTATGCAGTCTTATAAATGTGAACAATGTCTGACAAAAAATTAGAATGATGTTCAGCTTATTTTTTTTGTTATGTTGCTCCAAAATTTTTGTTACCTAAATGGGTATAGACCTGCTGCTTTTTTGTAGTTAATGTTTCTGGGATCTGCAGAGTTCCTTTGATTCTTCTCGTAGCAAGTTAAAAACATTTTGTCATGATGACAACACACAGAATCAATCTGCAGAACACCAGACCGCCACTGCATTAAGGCAGTATCCTCACTTGAGAAAGTATCTAGTCCCAATAGTCCAGTTTTTCTTGTAAATTTCCTTGAATGACATGCATCATCTAAATGGATTCCAATACTGCACCAAGGTAAATTACTCCCCTCCATTTCAGTGCTCATGATGATCTAATAATCCCCAAGTGGGACTGTCTCCTTTTACAGTGAACTATTATTGCTCAATTCAGTAATACAAGTTTGGGCTCATTTAGGATTACTTCAGAAGCCTGTGATCAGTCATGTCATGGCATGTTTGAGGCCCTGATGTCATCCCCAAACAGTCATCCCCAACAAAAACAATGAAACCACTGAAATTGAGGAATAAATCTGTGGAATCTAGCAAACACTGAAACATTCTGACAAGACCTCTGTCATGTATTGTACTTTTAGATGGTATATCATGTTCAAAAAATATTTTTAATCAATGTTTTATTTTATATTTAGTAGATAACAGCACTTGCAGCAGGCCGATACCCGTTTGGTCAACAAAAAAATACACAATTTTGGAACATATTTTAAAAATTCATAATTAAAAAAGTAAGCTGAACATCATTCTGATTTTTTGTCAGACACTGTTCACATTTATAAGATTGCACAGTAAAAATTTCAGAGAGATGAAAAACTGGTGACATGGTCATTTTTTTGCCCCAAAAAAGGGCATTTTGGGGCAAAACTGGAAAGATTTACTTTGAAATTTTTTCATTAAAAAACTTCGACAAATGATATTACTTGGATTACTGCATTTTTACAGAGAGATACATCATAAAATCATAAAAAATGAATTCTAGCCTTTTATCTTACTTAGTTCCTGAAAATGGGTTCGCCAAAAAACTTTAAATATTATTCAAATTTCAAAGGGCTGTAACTTGAAAACTATTTGAGATACTGGCCTAATATTTGGCATTTTTTTTATTTTGTGTGAATATTTACTCGTGAATTTTTTCAAAAATTATTGAGGAGATGACCTGGAAAATTTCTCAAAATCTGGATGATTTGACATGGAATGGTTGTTATGAGGTACATACTAAACCAAGCATTTAGAGTGTATGTGACAACAGAATTACAATTCCTATGCAATACACACCGATCAGCCATAGTATTATGACCACCTGCCTCATATTATGTAGATCCCCATTTTCCCACCAAAAATAGCCCTGACCCTTCACACATGGATTCCACCAGCCCTCTGCAGGTGTGCTCTGGTATCCGGTACCAAGACGTCAGCAGCAGCTCCTGTAAGTCCTGTAACCTGCAAGGTGGGGCCTCCATGGATCAAACTAGTTCATCCAGCACATCCCACAGATGCTCGACTGCATTGAATGCTGGGAAATTTGGAAGCCATCTCAACAGCTTGAATTCATTGGGTTCCTCAAAGCATTCCTGAAACATTTTTGCAGAGTGGCAGGGTGGATTATCCTGCTGAAAGCGGCCACTGCCATTGGCTAATACCCTCTCAGTGAAGGGGTGTACTTGATCTGTTACCATGATTGGGTCGGTAATACGCATCAAAGTAACATCTGCATGAATGACAGGACCCAAGGTTTCTCAGCAGATCATTGCCCAAAGCATCACACTGCCTCTGCTGGTTTGCCTCCTTCCCATAGTGCATCCTGATGCCAGTCTTCCCCAGGTAAGCGACGCACATGCCTCCAGCCCTCCACGTGATCTAAAAAAGATTGTGATTCATCAGACCAGGGCACCTTCTACCATTGCTCCTTCGGTTCAGTTATTATAGGGGCTTTCGGTGGTGGACAGGGGACAACATGGCCTCCCTTACCGATCTGCGGTTACACAGCCCCATACACAACAAGGTCTTCTGAGACCCTTCTATCAGAGCCAGCATGATTTTTTTAGCAATGAGTGCTACTGTAGCTCTTCTGTTGGGGACCACATGGGCCGGCCTTCGCTCCCCACGCGCATCAATGAGCATTGAGAACACCCATGACCCTGTTGCCAGTTCACTAGATTTCCCTCCTTGGACCACTTTTGGTTGGCTCTGACCACTGCAGACCGGGAACACCCGACAAAAGCTGCAGTTTTGGAGATGCTCAAACGCAGTTGTCTAGTCATCACAGTTTGGCCCTTGTCAAAGTCGCTCACATCCCTATGTTAGCCCATTTTTCCTGCTTCTAACACATCAACTTTGCAGCTAATATATCCCACCAACTGATAGGTGCCAGTAAAGAAATAATCAAAGCTCCTGTCACTGGTCATAATGTTATGGCTGATTGGTGTATATTTTGATTGTTTCAATGATTAGCTGAGGAAAAAGGTAAAATGGCAGCTTTATGAAAATAAAGTAAGGAAATCATCAAAATATCGCTTGCTGTCCTACATTATAACGTGCTGGTTTTAATGCACACCAATGATGCAATGGCTTTGTTTTCAAGTTCACTAATACGGTGAGAAAAAAAAAAAGCTAGCGATGTTCACCCTAGCGGAACACAGCACATTGGAGGCCATGTTGTCATGGAATTAAAATGGAAGGAGTGCTGTTGTCAAGGTGATCAGACTATTCTAGGCAACGAAGATAAGCACAATGGTAAATAGGCAGTGAACTTTTATTTCTGGACTGCAGTGATCAGCGTGTGTGATACAGATTCCGCTGGTTAGCAAAGATATTTCAAATCTCTTCCACAGCAGAACTCTTCTCATTAAGAGAGGAACCGAGCTAAACCAATGGGCAGGCAGGGGGTGGCTCCACACTTCCACACTGGAAGCATTTTAACCCTTAGAGCGATGAAATAAATTTAAAAAAATATATAAATGTAATTATCTTGTGCTGTTGAAAACCTATCATGTGGCGACTTGATTAAAAGAGCTCCGCTCACCACATGATAGGTTTTCAACAGCTTTGACTTTGACATCTTGCATTATTGAGCAACAATGGCTGCAAACTATGCTGGCAAACTGAGAGACAAGAGGATGTCAAGTGCTTTCGTATTTGACGCCTTCAAGGCCAAGAAGATTAGCGGTTCATTAATCTTGTAATTGATATAAAACACCAGCACTTTCCAAACGATGGCGAGCAGATTCCTCATAAGTCATGTTTATCAAATTCTGCCAGTTCCGTGTTTGTTCTCGAGAGAATCCCACCTTTTTAATACGTTGTCACAACAATAAAAGAAAAAAAAAAAAAAAAAAAACCGGTGCTGGGCAACCACCTGTCTGTTAAAAGTATGAAACGGCCCAGCTGTTCTCGCGCTGAACAGATGGAGTTAAACCCTGCTACGTCTCAGCATGCAAATTACACAACCAAAGCAGAACATTTGATCATGGAATAATAATGCACCCGCTATTAACATGCAAATCTGCTTGCAACATTTTAATATGTCTCAAAAATAATGTATTTTTGGCGCCTGATGCCACTTCATGTCAGAGAAACCTTTTTTTTCCAGTATAGCAGACTATATTCCAGTAACGCGAAGACTGTATCACTGCTATTATCACCATATTAGCCAGTACTGCACTGCTGACCAAGAAATTCTTCAGTAAGAATGAGGACCTTCTGTGTGCTCAAGCATGCGCGAGAGTGTGTGTGTGTGTGTGTGTGTGTGCATGTGTGCGTGTGCGTGTGTGTGTGTACACGTGAGCCCCTGTTTACTGAAATCAGGTTTCTTTTCAAGGGTCTGAGAGAGAGGTGGTAGTTTATCCTTCATGCAGGAAGTCATTTACAGTGTCAGTCGGAGAGATATCCATCATCCTGACTGAGAGCTGCAGCAGACTTGGGGGTGGGGGCGCTGAGCGAGGGCTTGCTATAGCAGCCTGTGAGTTATTATTTCAAACACCGCCCCCTCCACCCAACTTAGAGACAAGTTCATATAGGCAACAGAAAAAAGTGTAATCAGAGTATCACGTAAAAACACATGCAAAAAAAAATAACGAAGTTTTGGAATATCGCCACACAGTGTAGCTTCCTTACAGCAAAAGGAAATATATTTTTTTCTTAGTGTGATTGTGATAAAAGGATTTGGCTTTGGGTCACTAAGTTGGTGATGTAACTTATTGCCAGTTCTTTTCTCATTCCTTTCCCTGACTGTTTGAGCGCATTTAAGGTTTAGCTTCATTTAAAACCTTTCACAGTTTGAAAATTCGAAAAGATACCAAGAAAATGGGCTAAGTTAAGGGCTGATTTTCTTCAATTAAGTGACAGAAAAGGACAGACCACCAGTTCCCTCCTCAAGGTCTATACCCCTTCCCTGAAGATGATTATGTGCATACGATCCCTCAGACTGACTTCTGCTGCTGAGTGAAATATTCAGCCAAAATATGTAAAAGGAGTAAAAGGGAGATGATTGATTTTTGCGAAAAATAATTACTCTGAGCGTGAAAGCATGTGGGATATCCTTTTTGTGTTGCGCATAAGTGCCAATGCGTGCTAGTGTGTGTGTGTGATTGTACATGATGTATTTGTGTCTGGTGTAAGCGTGTGTGTGGATGCATGCATCCATGCTTGTGCTGATTACATGTGCTTGCATGTTTTTTGTGCTTCCAGCATCAGACACGTTTGTCTATCCATAAACTTATTTCTGTCTCAATGAAATTGACTGAAACCTAAAAGTCATTTCAGGTTCATTTTAACTTTTTGATGAAATGCACAATGAGTTATGTTCAGGGCCATTCGGTCAAATAGAAAAGTAAAAAGCGAATTGAGACGCTTTATTCTGATGCCTGAATTGGAGCTACTTCTGTGATCTTATCAGCAGTCAACAACAAGAAACCCCAATTCACTTTCTCTCCATTTAATGTCCCTCTTCAGTCCTCGGTCCTCGAGTGCGTTAAGTGTTGGATCCTGATGCTCGTCACGAAGGAATGCGAAAATGATTATTTACCGGATTTTTTTTTCTCGCCATCATTTCAATGCATATTAAATGTATCCTGTAAACATGTACCCTACATTCAAAATGATAATTACACTGCATGCATAAGAGATGCCTTCAGCGTAATTACATTCATTATCTGGGTACTTCATGTGTTAGATTACCCAATGTGCGAGGACCAGGCGAATGTAATTTCCAAGTGCATATAATGCCAGGCGGTGCATCTAGTGGATGACACTGGCATGTGGAATTAGCGATATTCCATAACCATAAGCCCATTGTAACTGTGCTAACGCACAATAGGCTCACTAGATGCGGATTTCATGTCGCCCCCCTAATGCAGGGCGAGGCTCGAGGAAACACAAAGCGTGACCTTCTCCCACAGCTTCGCTCATTGTGATCTTTAGTACCACTATTGTAGCACTCTCGCTAATTCCACGGCCGCTAAGGGCCTTAACCTCGCTTGATCCCGCGAAACAGCCAGTCTGAAATTACAGGATAGATTGCTGTTTTTTCCAAAAGGAAAATGTCATGTTATTTTTTTCTGCCATCCACCTGAAAAAATGAAACAGACTAAAAGATCGTCAATAATTCATATAAAACAAAGCTTAATGCCAGGAGTAATCAGTGGCTTGTTGGTTGACATGGTTTGCGGTGAGCTAAAAAAATAAAAATAAAAAATTCAGGTCACTGCCTGTTGTAGTTCCTGAATAGTTCATGAGCAGTTTGCCAATTACCAGAAAAGTTCCTCAAGTGTTCATGAACTTATGATCATGAACAATGGTCTTGAAAAGTTCATGAACTTATTTTCATGAATGTAGATGTTCATGAACTGTTCATGAATGTTTATGAACTGTTCATAAATAATTCAGGAATGAGTTCGTGAGCAGTTCATCAATATTTTTCATGCACAAAGTTCATGAACAGCCATTCAATGTTCAGGAACAGTTCATAAATAATTCATGTACTTAAATCATGTATTGTTTGAGAACTGTTCATGAACAGTTCTTCACATTTTCAACAAGGTGGTTGATCGCAATCTGCTGGTGAGTGGCGCCAAGCCTGTCAATCACACCACAAAACTGCAGCCATAGATGGCTATATTTCCACAAACAAGTGACACACTACACCCCACGCTGTCCACCTCTGCAATCCCATACGTGTGTTTGTTAAATGCAGCTGAATTATTCAAACCTGTGGAGCTTTAGGCCTGTTTTAAATTCTATTGGAAATCCCGATGTTTCAGAAGATCCCAAACATGCTGAATTACAGAAAAATGTGTATAAAATGGTGTGCAGTATCTCGATATTCTCAATGCAACCTGTGTATGAATATTTTACTCAATAGAAGTGTGTTGTGGCTTCAGTGAAGTGCTGCAACCACTACATTCAGAATATGTATGTAACATTGTCCCACAAAATGTAAAGAATGCTTTTTCTAACTTTGAACCAATGTAAGGGGAAATCTAAGCCAAAATCAGCAGTAAAGGAGTTAAATGCGTTATTGAGAGAGGTTTTCTGATACACTTTTTTAGTTATAATTTACAGATAAAAATAATTAAATCTGCAAGCATATTGCGTATGGAAATCTGGGTAATTATGTTGTGGGGGAAGGGCCTGACAGCAATAACAGAGTCACTTGGGAGGTTGCTGATTGGAAACTATGCTAGGCCTAATTATTTCCTTAAAACACTCTGGGGTCGCACTTCAAAAAGACGACTTGATAACAAACAAAGAGGTTGGACATGAATCTAAGACAAATACAGCTTATTTTTCAGCCGTTTGCACAACTACGGAATTCACATTTTTGTCACAATTTGTGGCACAATTACTGAATTACTCTGGAGTTTGGAAATCTGTCAAATAAATGGGCATTTATTTTTAAATCCATGTACACAGTAAATGTTTGTAAAACATCTGAACAGGCCGTACACATCCTTTGTGTTATTCGATCTTTAAAGCTGTTAACTGTCAAATGACCTGGGTTTGAGTTTTGTATGGATGTCGAGAAACTCAAACTCATTTCTATTCATGGCCTACACTCGCAGTAGGTTTAAACTGACACCACCGAAGAAGAGTTCTACCAGAGTCCTCCCAGCTTCACTGGCCGGTTTCCTTCTTCATTAATTGGCTTCTCCAAGTCCACAAAAAGTAGCAGGAAACTGACCCAACAACTTAGGGCCTAATTATATCAGTCACGGGTAATGCAGAACATTTATGAAACCCAGTAATGCTCAAGGAGAGACCAGTGAATTCTCAGCACTCTCCAGGACAGGGGACTAATGGTTAGGGAGAGCTGAGAGCTTTGTGAATGATGAACTGCTCCACGGTGCTCGGTGGCGTGTGAAGCGCTCGTCAGGGGTGACTGTGAGCTAGAGTGTGGAAGTGGTGGGATCGACGCTGCGAGGCCGAATGCTAGCGCTATAAGAAACTGTCTTGGCCATGAATGCAGCCGACAGTGAACTGGATGGGGGTGACAGGATGGGAATATGAGTGTGCTAACTGCTCATTAGCAGCATTCGTGACATGGTTACCTGACTAGACAACAGTTTTTCGATAATCTCACAAATGTGATTCCCAGCATTCAAGGAAATGTCCTTTGGCACATTTGAACCTTTTTGACATTTTAAGTCTGTTCAAATAGTCAGCAAGAAAGAGCATATTCATAATAACATATCTCTCAACATGATCTTCCTTTTCTATTTTAATGGCACAGCATATCTCTAATATGGAATTTAATTACGCCTAAAACGAAATGTTCAAAGAAAATGATTGGAATATCTTTTCCATAGAGTCTAGAATCACAATGAAAAAATTCTGAGGTCAAACCTGAATGACTGCTCACTGTCCAGTCATTATTCAAGGCACGTGGAATACTTAATATTATGAGCGGTGGGTTTTCGTTCTCTCGTAAGGGGTTTACGTCAGAATCTGGACCGAATGAAGACGAAAATAGAAACCCATAACAGAGTCATGAATCGCTCACCTGTTTGGGATGTTGGCTGAACTAATTCCATGGATTGAAATTGCATTAATCTGGCTGACTAACCATGCACTATAAAATCCAACCTAGTCTTTTTAAAATTTGAAATACAGCTGTGCAATTTTTGGAGGTTCAAGCAACTGAAGTATATTGCTGTTCCCATTTATGTTCCAGAATATTTCCTGTTCATGATTTCTCACCACAGCATTTCCTGACAGATTCCTGGATAGGAGACAGGTAAAAAAAGACATCCAGGGAAATTTCTCTAATGACCATCCACTAACCCACTCCCTTAAGCGCAAATCTTTCTCCCTCTGGGCCTAATCATGATTGTCTGGAGGTAGAGGACAGCAATTTATCTGTGCCGGAAATATTGCGTAAGTTGCAATTCTTGTGCAAATGCTTTTTTCTATTCCTGTACTTCTTCGTTTATTAAGCATTATTTAATCTCGCAATGCAGCCAAAATGGTCACTGTTTATAATTCTTCCCCTCACTAAAACTGATATGTTTATTACAGTCTTTCACAGAAGAAGGAATAGGGTTTATAATCCTTCAGAGGAGGAAATATTCATGTGTTTATAATCCGTCACAGCTCAGAGTCAGAGGGAGAGTATTAGAGCTTTATTGGAAAGCAGAGGGTCTGAGTGGGACTCCGCACTGCACATACGCTGTTGGTCGGCCCTCGGTGAGGCTAGCGCTGTAGCACTGTGAGCACTGCACATACGCTGTTGGTCGGCCCTCGATGAGGCTCGTGCTGTAGCACTGTGAGCACTGCACATACTCTGTTGGTCGGCCCTCGGTGAGGCTCGTGCTGTAGCACTGTGAGCACTGCACATACGCTGTTGGTCGGCCCTCGGTGAGACTAGCGCTGTAGCACTGTGAGCACTGCACATACGCTGTTGGTCGGCCCTCGATGAGGCTCGTGCTGTAGCACTGTGAGCACTGCACATACGCTGTTGGTCAGCCCTCGATGAGGCTAGCGCTGTAGCACTGTGAGCACTGCACATAAGCTGTTGGTCGGCCCTCGATGAGGCTAGCGCTGTAGCACTGTGAGCACTGCACATACTCTGTTGGTCGGCCCTCGGTGAGGCTCGTGCTGTAGCACTGTGAGCACTGCACATACGCTGTTGGTCGGCCCTCGGTGAGGCTCGTGCTGTAGCACTGTGAGCACTGCACATACGCTGTTGGTCGGCCCTCGGTGAGGCTCGTGCTGTAGCACTGTGAGCACTGCACATATGCTGTTGGTCGGCCCTCGGTGAGGCTAGCGCTGTAGCACTGTGAGCACTGCACATACTCTGTTGGTCGGCCCTCGGTGAGGCTCGTGCTGTAGCACTGTGAGCACTGCACATACGCTGTTGGTCGGCCCTCGGTGAGGCTAAGCGCTGTAGCACTGTGAGCACTGCACTGTGAGCACGCTGTTGGTCGGCCCTCGTGAGGCTCGTGCTGTAGCACTGTGAGCACTGCACAAGGCTGTTGGTCGGCCCTCGGTGAGGCTAGCGCTGTAGCACTGTGAGCACTGCACATACGCTGTTGGTCGGCCCTCGGTGAGGCTAGCGCTGTAGCACTGTGAGCAATGCACATACGCTGTTGGTCGGCCTCGGTGAGGCTCGTGCGCTGTTGGTAGCACTGTGAGCACTGCACACGCTGTTGGTCGGCCCTCGGTGAGGCTCGTGCTGTAGCACTGTGAGCACTGCACATACGCTGTTGGTCGCCCTCAGTGAGGCTAAGCGCTGTAGCACTGTGGAGGCTCGTGCTGTAGCACTGTGAGCATTGCACATACGCTGTTGGTCAGCCCTCGGTGAGGCTAGCGCTGTAGCACTGTGAGCACTGCACATACGCTGTTGGTCGGCCCTCGGTGAGGCTCGTGCTGTAGCACTGTGAGCACTGCACATACGCTGTTGGTCGGCCCTCGGTGAGGCTCGTGCTGTAGCACTGTGAGCACTGCACATACGCTGTTGGTCGGCCCTCGGTGAGGCTAGTGCTGTAGCACTGTGAGCACTGCACATACGCTGTTGGTTGGCCCTCGGTGAGGCTAGCGCTGTAGCACTGTGAGCACTGCACATACGCTGTTGGTCGGCCCTCGGTGAGGCTCGTGCTGTAGCACTGTGAGCACTGCACATACGCTGTTGGTCGGCCCTCGGTGAGGCTAGCGCTGTAGCACTGTGAGCACTGCACATACGCTGTTGGTCGGCCCTCGGTGAGGCTAGTGCTGTAGCACTGTGAGCACTGCACATACGCTGTTGGTCGGTGAGGCCCTCGGTGAGGCGGTAGTGCTGTAGCACTGTGAGCACTGCACATACGCTGTTGGTCGGCCCTCGGTGAGGCTAGTGCTGTAGCACTGTGAGCACTGCACACACGCTGTTTGGCCCTCGGTGAGGCCCTAGCACTGTGAGCACTGCACATACGCTGTTGGTCGGCCCTCGGTGAGGCTAGTGCTGTAGCAGGCACTGCACATACGCTGTTCATGCTGTAGCACTGTGAGCACTGCACTGTTGGTCGCCCTCGGTGAGGCGCTGTTGGTCGGCCCTCGGTGAGGCTCATGCTGTAGCACTGTGAGCACTGCACATACGCTGTTGGTGGCCCTCAGCCCTGTAGCACTGTGAGGCATACGCTGTTGGTGCTGTAGCACTAGCACTGTGAGCACTGCACATACGCTGTTGGTCGGCCCTCGGTGAGGCTAAGCGCTGTAGCACTGTGAGCACTGCACACACGCTGTTGGTTGGCCCTCGGTGAGGCTCATGCTGTAGCACTGTGAGCACTGCACATACGCTGTTGGTTGGCCCTCGGTGAGGCCTCTGTAGCACTGTGAGAGGCGGTGAGGCGCTGTAGCACTGTGAGCACTGCACATACGCTGTTGGTTGGCCCTCGGTGAGGCTATCGCTGTAGCACTGTGAGCACAGCACATACGCTGTTGCTCGGCCCTCGGTGAGGCTAGCGCTGTAGCACTGTGAGCACTGCACATACGCTGTTGGTCGGCCCTCGGTGAGGCTCGTGCTGTAGCACTGTGAGCACTGCACATACGCTGTTGCTCGGCCCTCGGTGAGGCTCGTGCTGTAGCACTGTGAGCACAGCACATACGCTGTTGCTCGGCCCTCGGTGAGGCTAGCGCTGTAGCACTGTGAGCGCTGTGCATACGCTGTTGGTCGGCCCTCGGTGAGGCTCGTGCTGTAGCACTGTGAGCACTGCACATACGCTGTTGGTCGGCCCTCGGTGAGGCTCGTGCTGTAGCACTGTGAGCACAGCACATACGCTGTTGCTCGGCCCTCGGTGAGGCTCGCGCTGTAGCACTGTGGCGCTGTTGGTTGGTCGGCCCTCGGTGAGGCTCGTGCTGTAGCACTGTGAGCACTGCACATACGCTGTTGGTTGGCCCTCGGTGAGGCTATCGCTGTAGCACTGTGAGCACAGCACATACGCTGTTGGTCGGCCCTCAGTGAGGCTAGCGCTGTAGCACTGTGAGCACTGCACATACTCTGTTGGTCGGCCCTCGGTGAGGCTCATGCTGTAGCACTGTGAGCGCTGCACATACGCTGTTGGTCGGCCCTCAGTGAGGCTAGCACTGTAGCACTGTGAGCACTGCACATACTCTGTTGGTCGGCCCTCGGTGAGGCTCATGCTGTAGCACTGTGAGCACTGCACATATGCTGTTGGTCGGCCCTCGGTAAGGCTAGCGCTGTAGCACTGTGAGCACTGCACATACGCTGTTGGTCGGCCCTCGGTGAAGCTCGTGCTGTAGCACTGTGAGAGAGTAATATAGGGACTCTGGGGAGATGAGCTTAATACAGAACCTTCAGCAGGAGTGAAAAGGCTGGAATTCCAGTACACAACACAGCAAAAATCCCAGTGTTATTTCAACTCCTATAGAGTTCATTTGAGTCCAAGATGGATGGGTTGGTCTCATATAAACTCTACTGGAGTTGAATTAGCACTGGGATTTTTGCTGTGAAGCTGCGGACGTGTCCTCCTCGGTGAAGCTCTACCCTCCACCACACCAGCCACACACACACACACACACACACACACTCAGCATACAGCCGCACACGCTCTTGAGCGCCTGCGTACCTACACAGCTGAGCATCCAGCCCTACCAGCTGCTCAGTGCACAGCCACACACACACACACACACACACACACACACACACATGCACTCTCTGACGAGTGGACGTCAGCACCCAGCAGCAGGTTGATCCGACTGCACAGCGGCTTGTCGGATGCAGTAAATCCCGTCAGTGTGGAAAGCCATTTGATTTCCAATATCACCCCGGCGACTGGAGATCAATCTTTCCCGCCGCTCGCCTGCAGCAAAATCTCCACAAATTTGACAGAGGATGTGCAGATATTGCTCTGGGGGAGGAGGGTGCAGATATCCACTCCGCTCGAGGGGCGCTTCCTACTAAACACGTCTCTCACTGCGCTCTGATTGGCTGTATTTGTATGATCATTAATGAGGGCTCAAACGCACAGCACTCAGGATGAGGAACTGCTTCAGAAACCCCAATAACCAGCCGAGACCCCCCCCACACACACACACACAAGACCCTATCAGAGCACCAGCACGCTGCAGCTCCGCTCAATTTATTCCTGAATCTAGGGCATTACATTGCTTCCCCCAGTGTATAGAAGAAGTTGCATTTATTTTTATTTCCTCCAAACTTTTGATTTGAGCTATTGGATATTCTCAGAAGGAGGCTGAGTATCTTAAGGGCTGGGGCTGTAATGTGTGTGTGTGTGTGTGTGTGTGTGTGGGGTGATGTGCAGGAGTATCTTGAGTGTTACATTTATGTTGCAGGCGTCTCTAAAACGGCAGGGGACTCGTCCTGCCCCTTCCCCTTTGTGAACTGCACCAGTGTACGAGGGGACAACAATGCTCCCTCCAAAAGGAAACTGCACTTAAACCCAGTAAGTCCCAGGCCCAGTTCCCTACCCGCTACACGATACAGAGAAGGCACCAGATTTCCTCGTGCTACGGCCAGGTAGCCGACTTGCAGCATTAAAAACTGTCGCTGAAGTGTATGCTGATCCAAGAGCCTCATATCCTCACTGGAAAAAAAAGATGTACTGTATTTCTGCTCGTGCCCCATTTGAAAATCTCTAACAAGCCTGGCGGTTTTTTTTCTTTGGAGCTGAGACCATTAGGGAGAATATAAACCTGGCCTCATGACACAGGCACACACAGAGAGCCGAAATTAATTCAGCATATTTGCTCAGCAAGTGTAATTATGCAAGAAATCCCAAACCCATCACATTTGGATACACGACCATCGCATTAACTACTCTATTCCCACAGCACAGCGCCCTCTAGAGATTATACGCTGTTAATTCCAAAGCATGTGAAGAGGAATTGCTTATGACTAGCATAGATTTCCAGATTTAGAAACTGTCCAAAACAGGCAACATCCTCAGCTGGAGGCTTAATCGCAAACGAGGTGAGTTGGAACTAATAGCAGCGCAAGGGAGGTTTGTGCAAATCACACACCAGGGGGCGATTAAAAGGCAAATTTATGACAAACTACAGGGAAATTCCTTCTATCATTTTTTTGTTCGGTCAGGACCACAAGCTTGACACGCATACATAATTGGAAAGCCAGGAATTTTGGCCAAAATCTGGCTTCCCTAGGCTGCTATAGCCTTAACATTGCACTCCATCGAGAGGAAGACTGCTGTATCTGATATTTATGCCTGCTGCTGAATCTAACTTGTGTGAATTCACTTTAATGTTTTTATGTAGCGTATTTATGTACCCCTTATATCACACTCGCAGGCCGTTATGTCTGAAATGGTTGTTTATGCCTTACTACTTTACGCGAATCTGATATAATTTATCAACGGCTACATCTCACTAGCGAATGGACTATTATGACTGATATTTTTTTAAGCTATACACCTGCTACTGTATCTCAAAATGTGACATCACAATTCCTACTGTTTAAACATTTGTTACTAGTTTTTACACATGAAAATACCATTACGCCTGAGATGGCGTATTTATAGGTCTGTTTATGTGAGCGGGCAGTTCTGTTTGATACCATTATGCGGCTGCTCTTTCAGCCACTGCTGGTTCTCAGGCTCGCAGCCAGTGAACCTTTAATGGACAGTGACCTGTTTTCATGGTCACATGGCCTCCTAATTCTCCTTCAGCACCTTTTTACCCGCAGTATCCAGGGTATAACTAGGTTTTTTACCCCACTGTATGGAGCCACCAGTCTCAGACGCGGTCAGCCGTGACCAGCAGGATCGCGCATGCTCCATTACATGCGGGGGCTAGCGAACTGCAGGCGGGAACCATTTCAACAGCATTTTCTGCAAACTTATTATGCAGCCGCCGAATAAAACGTCCATTAAACAGACAGCCAAGCGCAATAATGTTTTTGTTTACGTTTTATAAAGCGTGGAATTCTCGTATAGCTGTGGCAGTAGCCTATTTTTATTAATTGGCTGTCAGCATGATGCTACGAGATGGACTCAGAGCTCTAGTATTTGGCCCATTCTCCTTTTCTCCTCAGGTTTATTGAATGATTTTCATTAACACCACCGACCCGAAACCAAGGGCATCTCCTCCTCCTCTATAGATACAACCTCTGCCTGTCATTGGTGATAGATCAGTGCCATATTTAACATCCTTTATTGTCAATTACAAAGTCAAACGCATGGCCTTAATTGAATTTACGCGGGGCTGATGTCCCTCGTCTGAAATCACTGTCTTTCTCAATGAAGGGGATGTCCGTTATTGGTAGAGCAGTGATTGGGTTCCATTTGGTACGGAGTGGAGCCCATCTTTTACTGATGCAGCCCTTCAGATGGTTCCCCTGCCTTTAAAGTCCATCCAGCGGGGCCAATAAATTGGAAACGACGTGCTGACATTCACTGGCGTTTTGCACAGCAAGCATCTTCACACGCATGCAGACACACAATGGCTGTGGTGTATTACGAGGGCGTGGATTGTGAATTCTCTCAACTCCCAACATCACCCCAGCCCTATCTCCCCCTCAGGATAATCGGAGCGCATATCCAGCAGTGTCCATCCCAAATCCCATACAAATCATCCCCTTATCTATTAAATTATGGCATGTGACTAGCTTGTTAGTGAGGACCAGATGCTAAGCAAACTTTGGGGCAGTTCTGGAGTGCACTGACCTGAGTAACCCTTAGGGCAACTTCAGCTTCCTTTTCAAATGTCCACTTTACCTTTCATTTTCATTTCAGCATTATTGTGAGCAGATGACAAAACCAATCAAAGAACCGATTAGAGATTATTCCGTGACAGGGAAACAAAAAAGTGAAAGGGTTTGACGACCCAAACACAATCAGGAAACGCAAGTTCTAACAATATCACTAATCAAAACTGGGCGTCTGACTCGATTCTGGTAATTTCGTGACATGAGATGATGGCGCAACTGTGGCCTTGTTGTTAAAAGAGTTAGTCTTAACAAATTAATTAGGTTTTGGTGTGGTGAGGATTTGGTTTTGTCAAGGCCCATCAGATCCGCCCCGTCATTCCTTTCAAAACCAGTTTGTTGCCGCCAAAGCTAACTGGAAATTTCATCATGTCAGATTCATCATGTCAACACACAGCATGGAGGAATCTGGGGGATTGAGGTCGATTCGCCATGTAATATGTTGTGCACGAAAAGATGTTGGATGTTTAAAACGTATACAAAATGGTACTCATGGCATTAAAACAAGTTAATTGCTTGTATTTCCTCTCACAAGAAGAAAATATTCAAGCATGTAAACAAGCGGTATTAGGCACCGCAGGCCCGGCCTCTCGCACACGTTTTACCTGTTTAATGAGTTGATCCATTTCTCAGGTACATGTGCTTATGGGTTTGACCTTTCGAGGTCAAAAATGATGGTATTATTGAGATTCCCAAATATGAGTTCCTATCAGAGATTCATAGTAACCAAGTGGCTAATGAGGTATAGCCTTCTGAAATCCCGTCACTGTTGGTTTGACCTTCCAAGGTCACTCAAGGTCAAAGGTCATGGTAGCATTTTAATCTCCATTTATGAATTCCTGCATGTGTTTACAGCAACCAAGTGGCTATCTACAGTAGTTTTTGAGATATAGTGTTAGTTAGTTAGTTAGTGTTAGTTACCTTGACCCCCCTGAGCCCAACCAATCTTTGACACTATGCACTTTTCACTACATTAATGGATGTGGTTATATTTTTTAAATTGGAAAAGGAAACTTCTGCACCTTTATATAAATCAGACTATTTTCAACAGAGTTATGGCCAAAAAACTATTTTGACCTTTTCAGTGACTTTGATCTAATTCATTCCAAAATTAAGTGGGATCTATTGTGGGTCATTGCCCAACTTTTTGGGCAAACTTAGTATAAATTGAGGCAGCGGTTTTCTCGTAATCTTGCGAAAGAACAAACAAATAAATAAACAAACCAAGTTAATTACAATACCTACCCCTTTTGAGGGGCGGGGATATAAGTACCCCTTTACCCTCCCCCTCCTATTAGACCACACCACCATTTTGTTGGCATTCATACGTTGCTAAGCAGCCGTGCACAAGCATCCTCAAGAAGTGCACTGACAGGGCACAAGCGGATATCTAATGCAAGTTTATTTATTTTCACGCATACAAACAAAAAATCTAACCCAGCCAAACTAAAAAAAAAAAAACACTAGCTCCAAGCAACTTTGGAGAATCATTGACTCTCATTACATCCTCCCTGTGTGTAAACATTTCTCAAAATCCGCAATTTAAGTAAATTAACCTTTTTTTCTACTGTAGTTTCAATGCAAGGGACCAAATGGTGCCTTTATATATGTCAAGGAAAAATATAAATAATTACAGTGATCAAGCAATATGAAATAATTTTAATAAGATAAGAATTTTGGTCATATAGCCCAGCCTTATGATAGAACCATCTTCATTACATTATCATCAAACATTTTATCAAGGTTTTCTCATTAATTTTATCTTTTCTGTGATACATTTTTGTCTTTATAAAGCAATTTAACAAAAGTATCTATAGCTAGCAAAGGTGTCCCTTGGGTGTTCATCCCCCTCATTTGTAATGGCCACCTGATTGTAAATCGGGCACAAAATTCGCTATTAATGTTGCACTGTTTCAATTTGAGTTTCAAAAATTGACCTTGGGAAAAAAAAAAAAAAAAAAAAACATTCACAGCAAATCTGTTAGCAATCGTTGCGCAACATAAGAGACACTCTTGGGCTTACCGCCAAAGACAGTTCCACTCATAATTGGGCCAAAATTAATTATCTTTGCAATATTATCAAAAAGTTTGACATGGTCTGAGGCTACGAAAAGTTTAGAAAGTGAGAAACATGAAGCTGATACGCTTGGAGAACCAACAGTTTATTCAGTTCACGTCACATATTTGATACGTATTGAATTATTTGCTCCAATTGCATTTCACCGTCAGGTACTATGTGTTTGGTACTATGTGTTTGGATTAATATGGAACACGCTGCTTGATTTCTAATTGGGGTTGGTAAAATGGAGGCTATGGTGAGCGTAGCCTAACTCAGCTCATCTCTGTTGCCACCTCTGGTGGATTCTTCAGCAGTCTGGACTCTATATTAGTGAGGTCCCAGTGTTACAGTGGACCAGTGGTAGTGGACGCTGTGCATTTGTGTACAGGTTCGGCTCCTCGTAATTACAGGTGTTTGACAGCCCTGACGCTGGGAGGGCACTTCCTGTGAAAGGAAGCTGCAATCAGCAGGCCGAAGCTATCGCGCCTCCTGGGGCTTAATCAGGCTAATCCCACAGGGCCCGCACGCCACACAAAAGCCTCTTTGATCGGCCCGCTACCCGCTAATGAATCGCGCGGCAAAGGCGATGTCCTCGTTAAAATCACCAAAGCCTCTCTATTCTCCCTGTGCGTTTGTGTGCTTCAGCGTGTGTGTGTGTGTGCGCGAAAAACCTCAGTCTTTTGTGAGAGTGTGAATTTTCTTATAAAAAGAGACATCTCCGCAACTGCAAAAGACTTAGACCACCCCCCCCCATTAGCGAAACAAGCCCATTCATAAAAATAAAAAAATTTGAGGGGATTTTCAACCCAGAGGAGCTGTGCGTTTGCCTGTGCTGCTCGACTCATCTGCTGTGCACTGAAATGGCTGGGTGGAAATGTGTGCGATTCAGGGGCATTAAATCAGCACTAGTGCTGCACATTTTCATAGCCTGTGCCTTTTATTAAGGATCTCTGGAATGTTCTGCTTGCATTGCGGCGCTCCACTCCTCCATCCCAGTTCATTTGCGCTGATATCAGTGGGTAATGGCACACGCTTCAATGAGTCAATCAGGACCTCGCCATTCGCCAGACCCTCCAACACACTTTATGCTTCACTTTGCGAGGAAAACACATTTTGTGCTAAACGAGACAGCATCTCATTTTAGTACTGTACTGCCAGGGCCTATTCTCTCTCTCTCTCTCTCTCTCTCTCTAATGATGATGATGATGATGATCGCTCCTGTTCATCTTTTCCACCCTTACCTCCCATAGTTCATTGTTATATTTCAAGGAAACAGTGCCTCCTTCCTGGTTTCTCTCTGCCTGACCTCTACCCTCTAAAAGTTACACCAGCCAAGCTTGTGCTTAAATTTTACCGCCCACAGCACCAATAGAAATGTACACCACCGAGCCCGACCTGAATCACATTCGGATGGTATATTCATCTGACCCCTGACCCCTGACCCCCAACACAATAACCCGAATACACACAGTCTCCAACTTCTTATTTACCTGACCCCTGACCCCAATTACAATGAACAGGCCGACACATTGTCTCTGGCTATATATGACCATAAAGAACTCTGGGCCTATCCATCAATACGTAAATATGGTGATACTCTGTGCCCTGACTGCTCTCACAAGTGATGCACTTTTGTGATTTACCATTTATCATGCATGAGATATGTTCCAAGCTAGACTGTAACATTTCATGAGCCACTAAAAAGAAAGCAAGCTCAGAGATATCGCTCACTGTTCTGGGATCAGCTAATGAGATTCTGTTTGGGATGGGCAGCTCCTGTGAGGTTTTCGGGATATAGAAACAAAACGACAAAACGAAACGGCGTTCATTAGTCATTGTTGACCCTGTTAAACTTTACAATTGTGAGCTGAATTTCTGCCCATCATCGGAAACCCTATTAAAGCGAATGCTGTTTTTAGATTGGCCTGACCTCTGAACCCGTGAAATCTGTAAACGACCAGGAACGCACCTAGAAAATGACATTGATCTACGACACAGAGCACTGGGGGTAACAGGACTTCCACAGAGCGAGTAATCATTTCACTGCCACTGCAGAAGACTGAAAATTAGTGGGAAATGAAAGAAATCTTTAACTACTTGCCTTAATTAGTGGTCACAACAAACTAACCCAAATGGACAGTTCAATTAAAATGATCTTTATTTAGTTTCTGGATGCCAAATATATTTTGCACAGCACACATATTCACTGAGGGGTGTAATATTGAACATGATAAAATGTGACAGCGGTTTTTCGTATGTAAAAAAAAAGAACATAACATACTCAATGCGTAATGTGCTTCACCTCAGCAGAAGTGAGCTCTGTAGCTGAACATAATTAAATCTCAACACCATGGCTTGCCAGATATGAAATCTAAACTTCGCATAATTTAAAATATACTGTACGGCCGAACTTCCTTAACATCTATAGGGTTAGAAGCCAGTAGCCACACTGCACGATTCCGTATGCATTTTAAATGGGATGCAGAGCAGGGACGTTCAGTGTTTGGTGTTAAATTTGTGTTAGTTTGCGTCAGCACAGTCCTGCCAGAGTAATTCTCGGAAGGAAACAGAAAAGATGAGCCTATGAATAAAGGAGAGAGTGAGAAGTCTTTAAATAAATTATTCTAACCCCCCCCCCAACCACACATGCACACACACACCCACACACACTGATCAGGGACACAGAGCAGCCAGAGAGATCAGACTGAGCGTGCTCAGTGAGCTTTTCTCCTTTATTTTGATGGAAGTGCCGGGATCTCAAATCTCAGAGCAGTGGTCTCCTTTCAATTGTCAGCCAATGTGGGCCTTTGAATATAAGATATGCAGGCTCTTTAACCAATCAACAGCATTAATAAGGCTCTTATATTCGGAAAACAAGCTGTTACTGCAGCCCTGCAGGACTGTAGGCTGAGGTCTGTGGGTAGTGTAGTCCCAGAGTGGACTCAGGGCTGTTTAATTATGCGAGTGCTGAGGGCAGGTATTGGGTAATTAATAATGACTGAGATCTGACCTCAGCGCCCCTCCTCCTCCTCATACAATCTGCCCCTCATGTTATTGCAGCACTGCACACAAACTTTACCGCATATATACAAGCGGGATGAGCTGCTCGGTAAATCAGCAGGCACAAATGCTGAAATTTGTCCATAAATTTCTTATTTAGTCAAGGAATAAGACTGTGTGAATGGGCATTAGAGAGAGTGTATATGGGTGTGTGTGTGTATGTGTGTGCCCTTGTGCATCAGCATGTGTGCGCTGAGCAGAAGGGGAGACAAGCCCTTTGTCCCTCAAATGTCGGACCGAAGCCCTGCATCGTCGGATGGTTAAAAACATCCCCGCACTCTAGAGGACCAAAACAGATTCACTTATCCTGTGCTTTATGAAAAACTACAGGACAAAAACAGCCCTAGAGCCTTACCTGTGCTGTACAAATAAAAACAGGACAAACCAGTCTTACCTGTGCTTTATAAATAAATACAGGACAAACCACAGTCTGAGAGCTTTACCTGTGCTTTATGAATAAATACAGAACAAACCACAGTCTTAGAGCTTTACCTGTGCTTTATGAATAAATACAGGACAAACCACAGTCTTACAGCTTTACCTGTGCTTTATGAATAAATACAGGACAAACCAGTGTCTGAGAGCTTTACCTGTGCTTTATGAATACACACAGGACAAACCACAGTCTGAGAGCTTTACCTGTGCTTTATGAATAAACACAGACAAACCACAGTCTTAGAGCTTTACCTGTGCTCTATGAATAAAAACAGTATAAATTACCGTTCTACAGCTTTTTAAATAAAAACAGCTAAGACTACAGCCTTTGAGTCTTCCATATGCTTCGTGAATAAAATAGCACATACAATGAATGCTCACTAAGTACCCTTAATGTGAGAGTTGCGTGCTTACTTGTGTGTACACGAAGGTGTACGTGTAAATGGTGATAATTAGTCTGCTGAGAAGCTCCTCTGAGGTTAGAACTGTTTGCACATCAGTCTGACAGGTGGAGAACAGTTTAGTATTTTTCAAGGCTTTTTATAATCAGGTTTGTTTCCCTTTGACACAGGTCATATATTCTCAATTATATACAGCTATATGTATAAAATATATAAACGTTTTAAGTTGCCCTCAGTAGTTCTCAGTATATACTACTTGTAGAGGTATTGTTTTCATGTGCAGCACCGCCTGAGTTTTAAAAATTAAACTTTCATACTCATAACTCACTGTGAAACAGACAGGGATCATATGAAGCCTTTCAGGTGTTGTCAGTATCAGCTTCTGAACGCTGTCTGGCACAGTTACATCACCTTTGCCGGGGGCTTGGAAAATTCTGCTGGTGAGATGGCCATAAAGCTCTAAAGCTTCGCACAAAAAAATGAAAATATTTGGGTGGAATAGGCAAGATGTACAGCTATAATGCAATCCTGACCTTTCAGCCTATATAACTCTGCAAGTAAACTGCTTAAAAAGTGAGTCTTTGACCCAACTCAGACCTTCTTGACAACCAGCAATAAGGAACTCAAATATATGTGGCGCTGGCAGGGAGCATTTAATCCATGTCCTGGGTTACTGATTCTGTGTCCCCATACTTTAAACCCCCTTTTACAGTATTTAAATATTACAGGAATGCTTGCAGTGTAGCGCCCTGCCCACACTGTGAAAGCGCTTCAGTACTAAAGAGCTGGGTTAAGTCATGACCTTCATCCTCCTTCATTCAAGCATAAAATGGCTGTGAATATGGAAGATGAAATATGGCCGCCGGTGACAGCCCTTTGCTTTGAGTACAGGCCGTTCCCCGGATTCAGCACACCGTTATATTAACTGAGTGTTCATCATCCATAAAAACACCACATCAAACAAGATCCCTTCACTGCGGCGTCAGTACTGTAACTTACACACACAAACACACACGCGCGCAATCACAACATTCCCTCTGGGCCAATGTTTTCTCAAATGTCACCTTCAATAAGGTACATTCCTTTGTGCAACTCTCAATGATGCTTCTCTGTGCTGCCTCCAATACATACCCCCTGTGTTACATCCAGAGAGTTCCCCTGTGAAACCTCCAGCACAGCCCACCCTGCTGTCTGCGATTAGCAGGTATAATGTTCCAGTTAGGGGAGAGGCATATGGGCCACTGCATGAGATCATGTCCAGTGCCTCCCTTCTGAAGTCCGATGAACAGGCGACGCTGGATACTGACTAAAGAGCAGCTACTTTACAGATAGGGCCATTGGATGGACCCCAGCTTCGGACATTCTCCTGTAAACACCCTGCTCCTCCTGCCGAACACAGCCAGTTTGCAGTATACAAGCGCTTCCTCCAGACCTGGGCAGATTGCTGCGCATGGTGCGGGCATATAAAGTGTTCACATGTGAATCAGATTCAGACATGGTCAATTTCATCACCCGCACCTACTAAAACATGAGAGTACTCTCCGAGAGGGTAAACGCACTGGAAAGTTTGAGTTTGATGGAGCTCACACTTAGAGTAACTTGCTTAAATTAAGTTGAAGCTTCCAGAAGGACCACCTCATTAAAGAGATGCTATTAAATTTATTATGCCAAGGGAGGAATGCATGCAGTTTATAAATAACATTTTTATTACCCATATTAACCAGAGGAAGAAGATTTTCACAGGAGTCCATGGAAGTGTTTAATTGGGAAGGGTTGTTTTTAAAAACACATTTCTGTATTTTCCACATCCCGCAGTGTCTCTTTCCTGTGTTTGAGTGTGTGTGTGTGTGTGTGTGTGTAAGCGTGTGCGTGTGTGTGCATGTGTGGGGGTGTGTGTGTGTGTGTGTTGGCCTGCCTGTGTATGTGGGTGTGTGTGTGTGTGTGTGTGTTTGCGTGCACACGTGTGCATGTGTGTGCATGCGCGTGTGTGGGCATTCCTGCGTGTGTGCGTGCATGCGTGTATGTATGTGTGTCTGTGTGTGCATGTGTGTGTGTGCATATATGTATGTTTGTGAGTGGGTGTGCCAGCGTGTGTGCATGTGCGTGTGTGTTTGCGTGTGAGGGCGTGTGTGTGTGTGTGTGTGTGTGGAGGGGCAGAAGGACTGTGCCCCCGTGAGAACCAGCTGGAGCAGCCGCAGGGTATGTTCCGCGCGGCTGGAGGATCGATAAGCGCTTTCATCATCACACGCAGAAGCGCTTCACCTGGACTCGCCTTGTCCTTTCTGTGCATTTACCCTTCAGACAGAATCTGAGCCGAGGGAATCGCCATCCATCAGGGCCGCTGTTTGAAGACCGCTACAGCATCCGTTTGTGCTGCTCGGGACAAATAACCCCACTGATGGCATGCACCAATTAACAGCGGCGTGAACGTGGGCAGCTGTTGAGAGGGGTGCTGTATTCATCCATTTCCATTACCTATAGGCCATTAATGACTCATTCCCCAGCCAAAGAAATTTCAGTTAGGATTTCAAAAAATGGTGAGAATAGTTTTCATAGTGCTTGCTGGCATGCGTCAGTTTTTAGTTGCCTAATTGGTTTTGGCTTTCCTACCAGATGATTAACATGAAAATTAGTGCTATAGATCAGACGGAATATCTTCACTCCTGACTCCCAGGTAAAGGGAGGGTGAAAACCCAGTTCATGGCTGTTGAGGACTGTAAAGTGAGGAAGAGGGCTTTGCATTCTGTAAGCACATCCCACTTACTGCAGCTCACAGCCGCTCCCTCTATTCCCAAGCCACTGTGTTTACACTTCAGAAGAAACCTGAAAGCAACTTCAGAGGGAGCGAACTGTCATTTCTTATACCTTTCCTCTCTGAGTCGAGCCCCACTGCTTTCCCCATACCCTCAAAAATTTGAACCGGTCCATGCCTGTCGTTTGAACTGGTTCACTCCAGCTGTTGGGACCAGTGCAGGCAGGAGAGAGAAGTACATAGCTTGACCTACCTGAACCTCTCTTGGACACCACCTTCAGGCTCTGGGTGACCGTGGAGTAGAGCAGAATGAGGAGGGGAATGGGAGCTTTCATTTTCCGCCCGTCCTACAGTCCTGAGGGGGGAAAAGGAAGGAAGGTTAGAGCGATATCTGGGGATATTGCATTGGATGGTATCTGCAGGGTTGTGACATCTGAGCAGAAGAGAATCTCACACAGGTTAAAGTTATGGTACATGTCCACAGGACCTATCACTTTCACGCTTCCCGTTCATTTTTTATGCAAGCAGCAGGGAAATGCATTCTGGGAGCGTCACTTTGCATTTCGAGAGACAGGGCATCTTGTTGACGGCTCCGAATTTGCATTAAGTTTTTGGTCCAGGACACTATGTAATTCGGAGCCGTCCACCACGACGCGCTGCTTCTGGAAACTCCTGAAAAACTTTTTCACTCACTTTCGCTGATCTAAGATGAATACGGTTTCAGCAACTGCATTGCTTATTTTTCACCTCAAATGTTTTCAGAAACACACTTCAGTAACTATTTCCGGAATAGAAGGGAGAGTTTCTGATCAACCCGCCATGTGGATTCAGTTTGAAATCCAGGAGCAGACAGCAGACAAGCGAAAGCATTCCTCCAATTAGGCACAGCCACCACAACTGTCTCTCCAACGATTGAAATAAAGTCGGGAATCAACTGTCAATCATCTGACTTGACATCACCCAGTGCCATGCCCAGCAAGTGCCCAATACAGTGTAGTGGCATGACCCTTGGGTTAAAAAATGCCCCAGTGGACACGTACCATAAGTGTAGCAGATGTGGGTCAAAAATCATCTCAGCATCATCTTATGCATTTGGAGATATCAATAAATCACTGTTGTTTTCAGAAAAGGAAAGCGAGACAGTCAATCCTTGTTACATATTTCTTGCCCTTGTGCATAACTGGCTCAGGTAGAGAGTCCAGAAAACGATGTGGGGGCAAGGTCACAGCTTGGATGGGCCATAGCAGGGGTTAAACCCCAATTCACACAGTGTATGACCTTGTTAATGTCGGCTACTTTGCTTCTACCCGGATTTGAATTTGACCAAAGTGTGGGCCTTGGTAGAATCTCTTTAACAGATTTGGCTGTGGTCTGCCGGCCACAGAGTCCTGGCACTGCTCAGCAGCCTGGGTGCAGATTTATTAAAAAGCTGAACCAAAAATATCAAACTAATATACTGGGATGCTGTGATGTCCAGCCACCCCATTTTGAATGATTATAAAAATATCAAAAAAACCTTACTTCTTATTTTTTTTTCACCAACATGAAAGTGTTCCAGGAGCTGTGCGCACTTTCATCTCAAATAACCAAAGATGGATCAAACCGCCATTATAAAACCTGCACTGCTCTGGAGGTTTCAGACTTCTGAAAATGTAGTTTTTGTTTTTTAAAGTGAAATCCCAATTTTTTCAGCACAACAGCTGTGATTGATCCTTACTTTTACTCATGAAACAGTCAAGAATTAGGAAATTAAGAATATGGCCATTGTACAAATTCAAATCAAAATATACAATCTTACATGGCACAGATTGTATTACAGCACAATAAACCTGTAAAAATCTAATAAACAAATTTACATACAGAACAATATGGTCACTTAAGTGAGTAATTTTATTTTAAATACTAAATTATAAACATAAATCAAGAAATTTGGCATTTGTTCAGGCACTTTGATTTCAGCTTTCTGAAGTCATTAAACCTTATTGATTTGTTGTTAAACTGCATTTTGCCAACTACAGCATGTTTTTTCTTCTTGCTGTAGAATTCAGCAGCAGTGGCTTCTGTCTTACTGTGTAGTTGGTGTTTGTGCATTTATTTTATTTGCAGATCAGATATCTATTCACCCATCAATGGACCGACTCATCTATCCATCAACACAGCTACTGTATTGTCTCTTTCAGCTTTGTTTTCTGAGCTGAAGGAGGAGGCTACATTTGGTAATGAATATTATGGCACAGAAAATGCATCACCACAGCATGGTATTCAATCAATGTCCATCACAAGAGTAATGTGCTTGAGTATGCCACTCATCGCTATTTTTTCGCAAACACTGAACCATAAATCACATTTCATCCTAACCTTCCATGAGCCAAAATTTGCCAGCTGAGATTGGTATATTTAGTTAGGAGCCATGCAGGCTGCAAAACAGTGACCCAAGACCAATCAAGCACTACAAACTTTGGGGATGCAAGTTATTATGACTTGTAGAAGACACTGAATTGGGAGGTTTGCATAGAGTTTACATTCTACTAAAGTAATTCCGGATGATGATCTGCATAGAATTCAAAAGTGAGCAGAAACATGGCAAGTGAAATTCACCATGGCCAAATGTAAAGCTCTACATGTCGGAAATAAAAAAACATTAGACAGGATTACTTCATGGGAGGTTTAAAACTAGAATCTGCTCCACATGAAAAATATCTGGGAGTGACTGTTGACCAAACCGGGACAGCTTCTAGCCACTGTGCTTTAGCAGTTAAAAAGGCCAACAGGATGCTGGTATATTGCCCAAAGTATTAAAAATAAATCTTAGGGAGGTTATACTTCTCTTGTACAACACATTTGTTTGACCACACTTAGAGTACTGTGTGAAATTCTGGGGACCATACTAAAAGAAAGACATAGAAGCTTTAGAAAAGGTTCAAAGAGGAGCCACAAAGTTGATTCCTGGTATAAAAGATAAAAGCTATGAGGACAGGCTGAAAAGTCTTAATCTCTTCAATCTTTGTAAAAGGAGACTTCAGGGTGATTGAGGACTTTAAATATGTCAAAGGAATTAACAAAGTAAACTATGCAGGATTACGAAGGCTAAGTTCTGCTCTCAGAACTTGGAGTCTCGAATGGAAATTAGCTGATGGTAAATTTAGCATTGATATCAGGAAATATTTTGTCATACAAAGTGTGATCACAAAGTGGAATAGCTTGCCTAGCGATATTGTAGAGGCAGAAACTTGGGGAGTTTTCAAGTCCAGGCTTGATATAGAGCAGGATACCAATATCATCCTTAAGTATCTGAAGTGTTAAGTACACCTTACTGATAGGAAAATGGCGAACCTAGTTTGAATGAATGGCCTGTTCTTGCCACTCGTGTTATATTATGAATTAAACCGTATCCCAGCAAACATTTCAAAGTTGTATCAACGTCGTTTCAACATCAAACCACGATGTCGCGTCATGGTTCAAAAATAGTTCCAAAATGAAAATTGTGCCGACGTCCGGACGTTACCTGTCCTTCATCTGGCCGTCCTTCCTGGCCGTTCGCTTCATAACTACAATGCAGTTTTTGCCGTCTGACCGGGACCTTTTTTGGCCAGGGACACAACGTCGCCGTCCGGCCAATGTTTGCTGGGATTCAAGACATCTCACAAAACTATTTCATATTTCATTAAATCCTATGATAATGAGCAAAAATGACAACAAAAGCTCATCAGGAGAGATCTCATTACTGTCTTATGCTTAAATACATTATTAAACCCGAGAATCAGTGCATTAAAGATCACTCATCAATGTGTCAATATAAAATCAGCTTTTGTTTAAATTTTTTTCATTATTGAGACTGATCCCCTTTCATGGTCCTCCAAAAATTGCAGATCATTTTCTCAAATTCATTTCCACGCAGTAATGTGTATATAGCACCTTTCCTCAGAATACAGTAGCGGTGACTTCAGTGCGTCACATCTGGGGATGGATTTTATACGCACTTAAAGTGATGCACGCAGACCTGTCCCAGAATTCAGAAACAAACAAAGTGAAGCCGACAAAAAGAGAAATTATAAAATATGTGAGGCTCTAACAAGCAACCTTCTCAGCACTCCAAGTATAGCTTGAGCTTAAGAAACATGGAAACATGCGCCATTCTGGCTGTCACATGACGAGATCAAAATGAGGCTTATTCCAAGTGAATTTAACACAACCCCCCCCCAAAATTTGTCACAATTGTTGAACTCAGTCCATTTGTAAGAATATATTTTTTGGAACATTTTGTCAAAATTCCATGTCTTCCAGACCTCACTAGCTTTTAGTCACCAGATTTATTACACCGGCATATGGCTGTTTTCCGTTAAGAACATTCTAGTCTTATATTTGTGTTTATACCTTTGACAGGGCCCATGCAGGAGCAGGGGCTGTTATTTATTCATTCACAATGCTTCATTTTACATCAATGGTAATAACCAAGTCGTTAGCGGTAAAGAAAATCCTTTCTGTTCAGTGAGATGAGCTGGGTAAGATGATGTGTGGGAGAGACCAGCATTTCCAGTGAAAGCTTGTTGCACGATAAGCGTGTTTGTATCACGATCGTGCGCCAGCAGAAGAATCTCTTAATGCTTATCCAGGCATTTTTCTAGGAATGTTCATTGACTGCCAAGCAGTCATTTGGCACCAAGCAGTCTGGGATTGTGGGTTCTCTGTTCAACAGTCGGGTCTTAAGAACATGTTGGCGATAAGCTCATCAATTTGTCCAAAATGTGTGCTGCTGGCTTTGCTTCCATTGATAGGCCTATCATCGCGCACCCACATGACCGAAGCCAATGCGCCGCCTGGCGTAACCTTGGATGAGCTTATTGTGCAGGAAGCATGTCAGAGACTGAGTAAAACGCATCCCCAGGAGTAGCGGTGGGTACATCATCATTCCTAATGGACTGTGATTCAGTGTGAGCCGTATCTCACTGTATGTTCATCGGCATATGCAATTCATATTGCAGGCTATTTCGTTTGAAATTGGTCCCATGTATGTACATCTCTTATTTTTTAAAATTCTTTAATGAGCCTAGTGGTTAATCAGGCCATTGCTTAAACCCAGTTTCAGTGGCATGAAGCGATTAGGAGTACTGCTACTACCCCTGGATGGGACGATAGTCCATCGCAGGTTTTCCTGACAATTTGCTGGTACCCAATCATACACCGAGGTGGAATGGGGTACCGTGAGAATGTTTTGCCCAAGAACACATTGCAAAAGCTGTGACAAGTACTTGAACTCAGGATTGTTCGGTCCCAGGTCAAGCCCTTTCAACCACTGCGCTACTGCATCCGCCTACATTTCATCTCGGCATCTAGATTACGTGAGCTGCTTTTGACAAGTCTTCTCAGCCTATTGCCCTCCACCCACCTCCTGCCCTCCGCCTGCATCATCTCCCTCCACCCACCTCCTGCCCTCCACCTGCATCATCTCCCTCCATCCACCTCCTGCCCTCCACCTGCATCATCTCCCTCCACCCACCTCCTGTCCTCTACCTGCATCATCTCCCTCCACCCACCTCCTGTCCTCCACCTGCATCATCTCCCTCCACCCACCTCCTGTCCTCCACCTGCATCATCTCCCTCCACCCACCTCCTGTCCTCCACCTGCATCATCTCCCTCTACCCATCTCCTGTCCTCCACCTGCATCATCTCCCTCCACCCACCTCCTGCCCTCCACCTGCATCATCTCCCTCCACCCACCTCCTGTCCTCCACCTGCACCATCTCCCTCCACCCACCTCCTGCCCTCCACCTGCATCATCTCCCTCCTCACAGAGAATTCTTATAATTTTAATCAGCCGTCCCTCGTATCCGACGCAAACATTTATACACATGGCAGTCTAGATGAGTCAGTCACCGCCTTAACTTCACCAACTCCATCACTCCCCTGTAACAACTCCAGGGAATACCTGGTAAAGTGCTGTGGCCAAATTGAGAGACCTTTGGCATTTCCCAGAAAATGATCCCGGCTTCACTGTGCAATTATTACTTTTTTCCACATTTCATTTTAAGTTACCAGAGGAAGAAGTTTTTCAGATAATTCTGAGCAATGACACCATTTGAAGAATCAAACATTTGAGGTTTGGTTCTACATATCAAGAACACAAAAAGCCCCTTCATACATGACCTTCAAGAAGGTGATGAATAAATGCATGTTCATCCAAGAAATTATTTTGTATGGGTCTAATTCGCCTCCTCCTCTCTTTTATATTATGTAAGGTGTTGAAATGAGATATATAGTACTTGAACAGTGACGAGACCTTTTGGTGCATTGAATTTGGGAACAATAAATATGTGATGCAAGTACAGACAGTCAGCTTTCATGTGCTTGTGTTTAACACCCCTACCATGACAACCGTGTAGAAATAACAGCCTTCTTTGAACAGCGTACCAGTCCGTATTCCTAAAAACTGCACTTTTATAAATTAGCGGACTCACTTCTGATAATAGCATATGCAATATGAAATATATCAGTTTCAAATTGGAATCTCTCATTATGAATCTCTTTTTAATGGCCAATGTATCTGGAAGAATTGCAGAGGTCAAATGCAGCATGCAGTACATTTACAGACATTCACATTCTAACACAAAAGCACAAACATATATTTGTATCTATACTTGGGAAGACATTTTATTGACTTGCATTCATTCTGTACAGCCTTTCCCAAACCTTAACCATGACCAAATTATGCCTAACCCCACCCCAAACCCTAACCTTGACCTAACTCTAACTATAACTATGACCCTAACTTTACGCAATTAATCGTAATCCTTTGTCGTCCTCAGTGAGGACCACCCAAAATGTCCTCACAACCACAAATGTCCTCAGAACATTGTGGTTTCTCTACTGCACAAGCTATAAAAGCCCACACACACAAACACACCCACCCACACACACAAACCTATAAAAATAGCTTAATTTGAACAAGAAATCTTCTATTCTATTGTTTCCAGGGAAACTGGCCATGCAGGTAATTATAAGAATGTTCTCAGGCTGGTGTACTTGTTCTCAGAGATAGACTGCTTGTAAGGTGAGATCACCATGATTTGGGTTTTACTCGTTTGCATAGATTTTCATCATTACAAGCAATACATGGTTTATCAACCACGATCCTTTTTGTCCATGAATATTCATTTCAATAATTACAATTCTAGGTGGGTAGTATAATCTAAGACTTGAACTAGCATAAAACTCTTGATAAAATTTGGAACACCCATTATTGATACTGTTTGCTGAAATGTACGTTCTTGCGTGAACAAGGGCCTACTTTTGGGCCAAACCCAAATTTTGTTCAGAATGTTCTAGACCTCACTTAACATTAAAGTACTTCAATCAGTGAACATCCAGTAGATTCATGGTAAAAATAGGATAGCTGGATCCGTGGGAAAATAGGAAAATGGACGAAAATACGACCAGGATAAACACTGAACCCACAATCTGTGCTGCTAGATGCTACGTTACAACATTTACCAAAACTGGAGAGCGCTACTTTATATTACTGCCTGAAGCATTTGATCATACTGTGCTCACAATTTTAAAAGGCTAAAAAAGCATTATCATGTGACTGATATGCTGCTTAATATTTCATTTTTTTTAAGATGTAGAAGGGCTTTCAGATTTATGAACCAACTATGGTGAAATTTTTCCGTTTTCACCTAACCTGCCTGTTTCTGCGATAACGATCGCATTGGTAAGGGCTACTATATTGCTTTCTTAAGCGTACGTTAACTGATACAGTCTTGTCTGAATTACGGTCCTGCTTTTGAGCTAAACCCAAATTTCATAAAGAATGTTCTACACCTCCTCTAAAACGAACAAACAAAAAAACTTACATCAGCGAACTACCAATACATTCATGGTAATTCATGGATACCTCAGCTTGAGCACATAAAATAAATTTATGTGCATTATATCACGATAATAAGAACTACTGAAACAAAAACGGATATTTTATTGGTTTCCAGTCTAGTTTGTTTGAAAGAAAAAATAAACTTTTGGACGCTATTGTTTTAGTACTTTCCAACATGCAGTGAAGGAAAAAAATAATAATGTCATTGTGGTTCTTGTGTTTGCTACACAATTGTTAGTCCTCTAATAACTTAGATATTTATAAAAGTGAAATCATAAGTGGCATAGCAGTTATATGCTAATGATTTTGGGCTTTAAAAAATTGTGGTTACAGAGGGATCCAATGCTTCAGACAATAATGAGGAGCTGTTGCTCTCTTCGCTTCTGGAGAAATGCGCTTGCCAAGCATTGAGCGATACACTGTGTTCCTGCTTCACCTCCCCACTGATCTTCTAGAACAGGAGTGGGAAAATCCAATCCTGGAGGGCCGGTGTATGCAGATTTTATTTCTATCAATTACCCTGTCTCATTGAGCCAATTGGTTATACAAACAAACATAAATTTGTGCATAGATGATATAAAAGAAAATGTTTCATTTCAGGAGACAAGAACAGTCTTAGGTGGCCATTCATGATATTTTTAACGAAATGCTGCAGAAAGATCAGATTTCTCAAACGGCATGGCTAATTAAGATAATTAACTAATTAAAGGGCAGAAGTTGTTGTGAAAATCAGGGACAGATACGGCTCTCGATGCCCACCTCTGTTCTCGACTAACATTCTTTGATACTGGAAGAACGTCGGGGAAGTGTGTCTCTCAGGAATGGTATTAAAAGTTAGGCAACTGGACAAATCTCAAAATAGCAAAAAAATAGGAAAAAAATAGCAAAACGGTGAATGGCACTGTAGAGCGATGGTCATTTATTGCGCTCGGTCCTAGTGAGAAAACAAAGGCAAAAAAATATTCAATTAAGTGAATGGTTGCAAACAAGCTAAGCATTGGCTATACATTAATAATAATAATAATAATAATAATAATAAAAATAATAATAACTTTATTTGTATAGAACCTTCTAATAAGACTGTTTACAAAGTGCTTCACAGAATAAAACAAGAGCAGCGCGGAGCGCAGCATATGCCCCCGCCCGTATGTTTAATTGGGGTTAAGATTGAATAGGTCGCTAGTTTAGCATGGTGAATAGTGAGAGTGAATAATACTGAAAGTTAAACATGTTAAAAGAAAACTGGTTTTTGAATGAAGATGAAAAGTTCTTTAGTTATTGCGTGGAAACTGAAATCAAGATGGCTGCCGTAGCGGCCATGTTGGAATTCGCACGACACTGGTTTTCAAAAGGAACCTTCCTCTACCCACCCCCCGTACACCACCTAGAAATGAGATGGATCGGACGAGGCATTCTTTAGTTATTACGTGGAAACGAGAAGTTTACGGCCGGACGCCTGGACGGACAGACGGAAGGGGCGTTGACATAATGCCCCCTGCTCATTCGAGGCGAGAGCATAAAAACATAAAAGTAAACATTTAAGATAGTAAAATAGTAAGAATAACAAGAATAAAATTTGAACTTGGTACACAGATATGAAAGAAGAAAAATAATAAAAATGAAAATAAAATAATAAATAAAATAAACAAACCAATTCAAAAGCAATGGTAAAAAGATGTGCTTTAAGATACTTCTTAAAAGCACTAAGTGTATCAGTAGCTAACAACTTAACTGAGAGGGAGTAATTCTGTAAATACAATCACATAAAAACCAAGCCACAAGTTGCACCATCCAATAGCCTCACTGACTGCCTCCCCTGGGGGCGAGGCTAACGCTCCTTTTACAGCCTTGGCCCCTCCCTGAGCAGACACCACTGAGCAAATGTGGTTATTTCCCTATTTATCCCAACTGAGGAATCCAGAAACCTCTTCGCTGCATAACAAGCTATACTTATGGGACATTTAAAATCGTACATTACACTTGCTCCAAAATATAACGACGCAGACATATTTCCTCATTGAAAGCCATTTAATTTCCAATAGTATTCCTCAATTACGGATTGGCGCAAGCTCTGATGCAATATGAGCTTGCATGTGAGAGGGCAACCCTAGCTTAGCCCACAGCTTGTGTCCTGCAACATACACCTGGAATGCACCAATGCATGCTGCTTAAGATGCAGATATATTTATGGCTGCGCAGGCACGATCCGGCCCGACATCTGTGGACATCCGCGGCTGAATAAGTGAGTGAGTGACTGACTGATGAAGTTACACTCTTGGTTGACCGGCTGAGTGCACTTTCCTCATTGGCTGCTGCTCTTTCGAACCAGTGACGTGCCGTCGGAGGTCAGTGAGGGTAGGCAGAATCCTCACCGTTAAACAAACGATAACTCTATTACTTTGCTTGATTAGCAATCTGAGGATTGATTAACTAATTTACAAGACTAAACGGCAGAATGGCGTGCCAGTTCCATCCACTTACATTATTGCTCAGTGCATCGAACTTAAAATGCTCACGAGACAGCAAGTTTGTTCATATTTGCTTAGAGGAAGCTAACGCAATGCCATTAACAAATATTAAAACCTTTCTTTTGCGGCGTTCAATGTGTGGTCAATATGTTTACGATAATATTTCCCCCTTAAACACGTGCTTTTTAATGCCATTTTTAAAAAATAGGGAGTTTATTTTCAGTATTCTTTCATAATCCGATAAACAAAAGATCAAAACAATATACGGAATTACCGAGAGAGTTTAGATTTTTTCCTAATTACTTATTAAGATTTATTTCCTTGCAGTCTCGAATCAAAGCATGAAGGTAAATTAATCTTTTTGTCACTATCACGTCTTAATCATTACATGCTTAACTGACCAGAAAAAAAGGTCAAATTGATTGATTAACAATCAGGCATAGTACGTGGAAACAGGTTGACAAAATCAAGCAATAAAAAAGGAGAAGTCACTGCCTACCCTGACCGCACGTCCCTGTTTCGAACAGTTTTGGTGCGAACAGTTTCTATTATGTCATCAAGAGATGTTGACAGCGGATTCACATGGCTCTAAATTCAATGAATATTTACAATGCAGGAATTAACATTATAGAGCATAATACAGATCATCCTTTTAACAACTTGCCCACAATTTTGCACATATACTGCCAACAGTCCAGTCATATACTATGTTTTGACCTAGTCTTGTTCAATATTTAAAATATCAGTAATGTGCTTTGGACATTATTTGTCATGTTTAGGACACCAGTAACCTGCTGGTGCTCTCTCAAGTGTGCATCCTAGGTCTACACAGTTAACTTTCGGTGGACTAGTTAGCCTGTAAACGCAACAACAACCCAGAGCTTCTAAAGAATGCGCCACCAGTCTTGAGTGCCCAAAAGACTGCATTGTGTATTTTTATGAGTGTGTTGAGAGTGTGTGTGTGTGTGTGTGTGTGTGTTTTACCAGTAGTAGCAGGCAGTTTGCTGGAATGTATGATTTCAGTAAGGAGGGTCAGCTGATGGATCTACATGGCAAGGCATCGTGTCACAAAGTGTTTTGCTATTTTAGTGCATTGGAGTAGGAGGCTGGGATGTGCCTGAAAAAACCTTTCTTCTGAGCGACGATAACAGTGACATTATAATGGTGCAATCTCCCCTAATCATTTTAAAGGTCAAAGAATTCACCATTCTGTCTTTCTTTCCAGATGTGACCACACTCAGACTAGAATTTACAATCCAGAATCAGATTCATCTCATCTCAACCATACACCTTCACCCTCACCCTATCGCCTGCCCTCACCATCTCAAGCTCTTTCTCTGAATTCAGTCAAACTGGCTGAATGTGCAGCCACCAGTATTCCATCCAGTAAACTCATTAAAGTGGCACAGCGCTTCAGTAGTTAGCACTGCTGTGAAGAGTCTGCATGTTCTCAGTGTCGATTTTGTACAGGAACTCAGTTTTCCCCTGTCCTTAAAAAACACAAATTAAAGGAACGCTCCGTACCAAGGCTCAGGCTTCTGAGCTGGAGTTGGTCTCTGAGTGCTGCACTGTGGCTGCCCATTGCTCCTTAGTAAAAAGCAGTACTCTGGTACTGCAGAAGACAAATGACCCCACTGGGTTCAATAAAGTATATCCTATCCATCGCATTATTATCAAGTGCGCACTAAATTAAACAAAGTAGTCATGACCCTGTTCAAGATAAGATTACAAAAATAGGAACTTAGAAACTTTAGAATCAAACAGACCATATGAATAATGTTGTTCAAAAAGACGAAATGCAGCACTAGGCACATTCGCTTTGCATCACTGTAATTGTTACTGTCATCCGGTACGTACCTCCTGTGTAGCGTTAGTCTTCAAATTTAATTCACCCGAGTGCCATTCTGTCATGGAGAGGACTGATATTTCAATACAACTCTGCCCCTAGTGGCAGGTTTAGAAATACAGCATGACGCTGATATGGAACAGCCACAATTTGATGTACACTTTAACATACTATGGATGAAATTGCTCACAAAGAACACCTGCCAAACAGGAACATTTCACATAGCTATCAAATACAGAATCCAGAAAGGTAGAATTCATACAGGTATCTGCTAGGCAATATGAGGCCAGGTAATGACTGGAGGGAAGGTATAACTGTGGAATAGATGTAGCTTTCAGGCAGTAAAGTTCAGATTTATTGCAATGGGAGCCGTATAACCGAGACTGTTATTCTCTGAACTGGATGGCCCATTACCATTCAGATTTTCACCCAGTGGAAAATACTACTGTAAACTATAACCGACTTCTCTCCGAGCTCAGGCTACATGCAGTCAGCCCGTTCCTCTGTCTCCTGGGCATCTGTTTGGTTTTAAAGGGTCTTTAAAGGGACAGGATTCACTGACTCCTGAGGTCTTAGCAATCCATTATTGATCTCCTGAGCAGGTACTGAATGAGACAACATACTGTAACACGCTCCTGAGATCCAGATTCCAGCTTCCCAGCTGTCGCCTATTTTTAATTTCTTTTATTTCACCTTCATTTAACCAAATGAAGAAGTGAAGACATTTTATTTAAAATGCAGTCTAGCGTTCTAGCAAACAGTTCTGTTCCCTCGGTGTTTTACCTGACTGTGCTGTACCCCTCCATACTGTACCCTATATCTCACTGTGCTATACCCCTCCATACTGTACCCTATATCTCACTGTGCTATACCCCTCCATACTGTACCCTATATCTCACTGTGCTATACCCCTCCATACTGTACCCTATATCTCACTGCACTATACCCCTCCATACTATACCCTATATCTCACTGTGCTATACCCCTCCATACTGTACCTATACTCCTATATCTCACTGTGCTATACCCCTCCATACCTATATCTCACTGTGCTATACCCCTCCATACTGTACCCTATATCTCACTGTGCTATACCCCTCCATACTGTACCCTATATCTCACTGTGCTATACCCCTCCATACTGTACCCTATATCTCACTGTGCTATCTCCACTGTACCCTATATCTCACTGTGCTATACCCCTCCATACCTATATCTCACTGTGCTATACCCCTCCATATATCCTATATCACTGTGCTATACCCCTCCCCTATATCTCACCATACCCCTCCATACTACCATTATATCTCACTGTGCTATACCCCTCCATACTGTACCCTATATCTCACTGTGCTATACCCCTCCATACTCCCTATATCTATACCCCTCCATACTGTACCCTATATCTCACTGTGCTATACCCCTCCATACTGTACCCTATATCTCACTGTGCTATACCCCTCCATACTGTACCGTATATCACACTGTGCTATACCCCTCCATACTGTACCCTATATCTCACTGTGCTATACCCCTCCATACTGTACCCTATATCTCACTGTGCTATACCCCTCCATACTGTACCCTATATCTCACTGTGCTATACCCCTCCATACTGTACCCTATATCTCACTGTGCTATACCCCTCCATACTGTACCCTATATCTCACTGTGCTATACCCCTCCATACTGTACCGTATATCACACTGTGCTATACCCCTCCATACTGTACCCTATATCTCACTGTGCTATACCCCTCCATACTGTACCCTATATCTCACTCACTACCCCTCCATACTGTACTCCATACTGTGCTATACCCCTCCATATATATCTCACTGTGCTATACCCCTCCATACTGTACCCTATATCTCACTGTGCTATACCCCTCCATACTGTACCCTATATCTCGCAGTTGCTGTAAGACCTGCATTATGTATCATGAGCCACAGATGCCTCCTGCACACACACACACTAACTACTCGCTGACACATGAGCCTCAGTGCCAGATACACACACACACGCACACACACACACACACACACACACACACACACTAACTACTCGCTGACACATGAGCCTCAGTGCCAGATACACACACACACACACCACACACACACACACACACACACACAAACTACTCGCTGACACATGAGCCTCAGTGCCAGATACACACACATGCACACACACACACACACACACACACACACGCTGACACATGAGCCTCAGTGCCAGATACACACACACACACACACACACACACACACACACACACACACAAACTACTCGCTGACACATGAGTGCAAGTGCCAGATACCCACACACACACACACACACACACACACACAAACATCCATAAATTACATGCCCATGAGCACAAACACCCATACACATGCACAGGTAAACACACACACACACACACACACACACACACACAAAATTACTTGCCCATTCTACTGTGTGCAAACACTCAGACAGACACAAAATAATTATCTTAAGCACCCAAATGAAAATGCCCAAACACATGCACAGTTACATGCTCAAACACATTAGCGCAAGCGCTCAGACACACACAAATACACGCATGCACTCTAATTCTTATGCACCTATGCAAACATATCCACACACACAAGCAAACACACACACACAAAAATTACAAGCTCATGCCCATAAGCAGAGTGCCCAGACATACACTAACATAAACACACAGACAGAGTTTGGTTTCATTTGCCCTATATTAGTACACATGCAAGCACAAATACAAAGTACTCTTGTAACTTGGTTACACTTCGGCATACAGGGGTCAGCTAGCATACAGCTTTCTTGTTTTTTTGGGCAGTAACGTAAAAGCTAATAATGTAAATAAATCAATAAATAAATGTTAATGAAATCATATCGCAAAGGTCACAGCCTCCACATCAGGAATTCCAGCATAAGTGCAGATAATAGCTCTGAGGCTTCACAATCAGCTGCAGTTTTCAGCCAAAAATAAACCAGGACGGCTGCTTTGCGCAGTCTGTACCAGCACGGAGAGGTCTTTTAGCGTGTGCCTTTAAAGACTATGTACTAACAATGCATACTGAACACAGGCCTTATGGTCCAGAGCACATTGTTAGACAGGCATATGCATTTTAAACATATATTTTTTAAAATGTGCATTGCAAAGAAATTCTGGTGGCTATAGGTTCCTCGTATTGAGTATTCAAAAGTATTTGGTCACTGTCATAATTTTAAAGGGTTGTTACTCTGACAGTACAGACTGTTAGCTTCAGTTTGAGGGTACAGACATCCATGTGGAGCAACCATGTTGGCAGGGGAAGGGGGCGGGGGCGGGGGAATCAACAAATCATGGTCTCAGCAGCCTAAAATCAGTTTTTTTAACCCTCCTTTCATCTAGGATGAAAGCACTTTGACCAATCTGAAACATAAATTCTTCTGTTAATCAGAGAGAAGCAAGCCTGGGAGATTTGATGATCCCAGATGTAGGAATTACAGCCCTTTAAATCTGTACCGCTGTCCTCATAAGAACAGGCATCACTCTATGAACGACACACGCTTATACAACCCCTGGAAAACATTGTGAACCACCTTGAGGAAGTCCGTCCAGATATGGAGCTTTGCTGTAAATTCTGTTGGGCCACCAACTACAGCTCACTTAATGAAGAGGAGCTGCTTCGGCCTGCTGGACAGTTACCTGACTACACATGATGATTGCTCGGCCAATAATATGCTGGCTTAATTCAGCTCGCCATTCTGGGAAGCTGCTCCTTAGTGCGCTTGCTCAACAACCCTCCTCCACCACAGCTCCACCCATCAAGTATAGCATTCATTAATGCTGTTCCCTAACAACGTCTCCTCCTTTTGATGTGATTGTTGCTGTAGGCTCTGTTCTATGGAGGGGGGGTTAGTTGCAGCTCCCTGCCTTCGGGTCCACGCTGGGACGGGCAGGGATCTCTCAGAACAGAGCCATGTTGCCAAACCCAATGTATGCATGAATGCGTGTATGCCTTCAGTAAGTCTTTTCTTTTTGACACAGTGGTCCCATCAGAATTTTTGCTTTATAGCAAATACACAAGTCACAGATTTGACACAGAACAAGTTTTGTTTATTAGCTTAGTATTCAGGCTTCATGAAACACACCTCAAACAAATTAAATTATTTTGTTAATGGCATTTTTTTCATATTAAGTAGAGGAAAAAAAATGTTAAATCACTCATTGCTGAGGAAAAAATTATGGAATTACCTAAAAGAAATACCAGCACAAATCTGAATATGTAAATTAGTCCCCAGTCAAAAGAGAGGGCTTGCAGACCTCAACGAGGTGTGTGACTTAGCTAATTGAGAGAAAGCATGGCACCAACAAGAGAGCTGGCTATTGAAACAATAGAAAGGATTATAAAACTGCTCCAAGAGGGAAATTCAACACGGGAAGCGGCAAACAATGCCACTTGTTCCTGGTCAGCAGTGTTTAAAATTTGGTGCAAGTATTAACAAAATGGGAAGGCTATAAAGGAAAAGTTATGGGTAGAATACAGAAAATGTTAAAGCATCAGACCAGAAAACTCAAAGCAATATGTCTTGAAAATAGAAAATGCACAACAAAACAAATGAAAACAAATGTGCAGAAACAGGAGTTGATGTTTGTGACAGAACTGTAAGAAATTGGCTGAATGAAATGAGATTTACATTCAGAAAAGGCAAACAAAAACGAACGCCTAAACAGAAGAAAGCAAGGTTACTGTGGGCTAAAGAGAGACGATCATGGAGTGTGGATGATTGGATGGGAGTGATTGTAATGGAATGCGGCCGCTGGGAAAGTTAAATAATGAGGAAGGACTGAAGTTCAAGGACATGGAAATTTATTAAATAAACAAGTTACCAACAACAGAAAATATACAACTAAACAAGGGATAAAACTAAAGGCCAGAACGGGGTTGCTCTAAATTAAAATGTTACAATGAGAGGCTACCTGCTTGTGAAAGGAAAAACGTAGGTATAAATACAATGAGATATAATAAACTTAATTAAAACCAGGTGTAATCATGGGTAAGGAGAGAACAGGGGATAACTGAATAAATGGGTAAAGGCAGGTGGCCAGGGAACCACGAATGCCTAGAAGGGGGAGGGCATTACAGTGATATTCAGTGATGAGTCACGAATCTGCATTGGCCAAGGCAAGGATGCTGGAACTCATGTCTGATGCTGTTCAAGCGAGACATATTAAGATGACTGCCTGAAGAAAACAAAAAAAATTCCCCGCTCATTTATGATATGTGGCAGCATGTAAGGTGCAGGACCAGCAGAGATGGTCATCATGACCTCAACAGGCAATGCGCAGGTGTACAGTGAAATTTCTGAACATTTTCTGATTCCATCAAGAGAAAATAGGTTTAGTGATGAAGCCATTTTTCAGGAAGACAGTGCATCTTGCCACGGAGCAAAGAGTGTAAAAGAGTGTAAAAGAGTGTAAAAGCTCAATGACATGGCCAGAAAAAATCCAGATCTCAACCCAATTGAAGATTTATGGTGGAAATGCAAAAAATGGTCCATGGCAAGGCTCCATCCTGCCAAGCTGATCCGTCTGCTGCTATTGGAGAGAGCTGGAACCAGCGTGATGGAGAACATAGATTCACTTTAGTGAAGTTTTTTGCCTAAAAAACTCAGGCAGTCATAAAAGCTTAAGGAGGAGCTAAAAAGTACCAATTCAGATGTTTTTTTGTTTTTTTTTTGATGATGATTCCGTTAGTTTTTCCTCTCTGTTGAGTGATTCCACACTTTTTTAACTCAACTTGATTATGAAAAAAATGCCAGTTAAAAAATAAATAAATTTTTAAAAAATTTAATAATTTCATCCAATTTGTTTGAAGTTTCTTTCATGAAGCCTGAACGTTGAGCTGATAAAAATTGTTTTGTGTCATATCTGCAATTTGTTTATTTGCTATGAGGTGAAAAAAGCCGAATGCGCCTCCTCTGCCGAATGTGTGGTGATTCCATAATTTGTATCACGCATAAACACATACCAAGCTGATTAGTGAAAAACTACTACCACAATGTCATAATGTCTTTCACTTTCATTAAACATATGATAGAGGATAAGTCTATTTCCTCTAGATATTGAAGATTCACCCCTGCTTATAGCACATACATGGGCATTTGTACCACGGTAAACTGGCATATGCCCAAATTCACACAGCAGTGCTGAATCAAGTCTACTGAAATTGTCTCAGATGTCATTGCTCAAGAAAATTAACTTTATATGGTTGACTCCATCTAAAAAGGAACAGCTTTTATGATAAATCCGCATGAATTACATTTTATCTCAAAATGATTCCATAATTAGCAGGCTAATGAGAACAGCATCTTCTCACACATTGTCATAAGAAGGCCTTCTCCTAATAATTTAAATGTGCTTCACACCCCCAAGTCAGATCAATCCGCCACCACTGGATTTCGCCTGGCTCAGGCACGAAGGTAAAATTGATTACATTTGAGATTTTTTTTAAAACTAGGGCAGATTTGAGTGGAATTTTAGTATTAGACACAATGCTTCAATATTCGATACATTTAAACTCCAAAAGACCAATGGCGATCATTCTAGGCTTAAGGTGAAATACCCCAAAACAATGTGCATTGAACATGATCAGTCACAGTAAAGCACAGTTTACTGCAAACTGTAAACTGCAAAGTACAGTACACTGCAATTTCATGCAAACACACTACAATGCTTGATGTTACTGTATGTGTAAATCTAATTTACTCCATGTAAAGAGACAACTGATTCAACAGGAAACCATCGATTTAACGATAATCAAATTTACGTACGATGTAACCATTAATCAATATTTCTTGTTTTATCTAAAGGTAGTATGACGCTGGTCATGGTTCACTTGACCAACTGTCAGTCTTCAGCGAGGCTCAAGCGGGCGGGTAAGATGAACGATCTGGCTGGCGGCTGTGCATCGCCTGACAGCATCTCGCGCTCTCCCACAATGCACCACTCTGGTGACTATGGCGGCTGGCCCAGGAGGCTTGGCCACCTGCCGTTTCGACAGGGATGGTTTTGGGAGCATTTCGTGGGGACAATAGGACCATATGCCTGCCCTGGAGTGATAAAGCCGGGGGAGTGAGCAGCGAGTGATGAGCGGAGAGCCAGGTTGCACCCGTCCATACCGCTCACTGCCTCGGGCCCCGGAAGGGCCACGCGCCACAGCTCAGGGCCACAGGGCCCGTGCACATGCAGGGGGGAGCACATATGGGAGCCCTGCCATGATGCGGCGTCGTTACGCGAGGAAAACACATCCCTTCACCACAGAAGCCGCCCAAGAAGATTTTATTGGGCAGAACAGAACCCACGGACTTTTCTGGAAGCATCCTCTCCCTGAGAGACCACTGCGGTTTGACGTGTTTCTCCTCCATCACTGCAGCTGGGCCACCTTCTCAATACAGGCAGTGACTACCAGACAAACACCAAACCTTTCGAATCAAAAGTCGAGACAGAAGAATCTTTCAGTTGGCAGCTACAGGTCGAATCTGGCATTTCATGAGATCTATCCAAAGACAATGTGGACTGCACACAGAACAGGGGACACATACACACGCTCACACGTACTCATGCAAACGTTTGCAGAAGGACACACACACAAATGCATAGCCTATATTCATGACTACAATAGATTCATTCAGTTCTAATCATACACGCCATACAAAAGGCACAGTTCATCCTCCATCGTGTGCTGATAAATAAAGGTCAGACTTTTACATTTCAGATGCAGCTCCGGGTAGAGCCTGTACACTCTATTCAAACAAGATGGAGTGCAATCACCTGCAACAGAAACAGACACATACGACACACATGCTTGCAGTAAACGTTCCCATTGAAAGAACCTTGCAAACACACCAGGAGCACAAAGGCATGAATGAACACACTTTCCTTACAGCGCTGAAATAAATCTTTTAAAAATATAAATTTAATTATCTTGTGCTTTGGAAAACCTATCATGTGGCGACTTGTTTAAGGGGCTTTCCCCGGTTCATTTGATTTACCTTGTTTCAGCGCAGATATGGGTATAATAACACTACAGTTTATTAGTTCAACACAAAAATGCACCATTCTATTGGCTTTTATTTACATTTTTACCATGGAGGTGACGTTAATAAGCAAAATCACGGTCCGTATTGTGGCAAGCCTTACTCCCTAACCACCCAACCAAATCACTTCATTCTTTTTTTCCCTGTTAGATATATGTCATATCTATGCAATCACTTGAGGATATTTCTATATATTGTGTATTTATTTTTTTCTAGTGGTTTTTCAAAAAAAAAAAAAATTCCTCAAATGGGTCAGTTGGATGACACACACACTCCCATGAAATTGATACCTTTGCCCCCATCAGAAAAAGACATTGTGATTTCATGCAGAAATAACCAACAGGTCTACAATCAAAATTTGAGGCAATTTGGTTGAAAAATAAAAAAGATTAAAAATAAAAAGGCATCAGATTTTAGCGGACTTATAAAATTATTTGAGCTTCAAAAAAAGTCACTTTTAACAAAATTGATGAAATTAATGTACACATCTTAGAAACCCAAAAGGGGAAAAAAGAAAAAAAAAATCTTTTTGAACCTGATAAGGCCCCTTGAAAGAGCTGTTTTCAACAGCTTTGATTATTGTATCTTACATCATTGAGCAACAATAACTGCATTTAGCACTCTAAGGGTTAATCTTGCTATTATGATTATTATTATTATTATTTCAAAGTGAACGTATCATGGTAAAAAGATTGTTAATCCAAACGGACCAATCTATCATGGTCATAGATTAGCGTTTAATCCCCAGTGGTTTAATCCATGGGATCTTTTTGTAGAGGTCACTCAAAGCCAGCTAATCCTTCCTAGAGATGACCATTTCATAAGTTCATTGTGCAGTCATACTCACGCACAGCTGTCAGTAATACCCCACCCGAGCGCCACATTTCACCCACAGCCAAACACAACGCAGGATAGGTGCCAGTGCTAACACACGTGTGTATGGCTCCCGGTGATTCATGGGCTTTGCTGCTGCAGTCTATGACGGTCATCTCCTTAAACTGGCTCAATTACGCGCCTCTCTTCCGGCTCTTTGTGCCATGCGCATCGCGGGCAACGGTTAAAAATCAATTCTCTGCCTGAGCGGACAAGGTCGGGAGTCATCGGCTGCGAGAGAGAATTCAGGGGCCGAGCCAGCCACTTTATAGATGGGTGCTCAAGAACGCATATTTGAATTGAGATTTCCAGGCATGTGTGTATGTGTACGTGTGCGTGTTTGCGTGTATGTGTGTGTGCATGTGTGTGTTTGTGTGTCTGCGTGTGTGTGCGTGCGTGTGTGTGTGTGCATGTGTTTGTGTGTGCCTGCATGCATGTATGCGTGGGTGTGCCTGCGTGTTTGTGAGTGTGTGTGTGCGCCTGTGTGTTTGTGTGTGTGTCTCTGTGTGTGTGTGTGTGTGTGTGTGTGTGGGGGCGCATGTGTGTGAGAACGTTTGTTTGTTTGTGTGCACGTGTGTGTAAGTTTCTGTGTGCATGCGTGTATGTGTGTGTGTGTGTGCAAGAATGTTTGTTTGTTTGTGTGTGTGTGTACGTGTGTATGAGTTTGTGTGCAAGTGCGCGTGTATGTGTGTGTGTGTATGTGTGGGCGCACGTGTGTGTGAGAACATTTGTTTGTGTGCACGTGTATGAGTTTGTGCACGCGTGCGTGTGTGTGTATGTGTGTGTGTGTGTGTGTGTGAGACAGAGCATGTGTGAGCGTGTGTGCGATGGGCAGGGGATAAGAGAGCTTCAGCCATACCTGCCAGATCAGGCATCGCTACACAATTTCTATAGGAGCAAATATTGCCGTAAGCAGCAAAGCAACCCCTTGTGCTTCATTTTGCAAATCTGTCTATATTAAACAGAACTAAGTAACAATTAGGGAAATAGTGTCAAGAACCTAATTTCTTGTCAACACTATCTGTAGTTAAAAAGCCCCAAAGCTGAGAGCTGAGTACCTGTGATTCCCAGTCATGTGACCAGAGGAAACGCAAGCTTATGTAAGTAAATACAGGAGGACTGAAGCACAGGGAAAGCTCTGCTGAACGATGGAGGCCTCCTCAGCCTGAGAACAGCAGCCCTCCTCACCTCCTCACTTTGTGCCTTAAAGTGCTGTTAGTCCAATCTGTTGCTCTGGGTATTCTAAACCCACACATCAAGACTGAGGGAGTGTTTTTAATGTGATTGTATTCACTCACCCCTCTACAGTACAAACCACCCTCAGACGACTGCAGCGCTACACAATCAACTCACAGCAGTACTAAACACACTCAGCTGACTGGAGCGCTACACAATCAACTCACAGCAGAACTAAACAAACTCAACCGACTGCAGCACTACACAATCAACTCACAGCAGAACTAAACAGTCTCAACCAACTGCAGCTCTACACAATCAACTCACAGCAGAACTAAACAAACTCAACCGACTGCAGCGCTACACAATCAAATCACAGCAGAACTAAACACACTCAGCCGACTGCAGCTCTACACAATCAACTCACAGCAATACTAAACACACTAACCCGACTGGAGCGCTACACAATCAACTCACAGCAGAACTATACACACTCAACCTACTGCAGCGCTACACAATCAACTCACAGCAGAACTAAACAAACTCAACCGACTGCAGCGCTACACAATCAAATCACAGCAGAACTAAACACAGCAGAACTATACAGCAGAACTAAACCTCAACCGACTGCAGCGCTACACAATCAACTCACAGCAGAACTAAACAAACTCAGCCGACTGCAGCGCTACACAATCAACTCACAGCAGAACTAAACAGTCTCAACCAACTGCAGCTCTACACAATCAACTCACAGCAGAACTAAACAAACTCAACCGACTGCAGCGCTACACAATCAAATCACAGCAGAACTAAACACACTCAACCGACTGCAGCTCTACACAATCAACTCACAGCAGAACTAAACACACTCACCCGACTGCAGCGCTACACAATCAACTCACAGCAGAACTAAACACTCTCAACCAACTGCAGCGCTACACAATCAACTCACAGCAGAACTAAACACTCTCAACCTACTGCAGCGCTACACAATCAACTCACAGCAGAACTAAACACTCTCAACCGACTTGCAGGGCTACAAAATCAACTCACAGGAGAACAATCAAATCAACTCACAGCAGAACTAAACACACTCACCCGACTTCAGGGCTACAAAATCAACTCAAGCAGAACAAAAACACTACACAAACAACTCACAGCAGAACAATAAACACAGAACTAAACACTTCAACTCACAGCAGAACAAAACACTCTCAACCTACTGCAGCGCAACACAATCAACTCACAGCAGAACTAAACACTCTCAACCAACTGCAGCTCTACACAATCAACTCACAGCAGAACTATGCACTCTCAACCTACTGTAGCGCTACACAATCAACTCACAGCAGAACTAAACACTCTCAACCGACTGCAGCACTACACAATCAACTCACAGCAGAACTAAACACTCTCAACCTACTGCAGCGCTACACAATAAACTCACAGCAGAACTAAACACACTCACCCGACTTCAGGGCTACAAAATCAACTCACAGAAGAACTAAACACTCTCAACCTACTGCAGCGCTACACAATCAACTCACAGCAGAACTAAACACTCACCCGACTTCAGGACTACAAAATCAACTCAAAGCAAAATTAAACACACTCAACCAACCGCAGCACTACACAATCAACTCACAGCAGAACTAAACACTCTCAACCTGTTGCACCGCTACACAATCAACTCACAGCAGAACTAAACACTCTCAACCTGTTGCACCGCTACACAATCAACTCACAGCAGAACTAAACACACTCAACCTACCGCAGCGCTACACAATCAACTCACAGCAGAACTAAACACACTCAACCGACTGCAGCGCTACAAAATCAACTCACAGGAGAACTAAACACTCTCAAATTACTGCAGTGCAAAACAATCAAATCACAGCAGAACTATACACTCTCAACCAACTGCAGCGCAATACAATCATCTCACAGCAGAACTAAACACTCTCAACCGACTGCAGCACTACACAATCAACTCACAGCAGAACTAAACACTCTCAACCTACAGCAGCGCTACACAATCAGCTCACAGCAGAACTAAACACTCTCAACTGACTGCAGCGCTACACAATCAACTCACAGCAGAACTAAAGACACTCAACTGACTGCAGCGCTACACAATCAACTCACAGCAGAACTAAACACTCTCAACCTACAGCAGCGCTACACAATCAACTCACAGCAGAACTAAACACTCTCAACTGACTGCAGCTACACAATCAACTCACAGCAGAACTAAACACACCCAACCTACAGCAGCACTACACAATCTGCAGCAGAACTAACACAATCAACTCACAGCAGAACTAAACACTGACAGCAGAACTAAACACACCCCAACTGCAGAGAACACAATCAACTCACAGCAGAACTAAACACACTCAACCAGAGCTGCAATCAACTCACAAAAACAAAACAACTCAACCTCACAGCAGAACTAAACACTCTCAACCTACTGCAGCATTAAACAATCAACTCACAGCAGAACTAAGCACTCTCAACCAACTGCAGCGCTACACAATCAAATCATAGCAGAACTAAACACATTCAACCTACTGCAGCGCTACACAATCAACTCACAGCAGAACTAAACACACTCCACCTACTGCAGCGCTACACAATCAACTCACAGAAGAACTAAACACACTCAACTGACTGCAGCGCTACATAATCAAATCACAGCAGAAGTAAACAATCTCAATCTACTTCAGCGCTACGGAATCAACTCACAGCAGAACTAAACACACTCAACCTAGTGCAATGCTACATAATCAACTCACAGCAGAACAAAGCATTCTCAACCAACTGCAGCGCTACACTATCAACTCACAGCAGAACTAAACACACTCAACCTACTGCAGCGCTACACAATCAACTCACAGCAGAACTAAATACACTCGACCTACTGCAGCACTACACAATCAACTCACAGCAGAACTAAACACACTCATCCTAGTGCAATGCCACACAATCAACTCACAGCAGATCTAAGCAATCTCAACCGACTTCAGCGCTACACAATCCACTCACAGCAGAAATAAACACTCTCAACCTACTGTAGCACGACACAATCAACTCAAAGCAGAACTAAACACTCTCAACCTACTGCCACGCTACAAAATCAACTCAAAGCAGAACCAAACACACTCAACCTACTGCAGCACTACACAATCAACTCACAGCAGAACTAAACATAATCAACCGACAGCAACGCTACGCTATCAACTCACAGCAGAACTAAAGACTCTTAACCTTCTGCAGCGCTACACAATCCACTCACAGCAGAAATAAACACTCTCAACCTACTGAAGCACTACACAATTAACTCACAGCAGAACCAAACACTCTCAACCTACGGCCGCGCTACACAATCCACTAACAGTAGAACTAAACACTCCCAACCGACTGCAGCACTACACAATCAACTCACAGCAGAACTAAACACACTCAACCTACTGCAGCACTACACAATCAAAATACAGCAGAACTAAAAAATCTCAACCTACTGCGACGCTACATAATCAACTAACAGCAGAACTAAAGACTCTCAACCTTCTGCAGCGCTACACAATCAACTCACAGGAGAAAAAAACACTCTCAACCTACTGCAGCACTACACAATCAACTCACAGCAGAACTCAACACTCTCAACTAACTGCAGCACTACACAATCAACTCACAGCAGAACGAAACACAATCAAACGACAGCAGCGCTACACAATCAAATCACAGCAGAACTAAAGACTCTCAACCTTCTGCAGCGCTACACAATCAATTCACAGCAGAAATAAACACTCTCAACCTACTGCTGCACTACACAATCAACTCACAGCAGAACTCAACACTCTCAACCTACTGCAGCGCAACACAATCAACTCACAGCAGTACTAAACACTCTCAACCTACTGCAGCACTACACAATCAACTCACAGCAGAACTAAACACACTCAACTGACTGCAGCGCTACACAATTAACTCACAGCGGAACTCAACACTCTCAACCTGCTGCAGCGCTACACAATCAACTCACAGCAGAACTAAACACTCTCCACCTACTGCAGCGCTACACAATCAACTCACAGCAGAACTATACACACTCAACTGACTGCAGCGCTACATAATCAACTCACAGCAAAACTAATCACTGTAAACTTACTGCAGCGCTACACAATCAACTCACAGCAGAACTAAACACTCTCAACCTACTGCAGCACTACACAATCAACTCACAGCAGAACTAATCACTCTCAACCTACTGCAGTGCTACACAATCAACTCACAACAGAACAGAAAAAACTTGACCTACTGCAGCGCTACACAATCAACTCACAGCAGAAAAAAACACACTCGACCTACTGCAGCACTACACAATCAACTCACAGCAGAACTAAACACACTCAACCTTCTGCAGCGCTACACAATCAACTCACAGCAGAAAAAAACACACTTGACCTACTGCAGCGTTAAACAATCAACTGACAGCAGAACTAAACACACCCAACCAACTGCAGCACTACACAAGCAAATCACAACAGAACTAAACACTCTCAACCTACTGCAGCTTTACACAATCAACTCACAGCAGAACTAAACACACTCAACCTACTGCAGCGGTACAAAATCAACTCACAGCAGAACTAAACACTCTCAACCTACTGCAGTGTTACACAATCAACTCACAGCAGAACAGAGCACTCTCAACCAACTGCAGCGCTACACAATCAACTCATAGCAGAACTAAAAACACTCAACCTACTGCAGCGCTACACAATCAACTCACAGAAGAACAAAAACACTCAACTGACTGCAGCGCTACTCAATCAACTCACAGCAGAACTAAACACTCTCAACCTATTGCAGCGCTACGCAATCAACTCACAGCAGAAGAACACAAAAATGCTACAATCAACTCACAGCAGAACTAAACTGCACTACACAATCAGCTCACACAATCAACTCACAGCAAAACTAAACACTCAATCAACTCACAGCAGAACTGCAGCAACCTACTGCAGCACTACACAATCAACTCACAGCAGAACTAAACACACTCATCCTAGTGCAATCAACTCACAGCAGAACAATCAACTCACAGCAGAACTAAGAACTCTCAACCTACTGCAGCGCTACACAATCAACTCACAGCAGAACTAAAACTCAAACTGCACTACACAATCAACTCACTAAACACAACCTACTGCAGCACTACACAATCAACTCACAGCAGAACTAAACACTCTCAACCTACTGCAGCGCTACACAATCAACTCACAGCAGAACTAAACACACTCAACCTACTGCAGCACTACACAATCAACTCACAGCAGAACTAAAACTCTCACAACTCAACCAGAACTAAAACTGCAATCAACTCACAGCAGAACTAAACACACTCAACCTACTGCAGCGCTACACAATCAACTCACACAGCAAAACACTCAAAACACTCAACCAACTCACAGCAGCACTACACAATCAACTCACAGCAGAACTAAACACTCTCAACCTACTGCAGCGCTACACAATCAACTCACAGCAGAACTAAACACTCTCAACCACTGCAGCTACACAATCAACTCACAGCAGAACTAAAACACACTCAACCTACTGCAGCGGCTACACAATCAACTCACAGCAGAACTAAACACTCTCAACCTCACAGCAGAACTAAACACACTCAACCTACTGCAGTGCTACACAATCAACTCACAGCAGAACTAAACACTCTCAACCTACTGCAGTGCTACACAATCAACTCACAGCAGAACTAAACACACTCAACCTACTGCAGCGCTACACAATCAACTCACAGCAGAACTAAACACTCTCAACCAACTGCAGCGCTACACAATCAACTCACAGCAGAACTAAACAACTCAACCATTGCAGCACTACACAATCAACAAAAGCAGAACTAAACACACTCAACCTACTGCAGCACTACACAATCAACTCACAGCAGAACTAAACACTCTCAACTCACAGCAGAACTAAACACTCAACGCTACACAATCAACTCACAGCAGAACTTAAACACACTCAACAGACTGCAGCAGCTACACAATCAACTCACAGCAGAACTAAACACAGTCAACCTACTGCAGTGCTACACAATCAACTCACAGCAGAACCAAACACCAACCAACTGCAGTGCTACACAATCAACTCACAGCAGAACTAAACACACTCAATCTACTGCAGCAGCACTACACAATCAACTCACAGCAGAACTAAACACACTCAACCTAAGCGCTACAAATCAACTCACAGCAGAACAAAACACACTCAACCTACTGCAGCGCTACACAATCAACTCACAGCAGAACTAAAAAACACTCTCAACCAACTGCAGAACTACACAAATCAACTCACAGCAGAACTAAAAAACTCTCAACCTACTGCAGCACTACACAATCAACTCTGACAGCAAAACTAAACACACAATCAACTACAGCAGCTACACAATCAACTAAACACTCTCACACTCACAGAACTAAACACTCACAACTGAACTAAACACACTCAACCGACTGCCGCGCAACACAATCAACTCACAGCAGAACTAAACACTCTCAACCAACTGTAGCGCTACACAATCCACTCACAGCAGAACTAAACACTCAACCGATTGCAGCACTACACAATCAACTGAAAGCAGAACTAAACACACTCAACCTACTGCAGCGCTACACAATCAACTCACAGCAGAACTAAACACTCAACCTATTGCTTACTACACAATCAACTGACAGCAGAACTAAACACACTCAACCTACAGCAGCGCTACACAATCAACTCACCGCAGGACTAAACACACTCAACCTACTGCAGCACTACACAATCAACTCACAGAAGAACTAAAGACATAAACCGACGGCAGCTCTACACAATCAACTCACAGCAGAACTAAACACACTCAACCTACTGCAGCACTACACAATCAACTCACAGCAGAACTAATCACAATCAACCGACGGCAGCGCTACACAATCAACTCACAGCAGAACTAAAGACTCTTAACCTACTGCAGCGTTACACAATCAACTCACAGCAGAACTAAACACTCTCAAACAAGAGCAGCAGTACACAATCAACTCACAGCAGAACTAAACAGTCTCAACCTACTGCCACGCTACACAATCAACTCACAGCAGAACTTAACACACTCAACAGACTGCAGCGCTACACAATCAACTCACAGCAGAACTAAACACAGTCAACCGACTGCAGTGCTACACAATCAACTCACAGCAGAACCAAACACACTCAACCAACTGCAGTGCTACACAATCAAATCACAGCAGAACTAAACATACTCAATCTACTGCAGCGCTACACAATAAACTCACAGCAGAACCAAACACACTCAACTTACTGCAGCGCTACAAAATCAACTCACAGCAGAACAAAACACACTCGACCTACTGCAGCGCTACACAATCAACTCACAGCAGAACTAAAGACACTCAACCGACTGCAGTGCTACACAATCAAATCACAGCAGAACTAAAAACTCTCAACCTACTGCAGCGTTACACAATCAACTGACAGCAGAACTAAACACACCCAATCTACTACAGCAGTACACAAGAAACTCACAACTGAACTAAACACTCTCAACCTACTGCAGCGCTACACAATCAACTCACAGCAGAACTAAACACTCTCAACCAACTGCAGCGCTACACAATCAACTCACAGCTCAACCTACTGCAGCGCTACACAATCAACTCACAGCAGAACTAAACAATCAACTCAATCAACTGACAGCAGACTGAACTAAACACTCTCAACTACACAATCAACTCACAGCAGAACTAAACACTCTCAACCAACTGCAGCGCTACACAATCAACTCAGCAGAAGCACTACACAATCAACTCAACTGACAGCAGAACTAAACAGCAGAACTAAAACACCTATCGCAGCGCTACGCAATCAACTCACAGCAGAACTAAACACACTCAACCTAGTGCAAAGTTACACAATCAACTCACAGCAGATTTAAGCAATCTCAACCGACTGCAGCGCTACCCAATCCACTCACAGCAGAACTAAACACTCTCAACCTACTGCAGCACTACACAATCAACTCACAGCAGAACTAAACACTCTCAACCTACTGTCACACTACACAATCAATAAACAGCAGAAATAAACACTCTCAACCTACTGCAGTACTACACAATCAACTCACAGCAGAACTAAACACTCTCAACCTACTGCAGCGCTACACAATCAACTCACAGCAGAACTAAAACACATACAACAACTCACAGCAGAACTAAACACTCTCAACCTACTGCAGCACTACACAATAAACTCACAACAGAACTAAACACACTCAACCTACTGCAGCACTAAACAATAAACTCACAGCAGAACAAAACACACTCAACCTACTGCAGCGCTACACAATCAACTCACAGCAGAACTAAACACACTCAACTGACTGCAGCGCTACACAATCAACTCACAGCAGAACTAAAGACACTCAACCGACTGCAGCGCTACACAATCAAATCACAGCAGAACTAAACACTGTCAACCTACTGCAGTGTTACACAATCAACTGACAGCAGAACTAAACACACCCAACCTACTGCAGCAGTACACAAGCAACTCACAACAGAACTAAACACTCTCAACCTACTGCAGCAGCTACACAATCAACTCACAGCAGAACTAAACACTCTCAACCTCATAGCAGAACTGCAACTGACTGCTACAACAATCAACTCACAGCAGAACTCAAACACAGAACTCAAACAGACTGCAGCGCTACACAATCAACTCACAGCAGAACTAAACACACTCAACCTACTGCAGCGCTACACAATCAACTCACAGCAGAACTAAACACTCAACAGACTCAACAGACTGCAGCGCTACACAATCAACTCACAGCAGAACTAAACACACTCAACCTACTGCAGACTGCTACTAAACAACAATCAACTCACAGCAGAACTAAACACAGACTCAACCTACTGCAGCGCTACACAATCAACTCACAGCAGAACCAAAAAACTCAACTGACTGCACGCTACACAATCAACTCACAGCAGAACTAAAGCTACTGCAGCGTTACACAATCAACTCACAGCAGAACTAAACACTCTCAACCACTGCAGCATTACACAATCAACTCACAGCAGCGCTACACAATCAACTCACAGCAGAACTAAACACTCTCAACCCACTGCAGCACAGAACTTTACACAATCAACTCACAGCAGAACTAAACACACTCAACCTACTGCAGTGCTACACACAATCAACTCACAGCAGAACTAAACACACAGAACTAAACCTACTGCAGCGCTACACAATCAACTCACAGAAGAACTAAACACACTCAACTGACTGCAACACAATCCACTCACAGCAGAACTAAAAAATCTCAACCTACTACAGCGCTACAGATTCAATTCACAGCAGAAGTAAACACACTAAACTGTCTGCAGCGCTACACAATCAATTTACTGCAGAACTAAACACACTCAACCAACTGCAGCGCTACACAATCAACTCACAGCTGAACTTAACACACTCAACCGAATGCAACGCTACACAATCAACTCAAAGCAGAACTGAACACTCTCAACCTACTGCAGTGCTACACAATCAACTCACAGCACACCTAAACATTCTAAACCTACTGCAGCGCTACACAATCAACTCAGAGCAGAACTCAACACTCTCAACCTACTGCAGTGCTACACAATCAACTCACAGCACACCTAAACATTCTAAACCTACTGCAGCGCCACCCAATCAACTCATAGCAGAACTAAACACGATCAGCCAACTGCAGCGCTACACAATCAATTAATAGCGGAACTAAACACTCAACAGACTGCAGCGCTACACAATCAACTCACAGCAGAACTTAACACTCTCAACCAACTGCAGCGCTACACAATCAACTCACAGCAGAAATAAACACACTCAACCTATTGCAGCGCTACACAATCAACTCACAGCAGAACTAAATACACTCAGCCAACTGCAGCGCTACACAATCAACACACAGCAGAACTAAACACACTCAACCGACTGTTGAGAATTTTACCTTAGAGCGGGTCTTTATTCGGCCAGAGGGCATGTCCAATGCTCAAGATTATTTAGCGGAAATTGAGGTTAGGGATAACGTAGTATTAGACAAGTTGCATAAACTAAAGGCAGATAAGGCGGCGGGTCCTGATGGTTTATATCCTAGAGTGCTCAGGGAAGTTAGTGAGATCATCTTTAAGCCGCTATCCGCCATCTTTAGACGGTCTTTAGAAACTGGAGAAATACCAAATGATTGGAAACAGGGTAATATAATACCAATATTTAAGAAAGGGGACCGTACTGAGCCAGGTAATTACAGGCCAGTCAGTTTAACTTGCATTGCGTGCAAAATATTGGAATCTATTGTAAAAGATGAGCTGGACTTATTTCTTGAACGTAACAATGTCTTGAGGGATAGCCAACATGGTTTCCGTAAAGGAAGGTCATGCCTGACAAACCTTCTGGAATTTTTTGAAGAGGCCACCAAGACTTATGACCAGAGCAGGGCTTATGACATCATATACTTGGATTTTCAGAAAGCATTTGACACAGTACCGCATAAGAGATTAATTTTTAAAATGAGCTCCATTGGAGTTACAGGAGGTATTCTGAAGTGGATTCAAAACTGGTTGCAGGACAGAACACAAAGAGTGGTGGTCAGTGGTATCTCGTCTGAGCTAGGTATGGTGGGGAGTGGCGTCCCCAGGGCAGGTGTTGGGACCCCTGCTGTTCCTCATCTACATTAATGACCTTGATAGGAATATTGAGAGCAGATTAGTGAAATTTGCAGATGATACTAAATTGGGAGGTTTGGCAAATAGTTTAGAGTCCACTAAAGTGATTCAGGATGATTTGGATAGAATCCAGAATTGGGCAGAAATGTGGCAAATGAAATTTAATGTAGCGAAATGTAAAGTAGTACATGTAGGTAATAAAAATATTAGACGGGATTACTTAATGGGAGGTTGTGCTCCACAAGAGAAGGATCTGGGAGTGCTTGTTGACCAAACCCTCACAGGCTCTAGCCATTGCGCCGAAGCAGTTAAAAAAGCCAATCGGATGCTGGGATACATTGCCAAAAGTATTGAGTACAAATCCAAGGAGGTGATGCTTCTTTTGTACAACACATTCGTCAGACCACATCTAGAGTATTGTGTACAGTTCTGGGGACCATACTTTAAGAAAGACATAGAGGCTTTAGAGAAAGTTCAGAGAAGAGCCACACAGCTAATTCCGGTATTAAAGATGAAAGCTATGAGAAGTGGCTGAAGATCCTTAATCTCCTTAGTCTTAGGAAAAGGAGACTGAGGGGTGATCTGATTGAGGTCTTTAAATATGTTAAACGGATTAACAAAGTGAATTATGTAGGATTCCTTCAACCAAGTGTTGTTAGTAGAACTCGGGGTCACAAATGGAAGCTGACCAAAGGTAAATTTAGCACTGATATTCGGAAATATTTCTTCATCCAAAGAGTAAGAGCAGTGTGGAACAGCTTGCCTGACCATATTGTTGAGGCAGAGACCTTGGGAGTTTTCAAGAGCAGGCTTGACTTAAAGTAAGATACCATTGAGTCATTGAGTATCTGAAGTGATATATTCACGATAGTACAAAGAAACTGGCGAGCCTAGTTGGGCTGAACGGCCTGTACTCGCCATTCATGTTATAACACACTCAACCGACTGCAGCGCTAAACAATCAACTCATTGCAGAACTAAACACTCTCAACCGACTGCAGTGCTACACAATCAACTCACAGAACTAACACTAGAACCGCCATGACGGTCATTTTGACCGTTTTGAAATTTGTTTGTGTCGTAACTTTTCAAAATAAATTAATACAACCTTGAGGGTCACTGACTCTTCCTAAAAGCGTCTATATTTTAAAGTGCAATTGATTTTATATAGATTACACCTACGGAGCATAATATCACCAAATCTACCCATTTCTGCCACTGACCGTACAGTTTTGCGGCTGTTATTTTTTTTCGAAAAACGTATCTTTTGGTTGCCTAGCAACTAACCGATGCCACTGTCAGAGTTGGTAGAGTAGAGTAGTCTAGAATTATTTTATTGGGCAGCACTGGCAAAAAAGTTTGAGCCAGCAGCAGCGGGAGACCCTGGCACCAAAACGGAGGCAGCGCCAGGTCCGCAGGAGCTGCTCACAAACTAAGACGCTCGTCACCTGCTGCAGATGCTTCAGACCCGTATATTCCACATGGTTATGTTGTTATAAATGTTGAATCCGAATGTGTATTAATCAAAATAGATGTTTTAATTGTTGTTTTTGTCGTTCTGAATTGTTTATTTATTTCTTTACCCAAAAATATCGTTGTGAATGTTTTACAATAAAGCCGCTTTTTCACACTGGACGCGATTTTATTTTTTTTCGCACGACAGATCACATTCAAAGTCAATGCAAAGACGCGAATCCGCGCGAAACGCGTATTTGCGTCTTTGCATTGAATTTGAATGTAATCTGTCTTGCGAAAAATTCGTTTCGCGTCCGGTGTGAAAGCAGCTTAATTCATGTTAATTATATATAATTCTATTGCCTAAATATTCAAAAATGTATTATTAAACTTGTTAAAACGTAATGCTTGTGTTGTCTCGTTCTTTAGAGACATACAAGATGCATTAATTGCTTAATTAGGTGCTCAGAGAGACGGATTAGAATTTTTTGAACCTAGCGGACCAAACGACCGTTCATGGAGGTTCTAGTAGTGATAAAATTCCGGCGCTTCTAGTGCTAAACACACTCAACCGAGTGCAGCGCTACACAATCAAATCACAGCAGAACTAAACACTCTAAACCTACTGCAGCGCTACACAATCAACTCACAGCAGAACTTAACACTCTCAACCTAATGCAGCGGTACACAATCAACTCACAGCAGAATTAAACACACTCAACAAACTGCAGCGCTACACAATCAACTCACAGCAGAACTAAACACACTCAGCCGACTGCAGCGCTCCACAATCAACTCACAGCAGAACTAAACACTCTCAACCTACTGCAGCGCTATACAATCAACTCACAGCAGAACTAAACACACTCAGCCAACTGCAGCGCTACACAATCCACTCACAGCAGAACTAAACACTCTCAATCTACTGCGGCGCTACACAATCAACTTCCAGCAAAACTAAACACTCTCAACCTACTGCAGCGCTACACAATCAACTCACAACAGAACTAAACACACTCAACCTACTGCAGCGCTACACAATCAACTCACAGCAGAACTAAACACACTCAGCCAACTGCAGCGCTACACAATCCACTCACAGCAGAACTAAACACACTCGACCGACTGCAGCGCTACACAATCAACTCATAGCAGAACTAAACACACTCAGCCAACTGCAGCGCTACACAATCAACTCACAGCAGAACTAAACACACTCAACCGACTGCAGCACTACACAATCAATTCATAGCAGAACTAAACACACTCAACAAACTGCAGCGCTACACAATCAACTCACAGCCGAACTAAACACACTCAGCCGACTGCAGCGCTCAACAATCAACTCACAGCAGAACTAAACACACTCAACCGACTGCAGCACTACACAATCAACTCAGAGCAGAACTAAACACACTCAACCTACTGCAGTACTACACAATCAACTCACAGAAGTACTAAACACTCTCAACCAACTGCAGCGCTACACAATCAACTCACAGCACAAATAAAAACTCTAAACCTACTGCAGCGCTACACAATCAACTCACAGCAAAACTAAACACACTCAACCGATTGCAGCGCTACACAATCAACTCATAGCAGAACTAAACACAGTCAGCCTACTGCAGCGCTACACAATCAATTCATAGCAGAACTAAACACACTCAACAAACTGCAGCGCTACACAATCAACTCACAGCCGAACTAAACACACTCAGCCGACTGCAGCGCTACACAATCAACTCACAGCAGAACTCAACACTCTCAACCTACTGCAGCGCTACACAATCAACTCACAGCAGAACTAAACACACTCAACCGACTGCAGCGCTACATAATCAAATCACAGCAGAACTTAACACTCTCAACCTACTGCAGCGCTACACAATCAACTGACAGCAGAACTAAACATAATCAACCGACTGCAGCGCTACACAATCAACTCACAGCAGAACTAAACACTCTCAACCTACTGCAGCACTACACAATCAACTCACAGCAGAACTAAACACACTCAACCTACTGCAGCACAACAAAATCAACTCACAGCAGAACTAAACACACTCAACCTACTGCAGCACTACACAATCAGTTCACAGCAGAACTAAACACACTCAACCGACTGCAGCGCTACACAATCAACTCACAGCAGAACTAAACACTCTCAAGCTACTGCAGCACTACACAATCAACTAACAGCAGAACTAAACACTCTCACCTGACTGCAGCGCTATATAATCAACTCACAGCAGAACTTAACACACTCAACTGACTGCAGCGCTACACAATCAACTCACAGCAGAACTAAACACACTCAACCGACTGCAGTGCTACACAATCAACACACAGCAGAACCAAACGCACTCAACCGGCTGCAGCGCTACACAATCAAATCACAGCAGAACTAAACACTCTCAACCTACTGCCACGCGACACAATCAACTCACAGCAGAACTAAACACACTCAACCTACTGCAGCACTACACAATCAACTCACAGCAGAACTAAACATAATCAACCAACAGCAGCGCTACACAATCAACTCACAGCAGAACTAAACACTCTCAGCCTACTGCAGCACTACACAATCAACTAACAGCAGAACTAAACACTCTCACCTGACTGCAGCGCTACACAATCAACTCACAGCAGAACTAAACACACTCAACCGACTGCAGTCCTACACAATCAACTCACAGCAGAAACAAACGCACTCAACCTACTGCAGAGGTACACAATCAACTCACAGCAGAACTAAACCCACTCAACCGACTGCAGCGCTACACAATCAAATCACAGAAGAACTAAACACAATCAACCTACTGCAGTACTACACAATCAACTCACAGAAGTACTAAACACTCTCAACCAACTGCAGCGCTACACAATCAACTCACAGCACAACTAAAAACTCTAAACCTACTGCAGCGCTACACAATCAACTCACAGCAAAACTAAACACACTCAACCGATTGCAGCGCTACACAATCAACTCATAGCAGAACTAAACACAGTCAGCCTACTGCAGCGCTACACAATCAATTCATAGCAGAACTAAACACACTCAACAAACTGCAGCGCTACACAATCAACTCACAGCAGAACTAAACACACTCAACCGACTGCAGCGCTACACAATCAACTCACAGCAGAACTCAACACTATCAACCTACTGCAGCGCTACACAATCAACTCACAGCAGAACTAAACACACTCAACCGACTGCAACGCTACATAATCAAATCACAGCAGAACTTAACACTCTCAACCTACTGCAGCGCTACACAATCAACTGACAGCAGAACTAAACATAATCAACCGACTGCAGCGCTACACAATCAACTCACAGCAGAACTAAACACTCTCAACCTACTGCAGCACTACACAATCAACTCACAGCAGAACTAAACACACTCAACCTACTGCAGCACAACAAAATCAACTCACAGCAGAACTAAACACACTCAACCTACTGCAGCACTACACGATCAGTTCACAGCAGAACTAAACACACTCAACCGACTGCAGCGCTACACAATCAACTCACAGCAGAACTAAACACTCTCAACCTACTGCAGCACTACACAATCAACTCACAGCAGAACTAAACACTCTCACCTGACTGCAGCGCTATATAATCAACTCACAGCAGAACTAAACACACTCAACTGACTGCAGCGCTACACAATCAACTCACAGCAGAACTAAACACTCTCAACCGACTGCAGTGCTACACAATCAACAACACACAGCAGAACCAAACACATCAAACCGGCTGCAGCGCTACACAATCAAATCACAGCAGAACTAAACACTCTCAACCTACTGCAGCGCTACACAATCAACTCACAGCAGAACTAAACACACTCAACCTACTGCAGCACTACACAATCAACTCACAGCAGAACTAAACATAATCAACCGACTGCAGCGCTACACAATCAACTCACAGCAGAACTAAACACTCTCAGCCTACTGCAGCACTACACAATCAACTAACAGCAGAACTAAACACTCTCACCTGACTGCAGCGCTACACAATCAACTCACAGCAGAACTAAACACACTCAACCGACTGCAGTGCTACACAATCAACTCACAGCAGAAACAAACGCACTCAACCTACTGCAGAGGTACACAATCAACTCACAGCAGAACTAAACCCACTCAACCGACTGCAGCGCTACACAATCAAATCACAGAAGAACTAAACATACTCAACCGACTGCAAAGCTACACAATCAACTCACAGCAGAATTAAACAAAGTCAACCTACTGCAGCGCTACACAACCAACTCACAGCAGAACTAAACACACTAAACTTACTGCAGCGCTACACAATCAACTCACTGCAGAACTAAACACTCTCAACCGACTGCAGCGTTACACAATAAACTCACAGCAGTACTTAACACACTCAACCGGCTGCAGAGCTACACAATCAAATCACAGCAAAACTAAACACTCTCAACCTACTGCCACGCTACACAATCAACTCACAGCAGAACTAAACACAATCAACCGACAGCAGCACTACACAATCAACTCACAGCAGAACTAAAGACTCTCAACCTTCTGCAGCGCTACACAAACAAATCACAGCACAACTGAACACTCTAAACCTACTGCAGCGCTGACACAATCAACTCACAGCAGAACTCAACATTCTCAACCTACTGCAGCGGAACACAATCAACTCACAGCAGAATTAAAGTCAACCTACTGCAGCGCTACACAATCAACTCACAGCTGAACTAAACACAGCCGACTGCAGCGCTCCACAATCAACTCAAAGCAGAACTAAACACTCTCAACCTACTGCAGCGCTACACAATCAACTCACAGCAGAACTAAACACACTCAGCCGACTGCAGCGCCACCCAATCAACTCATAGCAGAACTAAACACGATCAGCCAACTGCAGCGCTACACAATCAATTAATAGCAGAACTAAACACTCAACAGACTGCAGCGCTACACAATCAACTCACAGCAGAAATAAACACACTCAACCTATTGCAGCGCTACACAATCAACTCACAGCAGAACTAAATACACTCAGCCAACTGCAGCGCTACACAATCAACACACAGCAGAACTAAACACACTCAACCGACTGCAGCGCTACACAATCAACTCACAGTAGAAATAAACACACTCAACCTACTGCAGCGCTACACAATCAACTCACAGCAGAACTAAACACACTCAACCGACTGCAGCGCTAAACAATCAACTCATTGCAGAACTAAACACTCTCAACCGACTGCAGCGTTACACAATAAACTCACAGCAGAATTTAACACACTGAACCAACTGCAGCGCTACACAATCAACTCACAGCAGAACTTAACACACTCGACCTACTGCAGCGCTACACAATCAACTCACAGAAGATCCAAACACACTCAACTGAGTGCAGCGCTACACAATCAACTCACAGCAGAACTAAACAATCTCAACCTACAACAGCGCTACAGAATCAACTCACAGCAGAAGTAAACACACTAAACTGTCTGCAGCGCTACACAATCAACTCACAGCAGAACTTAACACACTCAACCGAATGCAACGCTACACAATCAACTCAAAGCAGAACTGAACACTCTCAACCTACTGCAGTGCTACACAATCAACTCACAGCACAACTAAACACTCTAAACCTACTGCAGCGCGACACAATCAACTCAGAGCAGAACTCAACACTCTCAACCTATTGCAGCGCTACACAATCAACTCACAGAAGAACTAAACAAAGTCAACCTACTGCAGCGCTACACAACCAACTCACAGCAGAACTAAACACACTCAGCCGACTGCAGCGCCACCCAATCAACTCATAGCAGAACTAAACACGATCAGCCAACTGCAGCGCTACACAATCAATTAATAGCAGAACTAAACACTCAACCGACTGCAGCGCTACACAATCAACTCACAGCAGAACTTAACACTCTCAACCGACTGCAGCGCTGCACAATCAACTCACAGCAGAAATAAACACACTCAACCTATTGCAGCGCTACACAATCAACTCACAGCAGAACTAAATACACTCAGCCAACTGCAGCGCTACACAATCAACACACAGAACTAAACACACTCAACCGACTGCAGCGCTACACAATCAACTCACAGCAGAAATAAACACACTCAACCTACTGCAGCGCTACACAATCAACTCACAGCAGAACTAAACACACTCAACTGACTGCAGAACAAAACACACTCAACCAACTGCAGCGCTAAACAATCAACTCATTGCAGAACTAAACACTCTCAACCGACTGCAGCGTTACACAATCAACTCACAGCAGAATTTAACACACTGAACCAACTGCAGCGCTACACAATCAACTCACAGCAGAACTTAACACACTCAACCGAGTGCAGGGCTTCACAATCAACTCACAGCAGAACTGAACACACTCAACCTACTGCAGTGCTACACAATCAACTCACAGAAGAGCTAACACTAGAACCGCCATGACGGTCATTTTGACCGTTTTGAAATTTGTTTGTGTCGTAACTTTTCAAAATAAATGAATACAACCTTTAGGGTCACTGACTTTTCCTAAAAGCGTCTATATTTTAACGTGCAATTGATTTTATATAGATTACACCTACGGAGCATAAAATATCACCAAATCTACCCATTTCTGCCACAGATCGTACAGTTTTGCGGCTGTTATTTTTTTCGAAAAATGTATCTTTTGGTTGCCTAGCAACTAACCGATGCCACTGTCAGAGTTGGTAGAGTAGAGTAGTCTAGAATTATTTTATTGGGCAGCACTGGCAAAAAAGTTTGAGCCAGCAGCAGCGGGAGACCCTGGCACCAAAACGGAGGCAGCGCCAGGTCCGCAGGAGCTGCTCACAAACTAAGACGCTCGTCACCTGCTGCAGATGCTTCAGACCCGTATATTCCACATGGTTATGTTGTTATAAATGTTGAATCCGAATGTGTATTAATCAAAATAGATGTTTTAATTGTTGTTTTTGTCGTTCTGAATTGTTTATTTATTTCTTTACCCAAAAATATCGTTGTGAATGTTTACAATAAAGCCGCTTTCACACTGGACGCGAACGAATTTTTCGCACGACAGATCACATTCAAACTCAAACGCGAATCGAAACACGCGTATTTGCGTCTTTGCATTGAATTTGATGTAATCTGTCTTCCGAAAAAGTTTCAAGTCCGTGAAAGCAGCTTAATTCATGTTAATTATATATAATTCTATTGCCTAAATATTCAAAAAAAATGTATTATTAAACTTGTTAAAACGTAATGCTTGTGTTGTCTCGTTCTTTTGAGACATACAAGATGCATTAATTGCTTAATTAGGTGCTCAGAGACGGATTAGAATTTTTTTGAACCTAGCGGACCAACTCACCGTTCATGGAACTAAAGTGATAAAATTCCGGCGCTTCTAGTGCTAAACACACTCAACCGAGTGCAGCGCTACACAATCAAATCACAGCAGAACTAAACACTCTAAACCTACTGCAGCGCTGACACAATAAACTCACAGCAGAACTTAACACGCTCAACCTACTGCAGCGGTACACAATCAACTCACAGCAGAATTAAACAAAGTCAACCTACTGCAGCGCTACACAATCAACTCACAGCAGAACTTAACACTCTCAACCTACTGCAGTGGTACACAATCAACTCACAGCAGAATTAAACAAAGTCAACCTACTGCAGCGCTACACAGTCAACTCACAGCAAAACTAAACACAGCCGACTGCAGCGCTCCACAATCAACTCACAGCAGAACTAAACACTCTCAACCTACTGCAGCGCTATACAATCAACTCACAGCAGAACTAAACACATTCAACCGACTGCAGCGCTACAAAATCAACTCATAGCAGAACTAAACACACTCAGCCAACTGCAGCACTACACAATCAATTCATAGCAGAACTAAACACACTCAACAAACTGCAGCGCTACACAATCAACTCACAGCCGAACTAAACACACTCAGCCGACTGCAGCACTCCACAATCAACTCACAGCAGAACTAAACACTCTAAACCTACTGCAGTACTACACAATCAACTCACAGCAGAACTAAACACACTCAACCGACTGCAGCACTACACAATCAACTCAGAGCAGAACTGAACACACTCAAACTACTGCAGTACTACACAATCAACTCACAGAAGTACTACACACACTCAACCAACTGCAGCGCTACACAATCAACTCACAGCACAACTAAAAACTCTAAACCTACTGCAGCGCTACACAATCAACTCACAGCAAAACTAAACACACTCAACCGACTGCAGCGCTACACAATCAACTCATAGCAGAACTAAACACAGTCAGCCTACTGCAGCACTACACAATCAATTCATAGCAGAACTAAACACACTCAACAAACTCCAGCGCTACACAATCAACTCACAGCCGAAATAAACACTCTCACCTGACTGCAGCGCTATATAATCAACTCACAGCAGAACTTAACACACTCAACTGACTGCAGCGCTACTTAATCAACTCACAGCAGAACTAAACACACTCAACCGACTGCAGTGCTACACAATCAACACACAGCAGAACCAAACGCACTCAACCGGCTGAAGCGCTCACAATCAAATCACAGCAGAACTAAACACTCTCCAACCTACTGCCACGCTACACAATCAACTCACAGCAGAACTAAACACACTCAACCTACTGCAGCACTACACAATCAACTCACAGCAGAACTAAACATAATCAACCGACAGCAGCGCTACACAATCAACTCACAGCAGAACTAAACACTCTCAGCCTACTGCAGCACTACACAATCAACTAACAGCAGAAATAAACACTCTCACCTGACTGCAGCGGTACACAATCAACTCACAGCAGAACTAAACACACTCAACCGACTGCAGTGATACACAATCAACTCACAGCAGAAACAACCGCACTCAACCGGCTGCAGAGCTACACAATCAAATCACAGCAGAACTAAAAACTCTAAACCTACTGCAGCGCTACACAATCAACTCACAGCAGAACTCAACACTCTCAACCTACTGCAGAGGTACACAATCAACTCACAGCAGAACTAAACACACTCAACCGACTGCAGCGCTACACAATCAAATCAGAGAAGAACTAAACATACTCAACCGACTGCAAAGCTACACAATCAACTCACAGCAGAAATAAAGACTCTCAACCTTCTGCAGCGCTACACAAACAAATCACAGCACAACTAAACACTCTAAACCTACTGCAGCGCTGACACAATCAACTCACAGCAGAACTCAACATTCTCAACCTACTGCAGCGGAACACAATCAACTCACAGCAGAATTAAAGTCAACCTACTGCAGCGCTACAAAATCAACTCACAGCTGAACTAAACACAGCCGACTGCAGCGCTCCACAATCAACTCACAGCAGAACTAAACACTCTCAACCTACTGCAGCGCTACATAATCAACTCACAGCAGAACTAAACACACTCAACCGACTGCAGCGCTACACAATCAACTCATAGCAGAACTAAACACACTCAACAAACTGCAGCGCTACACAATCAACTCACAGCCGAATTAAACACACTCAGCCGACTGCAGCGCTCCACAATCAACTCACAGCAGAACTAAACACTCTCAACCTACTGCAGTGCTACACAATCAACTCACAGCAGAACTAAACACACTCAACCGACTGCAGCGCTACACAATCAACTCACAGCAGAACTAAACACACTCAACCGACTGCAGCGCTACACAATCAACTCATAGCAGAACTAAACACACTCAACCGACTACAGCGATACACAATCAACTCACAGCAGAACTCAACATTCTCAACCTACTGCAGCGGAACACAATCAACTCACAGCAGAATTAAAGTCAACCTAATGCAGCGCTACACAATCAACTCACAGCTGAACTAAACAGAGCCAACTGCAGCGCTCCACAATCAACTCACAGCCGAACTAAACACACTCAGCTGACTGCAGCGCTCCACAATCAACTCACAGCAGAACTAAACACTCTCAACCTACTGCAGCGCTACACAATCAACTCACAGCAGAACTAAACACACTCAACCGACTGCAGCACTACACAATCAACTCACAGAAGAACTAAACACACTCAACCGACTGCAGCGCTACCAAATCAACTAACAGCACAACTAAAAACTCTAAACCTACTGCAGCGCTACACAATCAACTCACAGCAGAACTGAACACACTCAACCTACTGCAGCGCTACACAATCAAATCACAGAAGAACTAAACATACTCAACCGACTGCAAAGCTACACAATCAACTCACAGCAGAATTAAACAAAGTCAACCTACTGCAGCGCTACACACCCAACTCACAGCAGAAATAAACACACTAAACCGACTGCAGCGCTACACAATCAACTCACTGCAGAACTAAACACTCTCAACCGACTGCAGCGTTACACAATAAACTCACAGCAGTACTTAACACCCTCATCCGAATGCAGCGCTACACAATCAACTCACAGCAGGACTGAACACACTCAACCTACTGCAGTGCTACACAATCAACTCACAGCAGAACTAAACACACTCAACCGACTGCAGCGCTACACAATCAATTCACAGCAGAATTAAACAAAGTCAACCTACTGCAGCGCTACACAACCAACTCACAGCAGAACTAAACACATTCAGCCGACTGCAGCGCTACACAATCAACTCATAGCAAAACTAAACACACTCAGCTAACTACAGCGATACACAATCAATTCATAGCCGAACTAAAGACACTCAACAGACTGCAGCCCTACACAATCAACTCACAGCAGAACTTAACACACTCAGCCGACTGCAGCACTACACAATCAACTCATAGCAGAAGTAAACACACTCAGCCAACTGCAGCGTTACACAATCATCTCACAGCAGAAGTAAACACTCTCAACCTACTGCAGCGCTAAACAATCAACTCACATCAGAACTAAACACACTCAGCCGACTGCAGCGCTCCACAATCAACTCACAGCAGAACTAAACACTCTCAACCTCCTGCAGCGCTACACAATCAACTCACAGCAAAACTAAACACACTCAACCGACTGCAGCGCTACACAATAAACTCACAGCAGAACTTAACACACTCAACCTGCTGCAGCGCTACACAATCAACTGAAGGCAGAACTAAACACACTCAGCCAACTGCAGCCCTACACAATCAACTCACAGCAGAACTAAACACACGAAACCGACTGCAGCGCTACACAATGAACTCACTGCAGAACTAAACACTCTCAACCGACTGCAGCGTTACACAACAAACTCAAAGCAGTACTTAACACATTCAACCAACTGCAGTGCTACACAATCAACACCCAGCAGAACTTAACACACTCAAGCGAATTTATCGCTACACAATCAACTCACAGCAGAACTGAACACACTCAGCCGACTGCAGAACTCCGCAATCAACTCACAGCAGAACTAAACAAACTATACCTACTGCAGCGCTACACAATCAACTCACAGTAAAACTAAACACACTCAACCGACTGCATCGCTACACAATCAACTCACAGCTGAACTAAACACACCGAACCTACTGCAGCACTACACAATCAACTCACAGAAGAACTAAACACTCTTAACCTCCTGCAGCGCTACACAATCAACTCACAGCAAAACTAAACACACTCAACCGACTGCAGTGCTACACAATCAACTCACAGCAGAACTTAACACACTCAACCGACTGCAGCGCTACACAATCAACTCACACTCAAGAACTAAAAACACACTGCAGTGTTAAATAAACTTGCAGCACTAAACAATCAACTCACAGCAGAACTGAACACAAAACCTGCTGCGGTGCTCACAATCAACTCAGCCACACTCAATTGCACAATCAACTAACAGCAAAACCACCCTCAGCCGACTGCGGTGCTGCACAATCAACTCGCTACACAATCAACTCAACAGCAGAACTAAACACGACTCAACCTACTGCAGCGCTACACAATCAACTCACAGCAGAACTTAACACACTCAAACTACTGCAGCGCTACACAATCAACTCACAGCAGAACTAAACACACACAATCAACTCACAGGAGAACTAAACACACAATAGGGCCACACAATCAACTCACAGCAGAACTAAACACACTCAACCAACTGCATCGCTACACAATCAACTCACAGCAGAACTAAAACACACTCAGCCAATCACTGCAGAACTAAACACACTCAGCCAACTGCAGCGCTCCACAATCAACTCACAGCAGAACTATACACTCTCAACCTCCTGCAGCACTACACAATCAACTTACAGAAAAACTAAACACATTTAACCGACTGCAGCACTACACAATCAACTCACAGCAGAACTTAACACACTCAACCTACTGCAGCGCTACACAATCAACTCACGGCAGAACTTAACACACTCAGCCAACTGCAGCGCTAAAGAATCAACTCACAGCAGAAATAAACACACTCAGACAACTGCAGCGCTAGACAATCAACTCAAGGCAGAACTAAACAATCTCAACCTACTACAGCGCTACACAATCAACTCACAGCAGAACTAAACCCATTAAACCGACTGCAGCGCTACACAATCAACTAACTGCAGAACTAAACACTCTCAACAGACTGCACCGTTGCACAATAAACTCACAGCAGTACTTAACACACTCATCCGAATGCAGCGCTACACAATCAACTCACAGCAGGACTGAACACACTCAACCTACTGCAGTGCTACACAATCAACTCACAGAAGAACTAAACATACTCAACCGACTGCAGAACTACACAATCAACTCACAACAGAATTAAACAAAGTCAACCTACTGCACCGCTACACAACCAACGCACAGCAGAACTAAACACATTCAGCTGACTGCAGCGCTACACAATCAACTCATAGCAAAACTAAACACACTCAGCTAACTGCAGTGCTACACAATCAATTCATAGCAGAACTAAACACACTCAACAGACTGCAGCGCTACACAATCAACTCACAGCAGAACTAAACACTCTCAACCTCCTGCAGCGCTACACAATCAACTCACAGCAAAACTAAACACACTCAACCGACTGCAGCGCTACACAATCAACTCACAGCAGAACTAAACACACTAAACCGACTGCAGCGCTACACAATCAACTCACAGCAGAACTTAACACACTCAACCTACTGCAGCGCTACACAATCAACTCAAGGCAGAACTAAACATACTCAGCCAACTGCATTGCTACACAATCCACTCACAGCAGAAATAAACACACTCAGCCAACTACAGTGCTACACAATCAACTCAAGGCAGAACTAAACAATCTCAACCTACTACAGCGCTACACAATCAACTCACAGCAGAACTAAACACACTCAACCCACTGCAGCGCTACACAATCAACTCACAGCAGAACTAAACACTCTCAACCGACTGCAGTGTTACACAATAAACTCACAGCAGTACTTAACACACTCAACCGACTGCAGTGTTACACAATAAACTCACAGCAGTACTTAACACAGTCAACCAACTGCAGCGCTACACAATCAACTCACAGCAGAACTTAACACACTCAAGCGAATGTATCGCTACACAATCAACTCACAGAAGAACTGAACACACTCAACATCTTGCAGCGCTAAACAACCAACTCACAGCAGAACTAAACACACTCAGCCGACTGCAGCGCTACACAATCAACTCATAGCAAAACTAAACACACTCAGCTAACTGCAGCACTACACAATCAATTCATTGCAGAACTAAACACACTCAACAGACTGCAGCGCAACACAATCAAGTCACAGCAGAACTTAACACTCTCAGCCAACTGCAGCGCTACACAATCAACTCACAGCAGAACTTAACACTCTGAGCCGACTGCAGTGCTACACAATCAACTCATAGCAGAACTTAACACTCTGAGCCGACTGCAGTGCTACACAATCAACTCATAGCAGAAGTAAACACACTCAGCCAACTGCAGCGTTACACAATCATCTCACAGCAGAACTAAACACTCTCAACCTACTGCAGCGCTAAACAATCAACTCACAACAGAACTAAACACTCTCACCCGACTGCAGCGCTACACAATCAACTCACAGCAGAACTAAACACACTCAGCCAACTGCAGCGCTACAAAATCAACTCATAGCAGAACTAGACACACTCAGCCAACTGCAGCGCTACACAATCAATTCATAGCAGTACTAAACACACTCAACAGACTTCAGTGCTACACAATCAACTCACAGCAGAAGTAAGCACACTAAACCTACTGTAGCGCTACACAATCAACTCACAGCAGAACTAAACACACTCAGCCAACTGCAGCGCTACACAATCAACTCACAGCAGAACTTAACACACTCAGCCAACTGCAGCGCTACACAATCAACTCACAGCAGAACGAAGAAATCTCAACCTACTACAGCGCTACACAATCAACTCACATCAGAACTAAACACACTCAACAGACTGCAGCGCTACACAATCAACTCATTGCAGAACTAAACACTCTCAACCGACTGTAGCGTTACACCCTCAACTCACAGCAGAATTTAATTCACTCAACCAACTGCAGCGCTACACAATCAACTCACAGCAGAACTAAACACACTGCAGCGCTACACAATCAACTCACAGCAGAACTAAACACACTCAACCGACTGCGGTGCTACACAATCAACTCACAGCAGAACTAAACACACTCTACCGACTGCAGCGCTACACAATCAACTCACAGCACAACTAAACACTCTAAACCTACTGCAGCGCTACACAATCAACTCACAGCAGAACTCAACACTCTCACCTATACGTAAACAATAAACTCAGTAGAACCAAAAAAAGTCAACCTACAGCAGCGCAAAAACTCACAACAGAACAAAACACACTCAACCGACTGCGGTGCTACACAATCAACTCACAGCAGAACTAAACAAAGTCAACCTACTGTAGCACTACACAATCAACTCACAGCAGAACTAAACACACTCAGCTGACTGCAGCGCCCACAATCAATTCACAGCAGAACTAAACACACTCCAACCCAACTGCTGCGCTACACAATCAATTAATAGCTGAACTAATCACACTGAAAGGACTGCAGTGCTACGCAATCAACTGACAGCAGAAGTAAACACACTCAACCAAATGCAGGTCTACACAATCAACTCACAGCAGAATTAAACAAACTCAACCTACTGCAGGGCCACACAATCAACTCACAGCAGAACTAAACAACTCAACCAATTGCAGAACTACACAATCAACTTACAGCAGAACTAAACACAATCAACCTACTGCAGCGCTACACAATCAACTCACAGCAGAACTAAACAATCTCAACATACTGCAGCGCTACACAATCAACTCACAGCAGAATTTAACACTCTCAGCCGACTGCAGCGCTACACAATCAACTCACAGCAAAACTAAACACACTCAGCCGACTGCAGCACAACACAATCAATTCATAGCAGAAGTAAACACACTCAGCCAACTGCAGCGTTACACAATCATCTCACAGCAGAAGTAAACACTCTCAACCTACTGCAGCGCTAACCAATCAACTCACAGCAGAACTAAACACACTCACCCGACTGTAGTGCTACAAAATCAACTCACAGCAGAACTAAACACTCTCTACCGACTGCAGCGCTACACAATCAACTCACAGCAGAACTAAACTCACTATACCTACTGCAGCACTACGCAATCAACTCACAGTAAAACTAAACACACTCAACTGACTGCATCGCTACACAATCAACTCACAGCAGAACTAAACACACCCAACCTACTGCAGCACTACACAATCAACTCACAGCAGAACTAAACACTCTCAACCTACTGCAGTGCTACACAATCAACTCACAGCAGAACTAAACACACTCAACCTACTGCAGTGCTACACAATCAACTCACAGCAAAACTAAACACACTCAACTGACTGCAGCGCTACACCATCAACTCACAGCAGAACTAAACACTCAACCTACTGCAGCGCTAAACAATCAACTCACAACAGAACTACACACACTCAACCTGTTGCAGTGCTACACAATCAACTCACAGCAGAAATAAATACACTCAGCCAAACTGCAGCGCTACACAATCAACTCACAGCAGAACTAAACACACTCAGCCAACTTCAGCGCTACACAATCAACTCAAGGCAGAACTAAATAATCTCAACCTACTACAGCGCTACACAATCAACTCACAGCAGAACTAAACACTCTCAACGGACTGGCGACTGCAGCGTTACCCAATCAACTCACAACAGAACTTAACACACTAAACCAACTGCAGCGGTACACAATCAACTCACAGCAGAACTGAACACACTCAAGCGAATGTATCGCTACACAATCAACTCACAGCAAAACTGAACACACTCAACCTACAGCAGTACTACACTATCAACTCACAGAAGAACTAAACACACTCAACCAACTGCAGCACTACACAATCAACTCACAGCAGAACTAACAAAAAGTCAACCTACTGCAGCGCTACACAACCAACTCACAACAGAACTAAACACACTCAGCCGACTGCAGCGCAACAAAATCAACTCATAGCAGAACTAAACACACTCAGCCAACTGCAGCGCTACACAATCAATTCATAGCAGTACTAAACACACTCAACAGACTGCATTACTACACAATCAACTCACAGCAGAACTTAAACACTACTATACAATCAACTCACCAGAAGTAAGCACACTCAACCTAGCGTTACACAATCAACTCACAGCAGAACTAAACACTCTCAACCTACTGCAGCACTACACAATCAACTCACAGCAGAACTAAACACACTCACCCGACTGTAGTGCTACATAATCAACTCACAGCAGAACTAAACACTCTCTACCGACTGCAGCGCTACACAATCAACTCACAAAGAACTAACCACAATACTACTTCGCAGCGCTTTGCAATCAACTCACAGTAAAACTAAACACACTCAACCGACTGCATCGCAACACAATCAACTCACAGCAGAACTAAACACTCTCAACCTACTGCAACGATACACAATCAACTCCATGCAGAACCAAACACACTATACCTACAGCAGCTTACACAATCAACTCACAGCAAAACTAAACACACTCAACCGACTGCATCGCTACACAATCAACTCATAGCTGAACTAAACACACCAAATCTACTGCAGCACTACACAATCAACTCACAGCAGAACTAAACACTCTCAACCTACTGCAGCGCTAAACAATCAACTCACAGCAGAACTTAACAAACTCAAACTAATGTAGCGTTACACAATCAACTCACAGCAGAACTAAACACACTCAACCTCTTGCAGGGCCACTCAATCAACTCCACAGCAGGAATCCAAATGACACTCAGCCAACTGCAGAACTACAATAATCAACTCACAGCAGAACTAAACACACTCAGCCAAGTGTAGCGCTACAATAATCAACTCATAGCAGAACTAAACAATCTCAACATACTGCAGCTGCCACAATAATCAACTCACAGCAGTACTTAAACACTAACCAACTGCAGCGCTACACAATCAACTCACAGCATAAGTTAACACACTCAACCGAATGCAACGCTACACAATCAACTCACAGCAGAACTGAACACACTCAACCTACTGCAGTGCTACACAATCAACTCACAGAAGAACTAAACACACTCAACCGACTGCAGGGCTACACAATCAACTCACAGCACAACGAAACACTCTAAACCTACTGCAGCGCTACACAATCAACTCACAGCAGAACTCAACACTCTCAACCGACTGCAGTGCTACACAATCAACTCACAGCACAACTAAACACTTAAACCTGCAGCGCTACACAATGAACTCACAGAACTCAACACTCTCAAACTACAGTAGCACTACAATCAACTCACAGCAGAACTAAACACACTCAGCTGACTGCAGCACTACACAATCAACTCCAGCAGAACTAGGACACTCAGCCAACTGCAGCGCCACACAATCAACTCACAGCAGAAACCAAACAATCCCAACCTTTACAGCGCTTACACAATCAACTCACAGCAGAACTAAACACTCAACCGAATGCAGCGCTACACAATCAACTCACAGCAGAACTAAACACACTCAGCCAACTGCAGCACTACACAATTAACTCACAGCAGAACAAGACACACTCAGCCAACTGCAGCGCTACACAATCAACTCACAGGAGTACGAAACACACTCAGCCTAATGCAGCGCTACACAATCAACTCCCAGCAAAACCAAACACACTCAAACAATTGCAGCTCTACGCAATCAACTCACAGCAGACCTAAACACACTCAACCGCATGCAGCACTACACAATCAACTCACAGCAGAACTAAACACACTCAAGCCAACTGCAGCGCTACACAATCAACTCACAGCAGAAATAAACAAACTCAACCTACTACAGCCCTACACAATCAATTCACAGCAGAACTAAACACACTCAACCTACTGCAGCGCTACACAATCAATCAGCTTAATTCATGTTAATTATATATAATTCTATTGCCTAAATATTCAAAAAATGTATTATTAAACTTGTTAAAACGTAATGCTTGTTGTTGTCTCAGAGAGACGGATTAGAATTTTTTTTGAACCTAGCAAACGACAAGGATTCTAAGTGATAAAATTGCTTAATTAGTGCTAAAACACACTCAACCGAGAGCGCTACAGGATTAATCAAATTGAAACTAAACACCAAACGACCGTTCAACTCACAGGAACTAGTAGTGAACCTAATGCAGCGTACACAATCAACTCACAGCAGAATTAAACACACTCAACAAACTGCAGCGCTAATCAAATCACAGCAGAACTAAACACTCTAAACCTACTGCAGCGCTACACAATCAACTCACAGCAGAACTAAACACTCTCAACCTACTGCAGCGCTACACAATCAACTCACAGCAGAACTAAACACACTCAACCTACTGCAGCGCTACACAATCAACTCACAGCAGAACTAAACAAAGTCAACCTACTGCAGCGCTACACAATCAACTCACAGCAGAACTTAACACACTCAACCTACTGCAGCGCTACACAATCAACTCACAGCAGAACTAAACACACTCAACCTACTGCAGCGCTACACAATCAACTCACAGCAAAACTAAACACAGCCAGACTGCAAGCGCCCACAATCAACTCACAAGAACTAAACACTCTCAACCTACTGCAGCGCTATACAATCAACTCACAGCAGAACTAAACACATTCAACCGACTGCAGCGCTACAAAATCAACTCATAGCAGAACTAAACACACTCAGCCAACTGCAGCACTACACAATCAATTCATAGCAGAACTAAACACACTCAACAAACTGCAGCGCTACACAATCAACTCACAGCAGAACTAAACACACTCCAACCCACTGCAGCACTACACAATCAACTCACAGCAGAACTAAACACTCTAAACCTACTGCAGTGCTACACAATCAACTCACAGCAGAACTAAACACACTCAACCGACTGCAGCACTACACAATCAACTCAGAGCAGAACTGAACACACTCAAACTACTGCAGTACTACACAATCAACTCACAGAAGAACTAAACACACTCAACCAACTGCAGCGCTACACAATCAACTCACAGCACAACTAAAAACTCTAAACCTACTGCAGCGCTACACAATCAACTCACAGCAAAACTAAACACACTCAACCGACTGCAGCGCTACACAATCAACTCATAGCAGAACTAAACACAGTCAGCCTACTGCAGCGCTACACAATCAATTCATAGCAGAACTAAACACACTCAACAAACTCCAGCGCTACACAATCAACTCACAGCCGAACTAAACACTCTCACCTGACTGCAGCGCTATATAATCAACTCACAGCAGAACTTAACACACTCAACTGACTGCAGCGCTACACAATCAACTCACAGCAGAACTAAACACACTCAACCGACTGCAGTGCTACACAATCAACACACAGCAGAACCAACACACTCAACCGCTGAACACAATCAAATCACAGCAGAACTAAACACTCTCAACCTACTGCCACGCTACACAATCAACTCACAGCAGAACTAAACACACTCAACCTACTGCAGCACTACACAATCAACTCACAGCAGAACTAAACATAATCAACCGACAGCAGCGCTACACAATCAACTCACAGCAGAACTAAACACTCTCAACCTACTGCAGCACTACACAATCAACTCACAGCAGAAATAAACACTCTCACCCTGACTGCAGCGGTACACAATCAACTCACAGCAGAACTAAACACACTCAACCGACTGCAGTGATACACAATCAACTCACAGCAGAAACAAACACACTCAACCGCTGCAGAGCTACACAATCAAATCACAGCAGAACTAAAAACTCTAAACCTACTGCAGCGCTACACAATCAACTCACAGCAGAACTCAACACTCTCAACCTACTGCAGAGGTACACAATCAACTCACAGCAGAACTAAACACACTCAACCGACTGCAGCGCTACACAATCAAATCACAAGAACTAAACATCTCAACCGACTGCAAAGCTAAATCAACTCACAGCAGAAATAAAGACTCTCAACCTTCTGCAGCGCTACACAAACAAATCACAGCAAACTAAACACTCTAAACCTACTGCAGCGCTGACACAATCAACTCAACAGAACTCAACATTCTCAACCTACTGCAGCGAACACAATCAACTCACAAGAATTAAAGTCAACCTACTGCAGCCTAAAAATCAACTCACAGCTGAACTAAAGCAGCCGACTAGCACAATCAACTCACAGCAGAACTAAACACATCAACCTCAACCAACTCACAGCAGAACACAAAGACAACTCACAGCAGAACTAAACACACTCAACCTACTGCAGCGCTACACAATCAACTCACAGCAGAACTAAACACACTCAACCGACTGCAGCGCCTCCACAATCAACTCACAGCAGAACTAAACAATCAACCTACAGCAGAACAAATCAACTCACAGCAGAACTAAACACACTCAACCGACAGCGCTACACAATCAACTCACAGCAGAACTAAACACACTCAACCGACTACAGCGATACACAATCAACTCACAGCAGAACTAAACACTCTCAACCTACTGCAGCGGAACACAATCAACTCACAGCAGAACTTAAACACAACCTACTGCAACGCTACACAATCAACTCACAGCTGAACTAAACAGAGCCACCTGCAGCGCTCCAAATCAACTCACAGCCGAACAAACACACTCAGCCGACTGCAGCGCTACACAATCAACTCACAGCAGAACTAAACACACTCAACCTACTGCAGCGCTACACAATCAACTCACAGCAGAACTAAACACACTCAACCGACTGCAGCACTACACAATCAACTCACAGAAGAACTAAACACACTCAACCAACTGCAGCGCTACACAATCAACTCACAGCAGAACTAAAAACTCTCAACCTACTGCAGCGCTACACAATCAACTCACAGCAAAACTAAACACACTCAACCGACTGCAGCGCTACACAATCAACTCATAGCAGAACTAAACACAGTCAGCCAACTGCAGCGCTACACAATCAATTCATAGCAGTACTAAACACACTCAACAGACTGCATTGCTACACAATCAACTCACAGCAGAACTTATCACTCTCAGGCGACTACAGCGCTAAACAATCAACTCACAGCAGAAGTAAGCACACTCAACCTACTGCAGCGTTACACAATCAACTCACAGCAGAACTAAACACACTCAGCTAACTGCAGCACTACACAATCAACTCACAGCAGAACTAAACACACTCAGCCAACTGCAGCGTTACACAATCAACTCACAGCCGAACCAAACAATCTCAACCTACTACAGCGCTACACAATCAACTCACAGCAGAACTAAACACACTCAACCAACTGCAGCGCTACACAATCAACTCACAGCAGAACCAAACAATCTCAACCTACTGCAGCGCTACACAATCAACTCACAGCAGAACTAAACACTCTCAACCGACTGCAGCGTTACACAATCAACTCACAGCAGAACTAAACACACTCAACCAACTGCAGCGCTACACAATCAACTCACAGCAGAACTTAACACACTCAACCGACTGCAGCGCTACACAATCAACTCACAGCAGAACTGAACACACTCAACGTACTGCAGTGCTACACAATCAACTCACAGAAGAAATAAACACTCAATTGACTGCAGCACTACACAATCAGCTCACAGCACAACTCAACACTCTAAACCTACTGCAGCGATACACAATCAACTCACAGCAGGACTCAACGCTCTCAACCTACTGCAGCAGTACACAATCAACTCAAAGTAGAACTAAACAAAGTCAACCTACTGCAGCGCTACACAATCAACTCACAGCAGAACTAAACACACTCAGCCAACTGCAGCGCTACACAATCAACTCACAGCAGAACTAAACACTCTCAACCTACTGCAGCGCTACACAATCAACTCACAGCAGAACTAAACACACTCAACCGACTGCAGCGCTACACAATCAACTCACAGCAGAACTAAACACACTCAGCCAACTGCAGCGCTACACAATCAACTCACAGCAGAACTAAACACTTTCAACCGACTGCAGCGCTACACAATCAACTCACAGCAGAACTAAACACACTCAGCCGACTGCAGCGCTACACAATCAACTCACAGCAGAACTAAACACACTCAGCCAATTGCAGCTATACACAATCAACTCACAGCAGAAGTAAACACTCTCCACCTACTGCAACGCTACACAATCAACTCACAGCAGAACCAAACACACTATACCTACAGCAGCGCTACACAATCAACTCAAAGCAAAACTAAACACACTCAACCGACTGCATCGCTACACAATCAACTCATAGCTGAACTAAACACACCAAATCTATTGCAGCACTACACAATCAACTCACAGCAGAACTAAACACACTCAACCGACTGCAGCGCTACAAAATCAACTCACAGCAGAACTAAACACTCTCAACCTACTGCAGCGCTACACAATCAACTCACAGCAGAACTTAACACACTCAAACTACTGCAGCGCTACACAATCAACTCACAGCAGAACTAAACACACTCAACCTCTTGCAGGGCCACACAATCAACTCACAGCAGAACTAAACACACTCAACCAACTGCAGCGCTACACAATCAACTCACAGCAGAACTAAACACACTCAACCAACTGCAGCGCTACACAATCAACTCATAGCAGAACTAAACAATCTCAACATACTGCAGCGCTACACAATCAACTCACAGCAGAACTAAACACACTCAACCAACTGCAGCGCTACACAATCAACTCACAGCATAACTTAACACACTCAACCGAATGCAGCGCTACACAATCAACTCACAGCAGAACTAAACACACTCAACCTACTGCAGCGCTACACAATCAACTCACAGAAGAACTAAACACACTCAACCGACTGCAGGGCTACACAATCAACTCACAGCAGAACTAAACACTCTAAACCTACTGCAGCGCTACACAATCAACTCACAGCAGAACTCAACACTCTCAACCGACTGCAGTGCTACACAATCAACTCACAGCACAACTAAACACTCTAAACCTACTGCAGCGCTACACAATCAACTCACAGCAGAACTAAACACACTCAACCGAATGCAGCGCTACACAATCAACTCACAGCAGAACTAAACACACTCAGCCAACTGCAGCGCTACACAATCAACTCACAGCAGAACAAACACACTCAGCCAACTGCAGCGCTACACAATCAACTCACAGCAGAACGAAACACACTCAGCCTACTGCAGCGCTACACAATCAACTCCCAGCAAAACTAAACACACTCAAACAATTGCAGCTCTACGCAATCAACTCACAGCGGACCTAAACACACTCAACCGCATTCAGCGCTACACAATCAACTCACAGCAGAACTAAACACTCTCAACCTACTGCAACGATACACAATCAACTCACAGCAGAACCAAACACACTATGCCTACAGCAGCGCTACACAATCAACTCACAGCAAAACTAAACACACTCAACCGAATGCATCGCTACCCAATCAACTCACAGCAGAACTAAACACACTCAACCTACTGCAGCACTACACAATCAACTCACAGCAGAACTAAACACACTCAACCTACTGCAGCACTGCACAATCAACTCACAGCAGAACTAAACACTCTCAACCTACTGCAGCGCTACACAATCAACTCACAGCAGAACTAAACACACTCAAACTACTGCAGCGCTACACAATCAACTCACAGCAGAACTAAACACCTCAACCTACTGCAGCGCTACACAATCAACTCACAGCAGAACTAAACAACTCAGCCAACTGCAGCGCTAAAAATCAACTCACAGCAGAACTAAACACACTCAACCAACTGCAGCGCTACACAATCAACTCACAGCAGAACTTAACACACTCAACCGAATGCAGCGCTACACAATCAACTCACAGCAGAACTGAACACACTCAACCTACTGCAGTGCTACACAATCAACTCACAGAAGAACTAAACACACTCAACCGACTGCAGCGCTACACAATCAACTCACAGCACAACGAAACACTCTAAACCTACTGCAGCGCTACACAATCAAGTAACAGCAGACCTCAACACTCTCAACCGACTGCAGTGCTACACAATCAACTCACAGCACAACTAAACACTCTAAACCTACTGCAGCGCTACACAATCAACTCACAGCAGAACTCAACACTCTCAAACTACTGCAGCACTACACAATCAACTCACAGCAGAACTAAACACACTCAGCTGACTGCAGCACTACACAATCAACTCATAGCAGAACTAGACACACTCAGCCAACTGCAGCGCTACACAATCAACTCACAGCAGAACTAAACAATCCCAACCTTCTACAGCGCTACACAATCAACTCACAGCAGAACTAAACACACTCAACCGAATGCAGCGCTACACAATCAACTCACAGCAGAACTAAACACACTCAGCCAACTGCAGCGCTACACAATTAACTCACAGCAGAACAAGACACACTCAGCCAACTGCAGCGCTACACAATCAACTCACAGGAGTAGGAAACACACTCAGCCTACTGCAGCGCTACACAATCAACTTCCAGCAAAACTAAACACACTCAAACAATTGCAGCTCTACGCAATCAACTCACAGCAGACCTAAACACACTCAACCGCATGCAGCGCTACACAATCAACTCACAGCAGTACTAAACACACTGAGCCGATTGCAGTGCTACACAATCAACTCACAGCAGAAATAAACAAACTCAACCTACTACAGCCCTACACAATCAATTCACAGCAGAACTAAACACACTCAACCTACTGCAGCGCTACACAATCAACTCACAGCAGAACTAAACACACTCAACCTACTGCAGCGCTACACAATCAACTCACAGCAAAACTAAACACACTCAACCGACTGCAGCGATACACAATCAACTCACAGCAGAATTAAACAAAGTCAACCTACTGCAGCGCTACACAATCAACTCACAGCAGAAGTAAACACTCTCAACCGACTGCAGCGCTAACCAATCAACTCACAGCAGAACTAAACACTCTCACCCGACTGTAGTGCTACATAATAAACTCACAGCAGAACTAAACACTCGCTACCGACTGCAGCGCTACACAATCAACTCACAGCAGAACTAAACTCACTATACGTACTGCAGTACTACGCAATCAACTCACAGTAAAACTAAACACACTCAACCGACTGCATCGCTACACAATCAACTCACAGCTGAACTAAACACACCTAACCTACTGCAGCACTACACAATCAACTCACAGCAGAACTAAACACACTCAGCCGACTGCAGCGCTACACAATCAACTCACAGCAGAACTAAACACTCTCAACCTACTGCAGTGCTACACAATCAACTCACAGCAAAACTAAACAGACTCAACTGACGGCAGCACTACACAATCAACTCACAGCAGAACTAAACACACTCAACCGACTGCAGCGATAAACAATCAACTCACAGCAGAATTAAACAAAGTCAACCTCTTGCAGGGCCACTCAATCAACTCACAGCAGAACTAAACACACTCAGCCAACTGCAGAACTACACAATCAACTTACAGCAGAACTAAACACAATCAGCCAAGTGCAGCGCTACACAATCAACTCATAGCAGAACTAAACAATCTCAACATACTGCAGCGCTACACAATCAACTCACAGCAGAATTTAACACTCTCAGCCGACTGCAGCGCTACACAATCAACTCACAGCAAAACGAAACACACTCAGCCGACTGCAGCACAACACAATCAATTCATAGCAAAAGTAAACACACTCAGCCAACTGCAGCGTTACACGATCATCTCACAGCAGAAGTAAACACTCTCAACCTACTGCAGCGCTACCAATCAACTCACAGCAGAACTAAACACACTCACCCGACTGTAGTGCTACATAATCAACTCACAGCAGAACTAAACACTCTCTACCGACTGCAGCGCTACACAATCAACTCACAGCAGAACTAAACTCACTATACCTACTGCAGCACTACGCAATCAACTCACAGTAAAACTAAACACACTCAACCGACTGCAGCGCTACACAATCAACTCACAGCAGAACTAAACACTCTCAACCTACTGCAACGATACACAATCAACTCACAGCAGAACCAAACACACTATACCTACAGCAGCGCTACACAATCAACTCACAGCAAAACTAAACACACTCAACCGACTGCATCGCTACACAATCAACTCACAGCAGAACTAAACACACTCAATCTACTGCAGCACTACACAATCAACTCACAGCAGAACTAAACACACTCAGCCGACTGCAGCACTGCACAATCAACTCACAGCAGAACTAAACAATCTCAACCTACTGCAGCTCTACACAATCATCTCACAGCAGAAGTAAACACTCTCAACCTACTGCAGCGCTAACCAATCAACTCACAGCAGAACTAAACACACTCACCCGACTGTAGTGCTACAAAATGAACTCACAGCAGAACTAAACACTCTCCACCGACTGCAGCGCTACACAATCAACTCACAGCAGAACTAAACACACTCAAGCGAATGTATCGCTACACAATCAACTCACAGCAAAACTGAACACACTCAAACTACAGCAGTACTACACTATCAACTCACAGAAGAACTAAACACACTCAACCAACTGCAGCACTACACAATCAACTCACAGCAGAACTAACAAAAGTCAACCTACTGCAGCGCTACACAACCAACTCACAACAGAACTAAACACACTCAGCCGACTGCAGCGCAACAAAATCAACTCATAGCAGAATTTAACACTCTCAGCCGACTGCAGCGCTACACAATCAACTCACAGCAAAACTAAACACACTCAGCCGACTGCAGCACAACACAATCAATTCATAGCAGAAGTAAACACACTCAGCCAACTGCAGCGTTACACAATCATCCCACAGCAGAAGTAAACACTCTCAACCTACTGCAGCGCTAACCAATCAACTCACAGCAGAACTAAACACACTCACCCGACTGTAGTGCTACATAATCAACTCACAGCAGAACTAAACACTCTCTACCGACTGCAGCGCTACACAATCAACTCACAGCAGAACTAAACTCACTATACCTACTGCAGCACTACGCAATCAACTCACAGTAAAACTAAACACACTCAACCGACTGCATCGCAACACAATCAACTCACAGCAGAACTAAACACTCTCAACCTACTGCAACGATACACAATCAACTCACAGCAGAACCAAACACACTATACCTACAGCAGCGCTACACAATCAACTCACAGCAAAACTAAACACACTCAACCGACTGCATCGCTACACAATCAACTCATAGCTGAACTAAACACACCAAATCTACTGCAGCACTACACAATCAACTCACAGCAGAACTAAACACTCTCAACCTACTGCAGCGCTACACAATCAACTCACAGCAGAACTTAACAAACTCAAACTACTGTAGCGTTACACAATCAACTCACAGCAGAACTAAACACACTCAACCTCTTGCAGGGCCACTCAATCAACTCACAGCAGAACTAAACACACTCAGCCAACTGCAGCACTACACAATCAACTCACAGCAGAACTAAACACACTCAACCAACTGCAGCGCTACACAATCAACTCACAGCAGAACTTAACACACTCAACCTAATGCAGCGCTACACAATCAACTCACAGCAGAACTAAACACACTCAACCTACTGCAGTGCTACACAATCAACTCACAGAAGAACTAAACACACTCAACCGACTGCAGGGCTACACAATCAACTCACAGCACAACTAAACACTCTAAACCTACTGCAGCGCTACACAATCAACTCACAGCAGAACTCAACACTCTCAACCGACTGCAGTGCTACACAATCAACTCACAGCACAACTAAACACTCTAAACCTACTGCAGCGCTACACAATCAACTCACAGCAGAACTCAACACACTCAACCGACTGCAGCACTACACAATCAACTCATAGCAGAACTAGACACACTCAGCCAACTGCAGCGCTACACAATCAACTCACAGCAGAACTAAACAATCCCAACCTTTTACAGCGCTACACAATCAACTCACAGCAGAACTAAACACACTCAACCTACTGCAGCGCTACACAATCAACTCACAGCAGAACTAAACACACTCAACCAACTGCAGCACTACACAATCAACTCACAGCAGAACTAAACACACTCAACCAACTGCAGCGCTACACAATCAACTCACAGCAGAACTAAACACACTCAGCCTAATGCAGCGCTACACAATCAACTCCCAGCAAAACCAAACACACTCAAACAATTGCAGCTCTACACAATCAACTCACAGCAGACCTAAACACACTCAACCGCATGCAGCGCTACACAATCAACTCACAGCAGAACTAAACACACTCAGCCAACTGCAGCGCTACACAATCAACTCACAGCAGAACTAAACAAACTCAACCTACTACAGCCCTACACAATCAACTCACAGCAGAACTAAACACACTCAACCTACTGCAGCGCTACACAATCAACTCACAGCAGAACTAAACACACTCAACCTACTGCAGCGCTACACAATCAACTCACAGCAGAACTAAACACACTCAACCGACTGCAGCGATACACAATCAACTCACAGCAGAATTAAACAAAGTCAACCTACTGCAGCGCTACACAATCAACTCACAGCAGAACTAAACACACCCAACCGACTGCAGCGCTACACAATCAACTCACAGCAAAACTAAATATACTCAGCTAACTGCAGCGCTACACAATCAATTCATAGCAGAACTAAACACACTCAACAGACTGCAGCAGCAATCCCAGACAGCAAACAACACTCTCAACCGACTGCAGTGCTACACAATCAACTCACAGCAAACTAAACACACTCAAACCGACTGCAGCACTACACAATCAACTCACAGCAGAACTAAACACACTCAGCCAACTGCAGCGCTACACAATCAACTCACAGCAGAACTAAACACTCTCAACCGACTGCAGCGCTACACAATCAACTCACAGCAGAACTAAACACACTCACCCGACTGCAGTGCTACACAATCAACTCACAGCAGAACTAAACACACTCAACCGACTGCAGCGCTACACAATCAACTCACAGCAGAACTAAACTCAATCCTAACTACACAATCAACTCACAGTAAAACTAAACACACTCAACCGACTGCAGCGCTACACAATCAACTCACAGCAGAACTAAACACACTCAACCTACTGCAGCACTACACAATCAACTCACAGCAGAACTAAACACACTCAACCTACTGCAGCGCTACACAATCAACTCACAGCAGAACTAAACACACTCAACCTACTGCAGTGCTACACAATCAACTCACAGCAAAACTAAACACACTCAACCAACCACTGCAGCACTACACAATCAACTCACAGCAGAACTAAACACACTCAACCTACTGCAGCGCTACACAATCAACTCACAGCAGAACTAAACAAACTCAACCTACTGCAGCGCTACACAATCAACTCACAGCAGAACTAAACACACTCAACTGCACACTACACAACAAACTCACAGCAAAACTAAATATACTCAGCCTACTGCAGCGCTACACAATCAATTCATAGCAGAACTAAACACACTCAACCTACTGCAGCGCTACACAATCAACTCACAGCAGAACTTAACACTCTCAACCGACTGCAGCGCTACACAATCAACTCACAGCAAAACTAAACACACTCAACCGACTGCAGCACTACACAATCAACTCATAGCAGAACTAAACACACTCAGCCAACTGCAGCGTTACACAATCATCTCACAGCAGAAGTAAACACTCTCAACCTACTGCAGCGCTAACAAATCAACTCACAGCAGAACTAAACACACTCACCCGACTGCAGTGCTACACAATCAACTCACAGCAGAACTAAACACACTCAACCGACTGCAGCGCTACACAATCAACTCACAGCAGAACTAAACTCACTATACCTACTGCAGCACTACGCAATCAACTCACAGTAAAACTAAACACACTCAACCGACTGCATCGCAACACAATCAACTCACAGCAGAACTAAACACTCTCAACCTACTGCAGCGCTACACAATCAACTCACAGCAGAACTAAACACACTCAACCTACTGCAGCTGCACACAATCAACTCACAGCAGAATCACACTCACCGACTGCAGAACAAAAACTCATAGCAGAACTAAACACAGCTAACTGCAGCGCTACACAATCAACTCACAGCAGAACTAAACACACTCAACCTACTGCAGCACTACACAATCAACTCACAGCAGAACTAAACACTCTCAACCTACTGCAGCGCTACACAATCAACTCACAGCAGAACTAAACACACTCAACTGCAAGCAACACAATCAACTCACAGCAGAACCAAACACATTCAACTGCAGCACTACACAATCAACTCACAGCAGAACTAAACAATGTATCAACCTACTGCAGCGCTACACAATCAACTCACAGCAGAACTAAACACACTCAAACCTACTGCAGAACTAAACAATCAACTCACAGCAGAACTAAACACACTCAACCTACTGCAGCGCTCACACAATCAACTCACAGCAGAAACTAAACACACTCAACCTACTGCAGCGCTACACAATCAACTCACAGCAGAACTAAACACACTCAACACAGCAGAACTAAACACTACACAATCAAACTCACAGCAGAAACTAAACACACTCAACCACAGACTGCAGCGCTACACAATCAACTCACAGCAGAACTAAACACACTCTCAACCTACTGCAGCGCTACACAATCAACTCACAGCAGAACTAAACACACTCAACCAACTGCAGCAACACAATCAACTCACAGCAGAACTAAACACTCTCAACCTACTGCAGCACTACACAATCAACTCACAGCAGAACTAAACACACTCAACCTACTGCAGCGCTACACAATCAACTCACAGCAGAACTAAACACACTCAACCTCTTGCAATGCCACACAATCAACTCACAGCAGAACTAAACACACTCAGCCAACTGCAGAACTACACAATCAACTCACAGCAGAACTAAACACACTCAGCCAACTGCAGCACTACACAATCAACTCACTACAGCAGAACTAAACACACTCAGCCTACTGCAGCTACACAATCAACTCACAGCAGAACTAAACAAACTCAACCTACTGCAGCGCTCACACACAATCAACTCACAGCAGAACTAAACACACTCAACCTACTGCAGCACAACAATCAACTCACAGCAGCAGAACTAAACACACTCAAGCCTACTGCAACTCACAGCAGAACTTACACAATCAACTCACAGCAGAACTAAACACACTCAACCTCTGCAGCGCTACACAATCAACTCACAGCAGCAAACTAAACACAGTCAACCGACTGCAGCGCTACACAACTCAACTCACAGCACTCAACTAAACACACTCAACCCACTGCAGCACACAATCAACTCACAGCAGAACTAAAACACTAAACACACAAATCAACTCACAGCAGAACTGCACACTCACCAACTGCAGCACTACAAATCAACTCACAGCAGAACTAAACACACTCACCAACTGCAGCGCTACACAATCAACTCACAGCAGAACTAAACACACTCAACCAACTGCAGCGCTACACAATCAACTCACAGCAGAACTAAACACACTCAACCAACTGCAGCGCTACAACTCAAGCAATCAACTCACAGCAGAACTAAACACACTCAACCAACTGCAGCGCTAACACAATCAACTCACAGCAGAACTAAACACACTCAACCAACTGCAGCGCTACACAATCAACTCACAGCAGAACTAAACACACTCAACACTGCAGCGCTACACAATCAACTCACAGCAAACACTAAATCAACTCAGCAGAACAAAATCAACTCACAGCAGAACTAAACACAAACTCACAGCAGAACTAAACACACAATCAACTCACAACTAAAAACTAAACACTTTCAACCGACTGCAGCGCTACACAATCAACTCACAGTAGAACTAAACACACACTCAACCACTGCAGCGCTACACAATCAACTCACAGCAGAACTAAACACACTCAATCAACTCAACTCACAGCAGAACTAAACACACTCAACCTACTGCAACGCTACACAATCAACTCACAGCATAACCAAACACACTATACCTACAGCAGAGCTACACAATCAACTCACAGCAAAACTAAACACACTCAACCGACTGCATCGCTACACAATCAACTCATAGCTGAACTAAACACACCAAATCTACTGCAGCAGTACACAATCAACTCACAGCAGAACTAAACACACTCAGCCGAGTGCAGCACTGCACAATCAACTCACAGCAGAACTAAACACTCTCAACCGACTGCAGCGCTACACAATCAACTCACAGCAGAACTTAACACACTCAAACTACTGTAGCGTTACACAATCAACTCACAGCAGAACTAAACACACTCAACCTCTTGCAGGGCCACACAATCAACTCACAGCAGAACTAAACACACTCAGCCAACTGCAGAACTACACAATCAACTCACAGCAGAACTAAACACACTCAGCCAAGTGCAGCGCTACACAATCAACTCATAGCAGAACTAAACAATCTCAACATACTGCAGCGCTACACAATCAACTCACAGCAGTACTTAACACACTCAACCAACTGCAGCGCTACACAATCAACTCACAGCATAAGTTAACACACTCAACCGAATGCAGCGCTACACAATCAACTCACAGCAGAACTGAACACACTCAACCTACTGCAGTGCTACATAATCAACTCACAGAAAAACTAAACACACTCAACCGAATGCAGGGCTACACAATCAACTCACAGCACAACGAAACACTCTAAACCTACTGCAGCGCTACACAATCAACTCACAGCAGAACTCAACACTCTCAACCGACTGCAGTGCTACACAATCAACTCACAGCACAACTAAACACTCTAAACCTACTGCAGCGCTACACAATCAACTCACAGCAGAACTCAACACTCTCAAACTACTGCAGCACTACACAATCAACTCACAGCAGAACTAAACACACTCAGCCGACTGCAGCACTACAATATCAACTCATAGCAGAACTAGACACACTCAGCCAACTGCAGCGCTACACAATCAACTCAAAGCAGAACTAAACAATCCCAACCTTCTACAGCGCTACACAATCAACTCACAGCAGAACTAAACACACTCAACCGAATGCAGCGCTACACAATCAACTCACAGCAGAACTAAACACACTCAGCCAACTGCAGCGCTACACAATTAACTCACAGCAGAACAAGACACACTCAGCCAACTGCAGCGCTACACAATCAACTCACAGCAGAACGAAACACACTCAGCCTACTGCAGCGCTACACAATCAACTCCCAACAAAACTAAACACACTCAAACAATTGCAGCTCTATGCAATCAACTCACAGCAGACCTAAACACACTCAACCGAATGCAGCACTACACAATCAACTCACAGCAGTACTAAACACACTGAGCCGATTGCAGTGCTACACAATCAACTCACAGCAGAAATAAACAAACTCAACCTACTACAGCCCTACAAAATCAATTCACAGCAGAACTAAACACACTCAACCTACTGCAGCGCTACACAATCAACTCACAGCAGAACTAAACACACTCAACCTACTGCAGCGCTACACAATCAACTCACAGAAAAATTAAACACACTGAACCGACTGCAGCGATACACAATCAACTCACAGCAGAATTAAACAAAGTCAACCTACTGCAGCGCTACACAACCAACTCACAGCAGAACTAAACACACTCAGCCGACTGCACCGCTACACAACAAACTCATAGCAAAACTAAATATACTCAGCTAACTGCAGCGCTACACAATCAATTCATAGCAGAACTAAACACACTCAACAGACTGCAGCGCTACACAATCAACTCACAGCAGAATTTAACACTCTCAGCCAACTGCAGCGCTACACAATCAACTCACAGCAAAACTAAACACACTCAGCCGACTGCAGCACTACACAATCAATTCATAGCAGAAGTAAACACACTCAGCCAACTGCAGCGTTACACAATCATCTCACAGCAGAAGTAAACACTCTCAACCGACTGCAGCGCTAACCAATCAACTCACAGCAGAACTAAACACTCTCAACCGACTGCAGTGCTACACAATCAACTCACAGCAGAACTAAACACTCTCAACCGACTGCAGCGCTACACAATCAACTCACAGCAGAACTAAACTCACTATACGTACTGCAGCACTACGCAATCAACTCACAGTAAAACTAACCACACTCAACCGACTGAATCGCTACACAATCAACTCACAGCTGAACTAAACACACCTAACCTACTGCAGCACTACACAATCAACTCACAGCAGAACTAAACACACTCAGCCGACTGCAGCGCTCCACAATCAACTCACAGCAGAACTAAACACTCTCAACCTACTGCAGTGCTACACAATCAACTCACAGCAAAACTAAACACACTCAACTGACTGCAGCGCTACACCATCAACTCACAGCAGAACTTGACACACTCAACCGACTGCAGCGCTACACAATCAACTCACAGCAGAAATAAATACACTCAGCCAACTGCAGCGCTACACAATCAGCTCACAGCACAACTCAACACTCTAAACCTACTGCAGCGCTACACAATCAACTCACAGCAGAACTCAACACTCTCAACCTACTGCAGCAGTACACAATCAACTCAAAGTAGAACTAAACAAAGTCAACCTACTGCAGCGCTACACAACCAACTCACAGCAGAACGAAACACACTCAGCCAACTGCAGCGCTACACAATCAATTCATAGCAGAACTAAACACTCTCAGCCGACTGCAGCGCTACACAATCAACTCACAGCAGAACTAAACACACTCAGCCGACTGCAGCGCTACACAATCAACTCATAGCAGAACTAAAGACTCTCAGCCAACTGCAGCGCAACACAATCAACTCACAGCAGAACTTAACACTCTCAGCCGACTGCAGCGCTACACAATCAACTCACAGTAGAACTAAACACACTCAGCCGACTGCAGCGCTACACAATCAACTCATAGCAGAAATAAAGACACTCAGCCAATTGCAGCTTTACACAATCAACTCACAGCAGAAGTAAACACTCTCCACCTACTGCAACGCTACACAATCAACTCACAGCAGAACCAAACACACTATACCGACAGCAGCGCTAGACAATCAACTCACAGCAGAACGAAACACACTAAACCGATTGCATCACTACACAATCAACTCATAGGTGAACTAAACACACCGAATCTACTGCAGCGCTACACAATCAACTCACAGCAGAACTAAACACTCTCAACCTACTGCAGCGCTACACAATCAACTCACAGCAGAACTTAACACACTCAAACTACTGCAGCGTTACACAATCAACTCACAGCAGAACTAAACACACTCAACCTCTTGCAGTGCCACACAATCAACTCACAGCAGAACTAAACACACACAGCCAAGTGCAGCGCTACACAATCAACTCATAGCAGAACTAAACAATCTCAACATACTGCAGCGCTACACAATCAACTCACTGCAGTACTTAACACACTCAACCAACTGCAGCGCTACACAATCAACTCACAGCATAAGGTAAAACACTCAACCGAATGCAGCGCTACACAATCAAATCACAGCAGAACTGAACACACTCAACCTACTGCAGTGCTACACAATCAACTCACAGAAGAACTAAACACACTCAACCCACTGCAGCGCTACACAATCAACTCACAGAAGAACTAAACACACTCAACCGACTGCAGCACTACACAATCAACTCACAGCAGAACTAAACACACTCAGCCAACTGCAGCGCTACACAATCAACTCACAGCAGAACTAAACACACCCAACCTACTGCAGCGCTACACAATCAACTCACAGCAGAACTAAACACACTCAACCTACTGCAGCGCTACACAATCAACTCACAGCAGAACTAAACACACTCAGCCAACTGCAGCGCTACACAATCAACTCACAGCAGAACTAAACACACTCAACCAACTGCAGCGCTACACAATCAACTAACTGCAGAACGAAACACACTCAGCCTACTGCAGCGCTACACAATCAACTCACAGCAAAACTAAACACACTCAAACAACTGCAGCTCTACACAATCAACTCACAGCAGAACTAAACACACTCAGCCAACTGCAGCGCTACACAATCAACTCACAGCAGAACTAAACACACTCAACCTACTGCAGCGCTACACAATCAACTCACAGCAGAACTAAACACACTCAACCCAACTGCAGCGCTACACAATCAACTCACAGCAGAACTAAACACACTCAACCTACTGCAGCGCTACACAATCAACTCACAGCAGAACTAAACACACTCAACCAACTGCAGCGATACAAAATCAACTCACAGCAGAATTAAACAAAATCAACCTACTGCAGCGCAACACAACCAACTCACAGCAGAACTAAACACAATCAGCCGACTGCACCGCTACACAACAAACTCATAGCAAAACTAAATATACTCAGCTAACTGCAGCGCTACACAATCAATTCATAGCAGAACTAAACACACTCAACAGACTGCAGCGCTACACAATCAACTCACAGCAGAATTTAACACTCTCAGCCGACTGCAACGCTACACAATCAACTCACAGCAAAAGTAACACACTCAGCCGACTGCAGCACTACACAATCAATTCATAGCAGAAGTAAACACACTCAGCCAACTGCAGGATTACACAATCATCTCACAGCAGAAGTAAACACTCTCAACCTACTGCAGCGCTAACCAATCAACTCACAGCAGAACTATACACTCTCACCCGACTGTAGTGCTACACAATCAGCTCACAGCACAACTCAACACTCTAAACCTACTGCAGCGCTACACAATCAACTCACAGCAGAACTCAACACTCTCAACCTACTGCAGCAGTACACAATCAACTCAAAGTAGAACTAAACAAAGTCAAACTACTGCAGCGCTACACAACCAACTCACAGCAGAACTAAACACACTCAGCCGACTGCAGCGCTACACAATCAACTCACAGCAGAACTAAACACACTCAGCCGACTGCAGCGCTACACAATCAACTCATTGCAGAACTAAACACACTCAGCCAACTGCAGCGCTACACAATCAACTCACAGCAGAACTAAACACACTCAGCCGACTGCAGCGCTACACAATCAACTCACAGCAGAACTAAACACACTCAGTGGACTGCAGCGCGACACAATCAACTCATAGCAGATCTAAAGACACTCAGCCAATTGCAGCTATCCACAATCAACTCACAGCAGAAGTAAACACTCTCCACCTACTGCAAAGCTAACCAATCAACTTACAGCAGAACCAAACACACTCTACCTACTGCAGCGCTACACAATCAACTCACAGCAGAACTAAACACACTCAACCAACTGCAGCGCTACACAATCAACTCACAGCAGAACTTAACACACTCAACCTAATGCAGCGCTACACAATCAACTCACAGCAGAACTGAACACACTCAACCTAATGCAGTGCTACACAATCAACTCACAGAAGAACTAAACACACTCAACCGACTGCAGGGCTACACAATCAACTAACAGCAAACTAAAAACTCTCAACCTACTGCAGCTAACACAATCAACTCACAGCAGAACTCAACACACTCAACCAACTGCAGTGCTACAATAATCAACTCACAGCACAACTAAACACTCTCAACCTACTGCAGCGCTACACAATCAACTCACAGCAGAACTAAACACACTCAACCTACTGCAGCACTACACAATCAACTCACAGCAGAACTAAACACACTCAACCTACTGCAGCACTACACAATCAACTCACAGCAGAACTAAACACACTCAACCAACTGCAGCGCTACACAATCAACTCACAGCAGAACTAAACACACTCAACCTTCTGCAGCGCTACACAATCAACTCACAGCAGAATTAAACACACTCTGCCGACTGCAGCGCTACACAATCAACTCACAGCAGAACTAAACACACTCAGCCGACTGCAGCACTGCACAATCAACTCACAGCAGAACTAAACACTCTCAAACTACTGCAGCGCTACACAATCAACTCACAGCAGAACTTCAACACACTCAGCCAACTGCAGCGCTACACAATCAACTCACAGCAGAACTAAACACACTCAACCGACTGCAGTGCTACACAATCAACTCACAGCAGAATCAAACAAAGTCAACCTACTGCAGCGCTACACAATCAACTCACAGCAGAACTAAACACACTCAACCGACTGCAGCGCTACACAATCAACTCACAGCAGAACTAAACACACTCAGCCTACTGCAGCGCTACACAATCAACTCACAGCAGAAATAAAGACACTCAGCCAATTGCAGCTTGACACAATCAACTCACAGCAGAACTAAACACTCTCCACCTACTGCAACGCTACACAATCAACTCACAGCAGAACCAAACACACTATACCTACAGCAGCACTACACAATCAACTCACAGCAGAACTAAACACACTCAACCTACTGCAGCGCTACACAATCAACTCACAGCAGAACTAAACACACCTAATCTACTGCAGCACTACACAATCAACTCACAGCAGAACTAAACACACTCAGCCGACTGCAGCACTGCACAATCAACTCACAGCAGAACTAAACACACTCAAACTGCTGCAGCGCTACACAATCAACTCACAGCAGAACTAAACAAACTCAACCTCTTGCAGTGCCACACAATCAACTCACAGCAGAACTAAACACACTCAGCCAACTGCAGAACTACACAATCAACTCACAGCAGAACTAAACACACTCAGCCAACTGCAGCGCTACACAATCAACTCATAGCAGAACTAAACAATCTCAACATACTGCAGCGCTACACAATCAACTCACAGCAGTACTTAACACACTCAACCAACTGCAGCGCTACACAATCAACTCACAGCATAAGTTAACACACTCAACCGAATGCAGCGCTACACAATCAACTCACAGCAGAACTGAACACACTCAACCTACTGCAGTGCTACACAATCAACTCACAGAAGAACTAAACACACTCAACCGACTGCAGTGCTACACAATCAACTCACAGCAGAACTAAACACACTCAGCCAACTGCAGCACTACACAATCAACTCACAGCAGAACTAAAAACACTCAACCAACTGCAGCGCTACACAATCAACTCACAGCAGAACTAAACAATCCCAACCTTCTACAGCGCCTCACAATCAACTCACAGCAGAACTAAACACACTCAACCGAATGCAGCGCTACACAATCAACTCACAGCAGAACTAAACACACTCAGCCAACTGCAGCGCTACACAATCAACTCACAGCAGAACAAAACACACTCAGCCAACTGCAGCGCTACACAATCAACTCACAGCAGAACTAAACACACTCAGCCTACTGCAGCACTACCCAATCAACTCCCAGCAAAACTAAACACACTCAAACAATTGCAGCTCTACACAATCAACTCACAGCAGAACTAAACACACTCAGCCAACTGCAGCGCTACACAATCAACTCACAGCAGAACTAAACACTTTCAACCTACTGCAGAGCTACACAATCAACTCACAGCAGAACTAAACACACTCAACCTACTGCAGCGCTACACAATCAACTCACAGCAGAACTAAACACACTCAACCTACTGCAGCGCTACACAATCAACTCACAGCAGAACTAAACACACTCAACCTACTGCAGCGCTACACAACCAACTCACAGCAGAACTAAACACAATCAGCCGACTGCACCGCTACACAACAAACTCATAGCAAAACTAAATATACTCAGCTAACTGCAGCGCTACACAATCAATTCATAGCAGAACTAAACACACTCAACAGACTGCAGCGCTACACAATCAACTCACAGCAGAATTTAACACTCTCAGCCGACTGCAGCGCTACACAATCAACTCACAGCAAAACTAAACACACTCAGCCGACTGCAGCACTACACAATCAATTCATAGAACAAGTAAACACACTCAGCCAACTGCAGCATTACACAATCATCTCACAGCAGAAGTAAACACTCTCAACCTACTGCAGTGCTAACCAATCAACTCACAGCAGAACTAAACACTCTCACCCGACTGTAGTGCTACACAATCAGCTCAAAGCACAACTCAACACTCTAAACCTACTGCAGCGCTACACAATCAACTCACAGCAGAACTCAACACACTCAATCTACTGCAGCAGTACACAATCAACTCACAGCAGAACTAAACAAAGTCAAACTACTGCAGCGCTACACAATCAACTCACAGCAGAACTAAACACACTCAGCCAACTGCAGCGCTACACAATCAATTCATAGCAGAACTAAACACTCTCAGCCGACTGCAGCGCTACACAATCAACTCACAGCAGAATTAAACACACTCTGCCGACTGCAGCGCTACACAATCAACTCATAGCAGAACTAAAGACAGTCAGCCAACTGCAGCGCTACACAACCAACTCACAGCAGAACGAAACACACTCAGCCAACTGGAGCGCTACACAATCAACTCATAGCAGAACTAAACACTCTCAGCCGACTGCAGCGCTACACAATCAACTCACAGCAGAACTTAACATTCTCAGCCGACTGCAGCGCTACACAATCAACTCACAGCAGAACTAAACACACTCAACCGACTGCAGCGCTACACAATCAACTCATAGCAGAACTAAAGACACTCAGCCAATTGCAGTTTTAAACAATCAACTCACAGCAGAAGTAAACACTCTCCACCTACTGCAAAGCTAAACAATCAACTTACAGCAGAACCAAACACACTATACCTACAGCAGCGCTACACAATCAACTCACAGCACAACTAAACACACTCAACCTCTTGCAGTGCCACACAATCAACTCACAGCATAAGTAAACACACTCAACCGAATGCAGCGCTACACAATCAACTCACAGCAGAACTGAACACACTCAACCTACTGCAGTGCTACACAATCAACTCACAGAAGGACTAAACACACTCAACCGACTGCAGCGCTACACAATCAACTCACAGCAGAACTCAACACTCTCAACCGACTGCAGTGCTACAATAATCAACTCACAGCACAACTAAACACTCTAAACCTACTGCAGTGCTACACAATCAACTCACAGCAGAACTAAACACACTCAGCCGACTGCAGCACTACACAATCAACTCAGAGCAGAACCAGACACACTCGGCCAACTGCAGCGCTACACAATCAACTCACAGCAGAACTAAACAATCCCAACCTTCTACAGCGCCTCACAATCAACTCAGAGCAGAATTAAACACACTCTGCCGACTGCAGCGCTACACAATCAACTCATAGCAGAACTAAAGACACTCAGCCAATTGCAGCTTTACACAATCAACTCACAGCAGAACTTAACACTCTCCACCTACTGCAACGCTACACAATTAACTCACAGCAGAACCAAACACACTAAACCTACAGCAGCGCTACACAATCAACTCACAGAAGAACTAAACACACTAAACCGACTGCATCGCTACACAATCAACTCATAGCTGAACTAAACACACCTAATCTACTGCAGCACTACACAATCAACTCACAGCAGAACTAAACACACTCAGCCAACTGCAGCACTACACAATCAACTCACAGCAGAACTAAACACTCTCAAACTACTGCAGCGCTACACAATCAACTCACAGCAGAACTTAACACACTCAGCCAACTGCAGTGCTACAAAATTTATTCATAGCAGTACTAAACACACTCAACAGACTGCAGTGCTACACAATCAACTCACAGCAGAATTAAACAAAGTCAACCTACTGCAGCGCTACACAACCAACTCACAGCAGAACTAAACACACTCAGCCGACTGCACCGCTACACAACAAACTCATAGCAAAACTTAATATACTCAGCTAACTGCAGCGCTACACAATCAATTCATAGCAGAACTAAACACACTCAACAGACTGCAGCACTACACAATCAACTCACAGCAGAATTTAACACTCTCAGCCGACTGCAGCGCTACACAATCAACTCACAGCAAAACTAAACACCCTCAGCCGACTGCAGCACTACACAATCAATTCATAGCAGAAGTAAACACACTCAGCCGACTGCAGCGCTACACAATCAACTCATAGCAGAACTAAAGACACTCAGCCAATTGCAGCTTTACACAATCAACTCACAGCAGAAGTAAACACTCTCCACCTACTGCAGCGCTACACAATCAACTCACAGCAAAACTTAACACACTCAACTGACTGCAGCGCTACACATTCAACTCACAGCAGAATTAAACACACTCAGCCAACTGCAGCGCAACACAATCAATTCACAGCAGAACTTAACACGCTCAGCCGACTGCAGCGCTACACAGTCAACTCACAGTAGAACTAAACACACTCAGCCGACTGCAGCGCTACACAATCAACTCATAGCAGAACTAAAGACACTCAGCCAATTGCAGCTTTACACAATCAACTCACAGCAGAACTAAACACTCTCCACCTACTGCAGCGCTACACAATCAACTCACAGCAGAACTAAACACACAAAACCGACTGCATCGCTACACAATCAACTCATAGCTGAACTAAACACACCAAATCTACTGCAGCACTACACAATCAACTCACAGCAGAACTAAACACACTCAACCGACTGCAGGCCTACACAATCAACTCACAGCACAACGAAACACTCTAAACCTACTGCAGCGCTACACAATCAACTCACAGCAGAACTCAACACTCTCAACCGACTGCAGTGCTACAATAATCAACTCACAGCACAACTAAACACTCTAAACCTACTGCAGCGCTACACAATCAACTCACAGCAGAACTAAACACACTCAGCCGACTGCAGCACTAAACAATCAACTCAGAGCAGAACCAGACACACTCTGCCAACTGCAGCGCTACACAATCAACTCACAGCAGAACTAAACAATCCCAACCTTCTACAGCGCCTCACAATCAACTCAGAGCAGAATTAAACACACTCTGCCGAAGCGCTAAAATCACTCATAGCAGAACTAAAGACACTCAGCCAATTGCAGCTTTACACAATCAACTCACAGCAGAACTTAACACTCTCCACCTACTGCAACGCTACACAATTAACTCACAACAGAACCAAACACACTTAACCTACAGCAACGCTACACAATCAACTCACAGAAGAACTAAACACACTAAACCGACTGCATCGCTACACAATCAACTCATAGCTGAACTAAACACACCTAATCCTACTGCAGCACTACACAATCAACTCACAGCAGAACTAAACACACTCAACCGACTGCAGCACTGCACAATCAACTCACAGCAGAACTAAACACACTCAACCTACAGCAGCGCTACACAACAAACTCATAGCAAAACTTAATATACTCAGCTAACTGCAGCGCTACACAATCAATTCATAGCAGAACTAAACACACTCAACAGACTGCAGCACACAAATCAACTCACAGCAGAACTTAAACACTCTCAACCGACTGCAGCGCTACACAATCAACTCACAGCAAAACTAAACACCCTCAGCCGACTGCAGCACTACACAATCAATTCATAGCAGAAGTAAACACACTCAGCCGACTGCAGCGCTACACAATCAACTCATAGCAGAACTAAAGACACTCAGCCAATTGCAGCTTTACACAATCAACTCACAGCAGAAGTAAACACACTCAACCTACTGCAGCGCTACACAATCAACTCACAGCAAAACTAAACACACTCAACTGACTGCAGCGCTACACAATCAACTCACAGCAGAATTAAACACACTCAGCCAACTGCAGCGCTACACAATCAACTCACAGCAGAACTTAAACACTCTCAGCCGACTGCAGCGCTACACAATCAACTCACAGCAGAACTAAACACACTCAGCCGACTGCAGCGCTACACAATCAACTCATAGCAGAACTAAAGACACTCAGCCAATTGCAGCTTTACACAATCAACTCACAGCAGAAGTAAACACTCTCCACCTACTGCAGCGCTACACAATCAACTCACAGCAGAACTAAACACACTAAACCGACTGCATCGCTACACAATCAACTCATAGCTGAACTAAACACACCTAATCTACTGCAGCACTACACAATCAACTCACAGCAGAACTAAACACACTCAGCCACTGCACTGCAGAACTTAACACAATCAACTCACAGCAGAACTAAACACACTCAACCTCTTGCAATGCCACACAATCAACACAAGAACTAAACTCACAGCAGAACTACAAACACACTCACAATCAACTCATGGCAGAACTAAACAATCTCAATACTGCAACACAACCAACTCACAGAACTAAAACCAACTGCAGCGCTACACAATCAACTCATAGCTGAACTAAACACACCTAATCTACTGCAGCCAACTCACAGCAGAACTAAACACACTCAGCCGACTGCAGCTGCACAATCAATCAAGCAGAACACAGCAGCAGAACTTAACACACTCAGCCAACTGTAGTGCTAATAGCAGTACTAAACACACTCAACAGACTGCAGTGCTACACAATCAACTCACAGCAGAATTAAACAAAGTCAACCTACAGCAGCGCTACACAACAAACTCAAGCTAATATACAGCAGCGCTACACAATCAATTCATAGCAGAACTAAACACACTCAACAGACTGCAGCACTACACAATCAACTCACAGCAGAATTTAAACTCACCGACAGAACACAATCAACTCACAGCACTAAACACCCTCAGCCGACTGCAGCACTACACAATCAACTCAGCAGCACACTCAACTGAACTCAACTCATAGCAGAACACACAGCCAATTGCAACACAATCAACACAACAGAAGTAAACACTCTCCACCTACTGCACTACAATCAACTCAACTCAACACACTCAACTGACTGCAGAACTAAACACCAACTGCTCAATCAATTCCAGAACTTAACACTCTCAGCCGACTGCACAATCAACTCACACTCAGAACTAAACAATCAACTCAAGCAGAACTAAAGACACTGCAATTGCAGCTTTACACAATCAACTCACAGCAGAACTAAACACACTGCAGCGCTACACCAACTCACAGCAGAACTAAACACACTAAACCGACTGCATCGCTACACAATCAACTCACAGCAGAACTAAACACACTCAATCTACTGCAGCACTACACAATCAACTCACAGCAGAACTAAACACACACTGCAGCACTCACAATCAACTCACAGCAGAACTTAACACACTGCAACTGTAGCATTACACAATCAACTCACACAATCAAACTCAACCTCTTGCAATGCAGAAAACTAAACAAACTAATCAACATACTGCAGCGCTACACAATCAACTCACAGCAGTACTTAACACACTCAACCAACTGCAGCGCTACACAATCAACTCACAGCAGAACTTAACACACTCAACCGAATGCAGCGCTACACAATCAACTCACAGCAGAACTGAACACACTCAACCTACTGCAGTGCTACACAATCAACTCACAGAAGAACTAAAGACACTCAACCGACTGCAGGGCTACACAATCAACTCACAGCACAACGAAACACTCTAAACCTACTGCAGCGCTACACAATCAACTCACAGCAGAACTCAACACTCTCAACCGACTGCAGCGCTACACAATCAACTCACAGGACAACTAAACACTCTAAACCTACTGCTGCGCTACACAATCAACTCACAGCAGAACTCAACACTCTCAAACTACTGCAGCACTACACAATCAACTCACAGCAGAACTAAACAATCCCAACCTTCTACAGCGCCTCACAATCAACTCACAGCAGAACTAAACACACTCAACCGAATGCAGCGCTACACAATCAACTCACAGCAGAACTAAACACACTCAGCCAACTGCAGCGCTACACAATCAACTCACAGCAGAACTAAACACACTCAGCCAACTGCAGCGCTACACAATCAACTCACAGCAGAACAAACACACTCAGCCTACTGCAGCACTAAATCAACTCCCAGCAAACTAAACACACTCAAACAATTGCAGCTCTACACAATCAACTCACAGCAGAACTAAACACACTCAGCCAACTGCAGCGCTACACAATCAACTCACAGGAGAACTAATCAATCTCAACCTACTACAGCGCTACACAATCAACTCACAGCAGAACTAAACACACTCAACCACAGCAGCGCTACACAATCAACTCACAGCGGACTAAACACACTCAACCTACTGCAGCGTAACACAATCAACTCACAGAAGAACTAAACACAATCAGCCGACTGCACCGCTACACAACAAACTCATAGCAAAACTAAATATACTCAGCTAACTGCAGCGCTACACAATCAATTCATAGCAGAACTAAACACACTCAACAGACTGCAGCGCTACACAATCAACTCACAGCAGAATTTAACACTCTCAACCGACTGCAGCGCTACACAATCAACTCACAGCAAAACTAAACACACTCAACCGACTGCAGCACTACACAATCAATTCATAGCAGAACTAAACACACTCAGCCAACTGCAGCATTACACAATCAACTCACAGCAGAACTAAACACTCTCAACCTACTGCAGCGCTACACAATCAACTCACAGCAGAACTAAACACACTCAACCCGACTGTAGTGCTACACAATCAACTCAAGGACAACTAAACACTCTAAACCTACTGCAGCGCTACACAATCAACTCACAGCAGAACTCAACACTCTCAATCTACTGCAGCAGTACACAATCAACTCAAAGTAGAACTAAACAAAGTCAAACTACTGCAGTGCTACACAACCAACTCACAGCAGAACTAAACACACTCAGCCAACTGCAGCGCTACACAATCAACTCACAGCAGAACTAAACACACTCTCAACCGACTGCAGCGCTACACAATCAACTCACAGCAGAACTAAACACACTCAACCGACTGCAGCGCTACACAATCAACTCATTGCAGAACTAAAGACAGTCAGCCAACTGCAGCGCTACACAACCAACTCACAGCAGAACGAAACACACTCAGCCAACTGCAGCGCTACACAATCAATTCATAGCAGAACTAAACACACTCAACCGACTGCAGCGCTACACAATCAACTCACAGCAGAACTAAACACACTCAACCTACTGCAGCGCTACACAATCAACTCACAGCAGAACTAAACACACTCAACCTACTGCAGCGTTACACAATCAACTCACAGCAGAACTAAACACACTCCGCCAATTGCAGCTTTAAACAATCAACTCACAGCAGAACTAAACACACTCCACCTACTGCAAACTAAACAATCAACTCACACAGAACCAAACACACTATACCTACAGCAGAACTCAACTCACAGCACAACTAAACACACTCAACCTCTTGCAGTGCCACACAATCAACTCACAGCATAACTAAACACACTCAACCGACTGCAGCGCTACACAATCAACTCACAGCAGAACTAAACACACTCAACCTGCAGCGCTACACAATCAACTCACAGCAGAACTAAACACACTCAACCGACTGCAGCGCTACACAATCAACTCACAGCAGAACTAAACACTCTCAACCTACTGCAGTGCTACACAATCAACTCACAGCAGAACTAAACACTCTAAACCTACTGCAGCGCTACACAATCAACTCACAGCAGAACTAAACACACTCAGCCGACTGCAGCACTACACAATCAACTCACAGCAGAACAAACACACTCAGCCAACTGCAGCGCTACACAATCAACTCACAGCAGAACCAAACAATCCCAATCTTCTACAGCGCCTACACAATCAACTCAAGAATTAAACACAGCAGCGCTACACAATCAACTCATAGCAGAACTAAAGACACTCAGCCAATTGCAGCTTTACACAATCAACTCACAGCAGAACTTAACACTCTCCACCTACTGCAACGCTACACAATTAACTCACAGCAGAACCAAACACACTAAACCTACAGCAGCGCTACACAATCAACTCACAGAAGAACTAAACACACTAAACCGACTGCAGCGCTACACAATCAACTCATAGCAGAACTAAACACACCTAATCTACTGCAGCACTACACAATCAACTCACAGCAGAACTAAACACACTCAGCCGACTGCAGCACTGCACAATCAACTCACAGCAGAACTAAACACTCTCAAACTACTGCAGCGCTACACAATCAACTCACAGCAGAACTAAACACACTCACCAATGCAGTGCTCAAAATTTATTCATTGCAGAACTAAACACACTCAACCGACTGCAGTGCTACACAATCAACTCACAGCAGAACTAAACAAAGTCAACCTACTGCAGCGCTACACAACCAACTCACAGCAGAACTAAACACACTCAGCCGACTGCACCGCTACACAACAAACTCATAGCAAAACTTAATATACTCAGCTAACTGCAGCGCTACACAATCAATTCATAGCAGAACTAAACACACTCAACAGACTGCAGCACTACACAATCAACTCACCGCAGAATTTAACACTCTCAGCCGACTGCAGCGCTACACAATCAACTCACAGCAAAACTAAACACCCTCAGCCGACTGCAGCACTATACAATCAATTCATAGCAGCGCTAAACACACTCAACTCACAGCAGAAATCAACTCATAGCAGAAACTAAAAGACACTGCCAGCAGCTTTACACAATCAACTCACAGCAAGAAACACTCTCCAAACACAATCAACTCACAGCAAAACTGCAGCGCTACACATTCAACTCACAGCAGAATCAAACACACTCAACTGCAGCAGAACAGAAACACTCTCAACCAACTGCAGCGCTACACAATCAACTCACAGTAGAACTAAACACACTCAACCTACTGCAGCGCTACACAATCAACTCACAGCAGAACTAAACACACTCAACCGACTGCAGCGCTACACAATCAACTCACAGCAGAACTAAACACTCTCAACCGACTGCAGCGCTACACAATCAACTCACAGCAGAACTAAACACAACACAATCAACTCACAGCAGAACTAAACACACCTAATCTACTGCAGCACTACACAATCAACTCACAGCAGAACTAAACACACTCAACCCGACTGCAGGCCTACACAAATCAACTCACAGCACAACTAAACACACTCAACCTACTGCAGCGCTACACAATCAACTCACAGCAGAACTAAACACACTCAACCTACTGCAGTGCTACACAATCAACTCACAGCAGAACTAAACACTCTCAACCTACTGCAGCGCTACACAATCAACTCACAGCAGAACTAAACACACTCAACCGACTGCAGCACTACACAATCAACTCACAGCAGAACCAACACACTCTCAATCTACTGCAGCGCTACACAATCAACTCACAGCAGAACTAAACACCTCAACCTTCTGCAGCACTACACAATCAACTCAGAGCAGAATTAAACACACTCAACCTACACAATCAACTCACAGCAGAACTAAAGACACTCAGCCAATTGCAGCTTTACACAATCAACTCACTGCAGAACCAAACACACTATACCTACAGCAGCGCTACACAATCAACTCACAGAAGAACTAAACACACTAAACCGACTGCAGCGCTACACAATCAACTCATAGCTGAACTAAACACACCTAATCTACTGCAGCACTACACAATCAACTCACAGCAGAACTAAACACACTCAGCCGACTGCAGCACTGCACAATCAACTCACAGCAGAACTAAACACTCTCAACCTACTGCAGCGCTACACAATCAACTCACAGCAGAACTTAACACACTCAGCCAACTGCAGTGCTGCAGTTCATAGCAGTACTAAACAATCAACTCACAGCACAATCAACTCAAGCAGAATTAAACAAAGTCAACCTACTGCAGCGCTACACAATCAACTCACAGCAGAACTAAACACACTCAACCGACTGCACCGCTACACAACAAACTCACAGCAAAACTTAAAATACTCAGCCCACTGCAGCGCTACACAATCAATTCATAGCAGAACTAAACACACTCAACCTGACTGCAGCACTACACAATCAACTCACCGCAGAATTTAACACTCTCAGCCGACTGCAGCACTACACAATCAACTCACAGCAAAACTAAACACCCTCAGCCGACTGCAGCACTACACAATCAATTCACAGCAGAAGTAAACACACTCAACCTACTGCAGCGCTACACAATCAACTCATAGCAGAACTAAACACACTCAACCAACTGCAGCTGTACACAATCAACTCACAGCAGAACTAAACACTCTCCACCAACTGCAGCGCTACACAATCAACTCACAGCAAAACTAAACACACTCAACTGACTGCAGCGCTACACAATCAACTCACAGCAGAATTAAACACACTCAGCCAACTGCAGCGCAACACAATCAACTCACAGCAGAACTTAACACTCTCAGCCGACTGCAGCGCTACACAATCAACTCACAGTAGAACTAAACACACTCAGCCGACTGCAGCGCTACACAATCAACTCATAGCAGAACTAAAGACACTCAGCCAATTGCAGCTTTACACAATCAACTCACAGCAGAACTAAACACTCTCCACCTACTGCAGCGCTACACAATCAACTCACAGCAGAACTAAACACACTAAACCGACTGCATCGCTACACAATCAACTCATAGCTGAACTAAACACACCTAATCTACTGCAGCACTACACAATCAACTCACAGCAGAACTAAACACACTCAGCCGACTGCAGCACTGCACAATCAACTCACAGCAGAACTTAACACACTCAAACAACTGTAGCATTACACAATCAACTCACAGCAGAACTAAACACACTCAACCTCTTGCAATGCCACACAATCAACTCACAGCAGAACTAAACACACTCAGCCAACTGCAGAACTACACAATCAACTCACAGCAGAACTAAACACACTCAGCCAAGTGCAGCGCTACACAATCAACTCATGGCAGAACTAAACAATCTCAACATACTGCAGCGCTACACAACCAACTCACAGCAGTACTTAACACACTCAACCAACTGCAGCGCTACACAATCAACTCACAGCAGAAGTTAACACACTCAACCGAATGCAGCGCTACACAATCAACTCACAGCAGAACTGAACACACTCAACCTACTGCAGTGCTACACAATCAACTCACAGAAGAACTACAGACACTCAACCGACTGCAGGGCTACACAATCAACTCACAGCACAACGAAACACTCTAAACCTACTGCAGCGCTACACAATCAACTCACAGCAGAACTCAACACTCTCAACCGACTGCAGCGCTACACAATCAACTCACAGCAGAACTAAACACACTCAACCTACTGCAGCGCCACACAATCAACTCACAGCAGAACTAAACACACTCAAACTACTGCAGCACTACACAATCAACTCACAGCAGAACTAAACACACTCAGCCTACTGCAGCACTACACAATCAACTCACAGCAGAACTAAACACACTCAACCAACTGCAGTGCTACACAATCAACTCACAGCAGAACTAAACAATCCCAACCTTCTACAGCGCTACACAATCAACTCACAGCAGAACTAAACACACTCAACCGAATGCAGCGCTACACAATCAACTCACAGCAGAACTAAACACACTCAAACAACTGCAGCGCTACACAATCAACTCACAGCAGAACTAAACACACTCAGCCAACTGCAGCGCAACTACACAATCAACTCACAGCAGAACTAAACACACTCAACCTACTGCAGCGCTACACAATCAACTCACAGCAGAACTAAACACACTCAACCTACTGCAGCGCTACACAATCAACTCACAGCAGAACTAAACACACTCAACCTCAACTGCAGCGCTAACACAATCAACTCACAGCAGAACTAAACACACTCTCAACCTACTGCAGCAGAACTAAACAAACTACACAATCAACAAGAACTCAACTCAAGCCACAGCGCTACACAATCAAACAGCGGAACTAAACAAACAGAACAACTCACAGCAGAACTAAACACCCTAATGCAGAACCAAACTACACACTCAGCCAATACACAAATCAACTCACAGCAGAACTAAACACACTCAACCTACTGCAGCAGCAGACACTACACAATCAACTCACAGCAGAACTAAACAAACAACCTACTGCAGCGCGCTACACAATCAACTCACAGCAGAACTAAACACACTCAACCTACTGCAGCGCTACACAATCAACTCACAGCTGCAGCGCTACACAATCAACTCACAGCAGAACTAAACACACTCTACCTACTGCAGCGCTACACAATCAACTCACAGCAGAACTAAACACACTCAACCTACTGCAGCGCTACACAATCAACTCACAGCAGAACTAAACACACTCAACCTACTGCAGCGCTACACAATCAACTCACAGCAGAACTAAACACACTAAACCTACTGCAGCGCTACACAATCAACTCACAGCAGAACTAAACACACTCAACCTACTGCAGCGCTACACAATCAACTCACAGCAGAACTAAACACACTCAACCAACTGCAGCGCTACACAATCAACTCACAGCAGAACTAAACACACTCAACCGACTGCAGTGCTACACAATCAACTCACAGCAGAACTAAACAAAGTCAACCTACTGCAGCGCTACACAATCCAACTCACAGCAGAACTAAACACACTCAACCGACTGCACCGCTACACAACAAACTCATAGCAAAACTAAACACACTCAGCCCACTGCAGCGCTACACAATCAATTCATAGCAGAACTAAACACACTCAACAGACTGCAGCACTACACAATCAACTCACAGCAGAATTTAACACTCTCAACCTACTGCAGCGCCTACACAATCAACTCACAGCAAAACTAAACACCCTCAGCCGACTGCAGCACTACACAATCAATTCACAGCAGAACTAAACACACTCAGCCAACTGCAGCGTTACACAATCAACTCACAGCAGAACTAAACACTCTCAACCTACTGCAGCGCTAACCAATCAACTCACAGCAGAACTAAACACTCTCACCCGACTGTAGTGCTACATAATCAACTCACAGCAGAACTAAACACTCGCTACCGACTGCAGCGCTACACAATCAACTCACAGCAAAACTTAACACACTCAACTGACTGCAGCGCTACACAATCAACTCACAGCAGAACTAAACACACTCAACCAACTGCAGCGCACAATCAATCAACTCACAGCAGAACTAAACACAAACACACTCAACCGACTGCAGCGCTACACAATCAACTCACAGCAGAACTAAACACACTCAACCGACTGCAGCGCTACACAATCAACTCACAGCAGAACTAAACACTCTCAACCTACTGCAGCGCTACACAATCAACTCACAGCAGAACTAAACACACTCAACCTACTGCAGCGCTACACAATCAACTCACAGCAGAACTAAACACACTCAACCTACTGCAGCACTACACAATCAACTCACAGCAGAACTAAACACACTCAACCGACTGCAGCACTACACAATCAACTCACAGCAGAACTTAACACACTCAAACAACTGTAGCATTACACAATCAACTCACAGCAGAACTAAACACACTCAACCTCTTGCAATGCCACACAATCAACTCACAGCAGAACTAAACACACTCAACCAACTGCAGCACTACACAATCAACTCACAGCAGAACTAAACACACTCAGCCAACTGCAGCGCTACACAATCAACTCATAGCAGAACTAAACACTCAACCTACTGCAGCGCTACACAATCAACTCACAGCAGAACTAAACACAACCAACAACCAACTGCAGCGCTACACAATCAACTCACAGCAGAACCAAACACACTCAACCTAATGCAGCGCTACACAATCAACTCACAGCAGAACTAAACACACTCAACCTACTGCAGCGCTACACAATCAACTCACAGCAGAACTAAACACACTCAACCAACTGCAGCGCTACACAATCAACTCACAGCAGAACTAAACACACTCAACCAACTGCAGCGCTACACAATCAACTCACAGCAGAACTAAACACACTCAACCTACTGCAGCGCTACACAATCAACTCACAGCAGAACTAAACACACTCAACCTACTGCAGCGCTACACAATCAACTCACAGCAGAACTAAACACACTCAACCTACTGCAGCGCTACACAATCAACTCACAGCAGAACTAAACACTCTCAACCTACTGCAGCGCTACACAATCAACAACAGCAGAACTAAACACACTCAACCTACTGCAGTGCTACAGAATCAACTCACAGTAGTAATAAACACTCTCAACCTACTGCAGCGCTACACAATCAACTCACAGCAGAACTAAACACACTCAACCAACTGCAGCGCTACACAATCAACTCACAGCAGAACTAAACACACTCAACCTACTGCAGCGCTACACAATCAACTCACAGCAGAACTAAACACACAACACAGCTCAAATCAACTCACTGCACCTACTGCAGCTACACAATCAACTCACAGCAGAACTAAACACACTCAACCTACTGCAGCGCTACACAATCAACTCACAGCAGAACTAAACACACTCAACCTACTGCAGCGCTACACAATCAACTCACAGCAGAACTAAACACTCAACCTACTGCAGCGCTGCACAATCAACTCACAATCAACTCACAGCAACCTACTGCACTAAAATCAACTCACAGCAGAACTAAACACACTCAACCTACTGCAGCGCTACACAATCAACTCACAGCAGAACTAAGCACATTCACCCGACTGCAGCGCTACACAATCAACTCACACTCAACCTACTGCAGAACAATCAACTCACAGCAACTAAACACACTCAACCTACTGCAGCGCTACACAATCAACTCACAGCAGAACTAAACACACTCAACCTACTGCAGCGCTACACAATCAACTCACAGCAGAACTAAACACACTCAACCTACTGCAGCACTACACAATCAACTCACAGCAGAACTAAACACAATCAACCCAACTGCAGCCACAATCAACTCACAGCAGAACTAAACACACTCAACCTACTGCAGCAGAACTCACAGCAGAACTTAACACTCTCAACCTACTGCAGCACTACACAATCAACTCACAGCAGAACTGAAACACACTCAACCTACTGCAGCGCTACACAATCAACTCACAGCAGAACTAAACACACTCAACCTACTGCAGCGCTACACAATCAACTCACAGCAGAACTAAACACACTCAACCTACTGCAGCGCCACACAATCAACTCACAGCAGAACTAAACACACTCAACCTACTGCAGTGCTACACAATCAACTCACAGCAGAACTAACACACTCAACCCTAACACACAATCAACTCACAGCAGAACTAAACACACTCAAACGACTGCAACAATCAACTCACAGCAGAACTAAACACATCAACCTACTGCAGCGCTACAATCAACTCACAGCAGAACTAAACACACTCAACCTACTGCAGCGCTACACAATCAACTCACAGCAGAACTAAACACACTCAACCTACTGCAGCCTACACAATCAACTCACAGAAGAACTAAACAATCAACTCACAGCTCAGAAACTAAACACACTCAACCAACTGCAGCCTACACAATCAACTCACAGCAGAACTAAACACACTCAAACAACTGCAGCGCTACACAATCAATTCACAGCAGAACCAAAACTGCAGCGCATACAATCAACTCAGACAATTAAACAAAATCAATTCAGCAGCACAAACTCACAGCAGAACTAAACACACTCAACCCAACTGCAGCGCTACACAATCAACTCACAGCAGAACTAAACACACCAACCACACAATCAACTCACAGCAGAACTAAACACAACTCAACTCACAACTCACAGCAAACTAAACACACTCAACCCAATTGCAGCTTTACACAATCAACTCACAGCAGAACTAAACACACTCAACCTACTGCAGCCACAATCAACTCACAGCAGAACAAACACACTCAACCTACAGCAGCAGAAATCAACTCACAGCAGAACAAACACACTCAACCCGACTGCAGCTACACAATCAACTCACAGCAAACTAAACACACCAACCTACTGCAGCACTACACAATCAACTCACAGCAGAACTAAACACACTCAACCTACTGCAGCGCTACACAATCAACTCACAGCAGAACTAAACACACTCAGCCAACTGCAACTACACAATCAACTCATAGCAGAACTAAACACTCAACCTACTGCAGCGCTACACAATCAACTCACAGCAGAATCAGAACACTCAACAACTGCACTACACAATCAACTCACAGCAGAACTAAACACTCTCAACCTACTGCACCGCTACACAATCAACTCACAGCAAAAACTAAACACTCAACCTCTGCACAGCAGAACTAAACAACAACCACTGCAGCGCTACAAATCAACTCACAGCAGAACTAAACACACTCAGCAGCTACACAATCAACTCACAGCAGAACTAAACACACTCAACCTACTGCAGCGCTACACAATCAACTCACAGCAGAACTAAACACACTCAACCTACTGCAGCGCTACACAATCAACTCACAGCAGAACTAAACACACTCAACCTACTGCAGCGCTACACAATCAACTCACAGCAGAATCAAAACACTCAACCAGCAGAACACAATCAACTCACAGCAGAACTAAACACTCTCAACCTACTGCAGCGCTACACAATCAACTCACAGCAGAACTAAACACACTCAACCTACTGCAGCGCTACACAATCAACTCACAGCTGAACTAAACACACTCAACCTACTGCAGCGCTACACAATCAACTCACAGCAGAACTAAACACACTCAACCTACTGCAGCGCTACACAATCAACTCACAGCAGAACTAAACACACTCAACCCCACAAATCAACTCACAGCAACTAAACACAATCAACTCAGCGCAGCAGAACTAAACACACTCAAACCTAAATGCAGCGCTACACAATCAACTCACAGCAGAACTAAACACACTCAACCTACTGCAGCGCTACACAATCAACTCACAACAGAACTAAACACACTCAACCTACTGCAGCGCTACACAATCAACTCACAGCAGAACTAAACACACTCAACCTACTGCAGCGCTACACAATCAACTCACAGCAGAACTAAACACACTCAACCTACTGCAGCGCTACACAATCAACTCACAGCAGAACTAAACACACTCAACCTACTGCAGCGCTACACAATCAACTCACAGCAGAACTAAACACACTCAACCTACTGCAGCGCTACACAATCAACTCACAGCAGAACTAAACACACTCAACCAACTGCAGCGCTACACAATCAACTCACAGCAGAACTAAACACACTCAACCGACTGCAGCGCTACACAATCAACTCACAGCAGAACTAAACACACTCAACCTACTGTAGCGTTACAAATCAACTCACAGAACTAAACACACTGCCTAGCAGCGCCACACAATCAACTCACAGCAGAACTAAACACACTCAACCTACTGCAGCGCTACACAATCAACTCACAGCAGAACTAAACACACTCAACCTACTGCAGCTCTACACAATCAACTCACAGCAGAACTAAACACACTCAACCTACTGCAGTACAATCAACTCACAGCAGAACTAAACACACTCAACCCGACTGCAGCGCTACACAATCAACTCACAGCAGATCTAAACACTCAACCCAACCACACAATCAACTCACAGCAGAACTAAACACACCAACCTACTGCAGCGCCACAAATCAACTCACAGCAGAACTAAACACACTCAACCCACTGCACCACAATCAACTCACAGCAGAACTAAACACACTCAACCGACTGCAGCGCTACAATCAACTCACAGAACAAAACTAAACAACCTACTGCAGCGCTACACAATCAACTCACAGCAGAACTAAACACCTCACCCGACTGCAGCGCTACACAATCAATCACAAGATCTAAACACACTCAACCTACTGCAACCACAAATCAACTCCCAGCAGAACTAAACACAGAATCTCAACCTACTGCAGCGCTACACAATCAACTCACAGCAGAACTAAACACTCTCAACCTACCACAGCCTACAATCAACTCACAGCGCTAAACACAATCAACCGACTGCAGCGCTACGCAATCAACTCACAGCAGAACTAAGCACACTCACCCGACTGCAGCGCTACACAATCAACTCACAGCAGAACTAAACACTCTCAACCTACTGCAGCGCTACACAATCAACTCACAGTAGAACTAAACACACTCAACCGACTGCAGCGCTACACAATCAACTCACAGCAGAACTAAACACACTCAACAAACTGCAGGATTAAATACAGCATCTTCTCTGCAGTACTCAGGACACACCACACTACAGGGCTAAACACTCATTCCAAGGCCGCTGTAAACACTCAACCGACTGGAGTGCTAAACACACTCAACCCAGGGCAATACTAAACACTTGACTCATTCCAGCTCCAAACACACTACCCCACTGCAGCAGGTAACACACACTGTAAAATTCCCAGTGTTAATTCAACTCCAATACTGTCCAATACCATCACAGCCATCTTAGACTCAAAAAAACTCTGTAACATTTGATTTAAGATTGAACATGTAATCATGCTTTAACATTTTTTGTCCACCTGACGAAAGCAATACACTCACCCTAATGCAACACTATACAGCTTAAAGCTGCAATACCACATACTCAACACACAGGAGCATTATCCTCACTCTACACACTACACTAACACTAACACTATTATCTAACACTACACACCTTCACCTCACAGCAGTATCAAACACTCACCCCGCGATAACCCTACACACTCTCACCCTACTGAAGTATCAAACACTCACCCCACGATAACATTACACACTCTCACCCCACTGAAGTATCAAACACTCACCCCACTGCAGCACTACTAACCCTCACCTAACTGCAGTATCAAACACTCACCCCACAGCAGCATAACACTCACTCACCCCACAGCAGTATGAACCCCCCCCCTGCAGCGCTACACACACTCACCCCACTGCAGTATTAAAAACTCACCCTGCTGCAATAATGCATAACCTCACCTCACAGCATTATCCCCTTCTCACTCCGGTAACATTTGCCTAAAATGCTGATCCATGGCGTGCCCAAAATAAATTGAAAGCTGTTCTTATTTTTAACTTCCCTGAGTGACAAGGGGTTAACAAACACCCACCCCACTGCAATACTACACACTCACCCCACTGCAGTATCAAACACTCACTCCACTGTAGTACTACATACTCATTCCACTACCGTATCAAACACTCACCCCACTGCTGCACAATACACTCACCCCACTGCAGTATCAAACACTCACTCCACTGTAGTACTACATACTCATTCCACTGCCGTATCAAACACTCACCCCACTGCTGCACAATACACTCACCCCACTGCAGTCTCAAAAACTCACCATACTGCCGCACAACACACCCCCACCCCAATACAGTATCAAAAACTCTCCCCACTGCAGTACAACACGCACTCACACCACTGCATTATGAAAAACACCCCACTTCAGCATTACACACCCTCTCCCCACTGCAGTATTAAAAACTCACCCCATGCAATAATACATAACCTCACCTCACAGCATTATCAAACACCCACCCCACTGCAATACTACACACTCACCCCACTGCAGTAACAAACACTCACCCCACTGCAGCACTACACACCCTCTCTCCACTGCAGTATAAAACAATCACCACGCTGCAGCAAAACACAGCCTCACCCCACCACAGCATCAAACCGTCACCCCACTGCAGTACAACACACACTCATACCACTGCAGTATGAAAAACACCCCGCTGCAGCATTACACACCCTCACCTCACTGCAGTATCAAACACTCACCCCACTGCGGCACTACACACCCTCACCTCACTGCAGTATCAAACACTCACCCCACTGCGGCACTACACAGCCTCACCCCACTGCAGTAGGAAACACTCACCCCACAGCAGCACTGCACACCTTCACCCCACTGCAGTATCAAACATTCACCCCACTGCAGTACTACACACCCTCACCTCACTGCAGTATAAAACACTCAACACGCTGCAGCAAAACATAGCCTCAGCCCATTTCAGTATCAAACAGTCACCCCACCGTAGTATCAAAAACAGCTCACTGCGTCACTGCACACCATCACCCCACTGCATTATCAATTACTCACCGCACTGCAGCACTGCACACCCTCAGCCCACTGCAGTATCAATGAGCCACCCCACCTCAGCACTGCACACCCTCACCTCACTGCAACATTCACCCCAACGCAGCACCACACACCCTCAACCCATTGCATTATCCAATGCTTAACCCACTGGAGCACTACATACCCTCACCTCACTGCAGTATTAAACACTTTCCCCACTGCAGTAACAAACACATACTCCACTGCAACATTACACACCCTCATGCCACAGCAGTTTAAAACACTCAGCCCACATCAGCATGACACAAACCACACCCCAGTGCAGTATCAAACAGTCACCGTACTGCACTACTACACACTTGCACCTCGGTGCAGTAACAATAACTCCCTCCACTGCAGTATCAAACACTTACCGCATTGCAGCACTACACACACTCACCCAACTGCAGTAACAAACACTAACCCCATTACATCACTCCACACATGAACCCCACTGCAGTACCTACACCACTCTCCACTGCAGCACTACACACCCACTCCCCACTGCGGTATCAAACACTCACTCCACTGTAGTACTACATACTCATTCCACTACCGTATCAAACACTCACCACACTGAAGCACTACACACTCATCCCACTGTAATACTTAACACTCATTACGCTGCAGTATCACTTACCCCACTGCAGCACAAAACTCACTCCACTGCAGCACAACACACCCTCACCCCACTGAAGAATAAAACACACATCCCACTGCAGCACAACACAGCCTCACCTCACAGCAGTATCAAACATTCACCCCACTGCAGGATTACTCACCTTCACACCACTGCATTGTCAAAACACCCCACTGCCTTACCCTCTGCGGTACGAAACACTCACCCCACTGCTGCACTACACACACTCACCCCACTGCAGTATCACTCACACCACTGCAGCACAACACACTCTCTCACCCCACTGCGATACTAAATACTCATCCCACTTTACTACTACACACCCGCACCCCTGGGCGCTATCAAACACTCACCATACTGCATTACTACACACCTGCACCTCAGTGTAGTATCATCTATTCCCTCCTCTGCAGTATCAAACACTCATCCCACTGCAGCCCTACACACATTCACTCCACTGCAGGATCAAACACAAACCTCACTGCTGCACTAAAGGCATTCACCCCACTACAGTATCAAATGCACCCACTGCAGCACTACAGTCCCTAACTGCACTACAGTGTGTAACACTCACCCTACTGCAGCATTACACACCCTCTCCCCCCTGCAGTATCAAACACACACCCCACTATAACACTACACGCCCTCACCCCACTGCTGCACTTCACACACTCACTCCACTGCAGTATCAAAAGCACACCACTGCAGCACTACACTCCTTCACCCCACTGCAGAATCAAAAACTCACCCCACTGTGGCACTACACACACACACACACACACACACCACTGCAGAATCCACTACTCATCTCACTGCAGCTCTACATCCCTCACCCCACTGCAGTATCAAACACTCACCAAACTGCAGTACTGCTTACTCTCATCCAACATCAATACTAAACATTCACCCCACTGGAGCATCAAAAACTCACCACACTGCAGTATTAAACTCTTACCCCACTGGGGCACAACGCTCACTCCAATGCAGTGTCAAAAGCACCCAACTGCGGCATGACACACCCTCATCCACTGCAGAATTAAAAGCTCACCCCACTGCCAAATCAAACACTCACCCCACTGCAGTATCAAACACTCACGCCAATTCAGCACTACACACCCTCACCCCACTGCAGCAACACACACCCTCCCCCACTGCAGTATCAAACACTCACCCCACTGCAGCACAACACACCCTCCCCCACTGCAGTATCAAACGCTCACCCCACTGCAGCACTGCACACACTCACCCCACTGCAGCAACACACACCCTCCCCCACTGCAGTATCAAACACTCACCCCACCGCAGCACTACACACCCTCACCCCACTGCAGCAACACACACCCTCACCCCACTGCAGTATCAAACACTCACCCCACTGCAGCTCTACACACCCTCACCTCACTGCAGTATCCAACACTGACCCCACTGCAGCACAACACACCCTCCCCCACTGCAGTATCAAACACTCACCCCACTGCAGCACTGCACACACTCACCCCACTGCAGCAACACACACCCTCCCCCACTGCAGTATCAAACACTCACCCCACTGCAGCACAACACACCCTCCCCACTGCAGTATCAAACGCTCACCCCACTGCAGCACTGCACACACTCACCCCACTGCAGTATCCACTGCAGCAACCCTCACCTCACTGCACACACCCCCCCCACTGCAGTATCAAACACTCACCCCACTGCAGCACAACACACCCTCCCCCACTGCAGTATCAAACACTCACCCCACCGCAGCACTACACACCCTCACCCCACTGCAGTATCAAACACTCACCCCACCGCAGCACTACACACCCTCACCTCACTGCAGCAATACACACCCTCCCCCACTGCAGAATCAAACGCTCACCCCACCCTAGCACTACACACCCTCCCCCACTGCAGTATCCAACACTCACCCCACTGCTGCACTGTACACACTCATCCCACTGCAGTATCAAATACTCACCCCACTGCAGCAGTACACACACTCACCCCACAGCAGTATCCAACACTCACCCCACTGCAGTGTGAGAACTGACCCCATAATCCAATGTATTAAAAGGGCCTAACCTAGCAGTTGCACTGCATCAGTCTTCAGTGGTGACGCAGCATTTGCAGCCTGCTGCTACAAAGAAAATGAACATTGATGGTTATGTAAAGGATGCAGTTATGATACGGTCTGAGAGCTGAAGATTATACTGTCTGAGGGAATGATAAAGTTATTCCTTTATTGCTTGTGTCTGTAATGAATGAATGCAAACCATTTACATTTAGTGCCAGTGCAGCTGTCCAGCACCAACCAAGTGGTGCAAAGGCATAAATCCGTCCTAAACAGGGGGTGCTAGGGGTGGGGAGTTGGGTTTACTCTCTGAGGGGGTGAACAGCCAGCATGGCAACTCACTTATTGCTATTAAACAGTAACAAATCCAGATTGTTTTCCTGCAAACACAAAAAGCCAGTCAAAAAAATGCATTTAACCTCATGAAACTGGAGAACCAATCAAAGTCAGGAGGGAAGTTTCATCAGTTCGATCACTGCACTGTGGGTCTTTGGCGTGCAGTGAGGTGGGGGAGTTAGGCGAGGGGTTAGGGGCTGGTCTGTGCTTATTCACTGCGTCTGGGAAAATAAAATCCACCCAAACAACAAAAGCTCCATTCTTCAGCCTAAAAATTACCCCCACAAAGCAAGACAAATGCGCCTCTCTTTCATTGTGGCAGAAATGCTTAGCCGCGCAGGTAAAAAAAATCTAAGAAATGGGCTGCCACTTAATTGCTGAAGGAAGCAAACTGTGCAGATGCAGTCAAACAGGGTTAAGCTCCAGTGACACAGCCTGTTGGGCTCTCTGCACAGCCAATCAGGGTTCAGCTCTAGTGACACAGCCTGTTGGGCTCTCTGCACAGCCAATCAGGGTTCAGCTCCAGTGACACAGCCTGTTGGGCTCTCTGCACAGCCAATCAGGGTTCAGCTCCAGTGACACAGCCTGTTGGGCTCTCTGCACAGCCAATCAGGGTTCATCTCCGGTGACACAGCCTGTTGGGCTCTCTGCACAGCCAATCAGGGTTCAGATCCAGTGACACAGCCTGTTGGGCTCTCTGCACAGCCAATCATGGTTAAGCTCCAGTGACACAGCCTGTTGGGCTCCCTGCACAGCCAATCATGGTTAAGCTCCAGTGACACAGCCTGTTGGGCTCTCTGCACAGCCAATCAGGGTTCAGCTCTAGTGACACAGCCTGTTGGGCTCTCTGCACAGCCAATCAGGGTTCATCTCCGTGACACAGCCTGTTGGGCTCTGTGCACAGCCAATCAGGGTTCAGCTCCAGTGACACAGCCTGTTGGGCTCCCTGCACAGCCAATCATGGTTAAGCTCCAGTGACACAGCCTGTTGGGCTCTCTGCACAGCCAATCAGGGTTCAGCTCTAGTGACACAGCCTGTTGGGCTCTCTGCACAGCCAATCAGGGTTCATCTCCGGTGACACAGCCTGTTGGGCTCTCTGCACAGCCAATCAGGGTTCAGCTCCAGTGACACAGCCTGTTGGGCTCCCTGCACAGCCAATTATGGTTAAGCTCCAGTGACACAGCCTGTTGGGCTCTTGCACAGCCAATCAGGGTTCAGCTCTAGTGACACAGACTGTTGGGCTCTCTGCACAGCCAATCAGGGTTAAGCTCCAGTGACACAGCCTGTTGGGCTCTCTGCACAGCCAATCACAGTTCAGCTCTAGTGACACAGCCTGTTGGGCTCTCTGCACAGCCAATCAGGGTTCATCTCCAGTGACACAGCCTGTTGGGCTCTCTGCACAGCCAATCATGGTTAAGCTCCAGTGACACAGCCTGTTGGGCTCTCTGCACAGCCAATCATGGTTAAGCTCCAGTGACACAGCCTGTTGGGCTCTCTGCACAGCCAAACACAGTTAAGCTCCAGTGACACAGCCTGTTGGGCTCTCTGCACAGCCAAACACAGTTAAGCTCCAGTGACACAGCCTGTTGGGCTCTCTGCACAGCCAAACACAGTTAAGCTCCAGTGACACAGCCTGTTGGGCTCTCTGCACAGCCAATCATGGTTAAGCTCCAGTGACACAGCCTGTTGGGCTCTCTGCACAGCCAATCATGGTTAAGCTCCAGTGACACAGCCTGTTGGGCTCCCTGCACAGCCAATCAGGGTTCAGCTCCAGTGACACAGCCTGTTGGGCTCTCTGCACAGCCAAACAGGGTTCAGCTCCAGTGACACAGCCTGTTGGACTCTCAGCACAGCCAAACACAGTTAAGCTCCAGTGACACAGCCTGTTGGGCTCTCTGCACAGCCAAACACAGTTAAGCTCCTGTGACACAGCCTGTTGGGCTCTCTGCACAGCCAAACACAGTTAAGCTCCAGTGACACAGCCTGTTGGGCTCTCTGCACAGCCAAACACAGTTAAGCTCTAGTGACACAGCCTATTGAGCTCTCTGCGCAGTCATTTAGGGGTAACCCCATAAAACCTGTGGCCCATATATAGGTTCATCAAATGCAGCTGCCGTATTCAAACTTGTGAAACTTAAGGCTTGAAATTCTACTGCAGGTCCCAAGGTTGTGTGCACAAGATATTTCCCATTTGATGTAAAGTTGCAGCTATGAAAACATGGTGCTCTGGGTTTCAGTACTGCACTCAGTATGAGTGTGATGCAGCTTCAGTGAAGCACTGCAACCAGAAGATACAGAAAATTCACGTGACTTTGTTCTACAATATGGGAAAAAATGCCTATTTCTACCATTGAACCGTCTTAAAGGAAAATTCAAGAGAAAATCAGAATTTAAGGGGTTTAATTCTGATGAGACGGCCTGATTAGCTCTCCGTACGGTCATCCAGGTTTAAACTCCACGTCAGCAATACTGGGTCGGCACAAAGGGTGGGGGAGATTACACATATAAAAAGTGGTGTAATTCCATCACCGTTCACCCAATTTGGATGTAAATGCCCTTAAATTAAAGCACAAAGGAAATTCTCCATTAAGAGCTCATCTAGCCTTCTGATTCCAACACCATGATGAGAATAACTTAAAATAAAATGAACTTGGTAAATATTCAAGTATGTATGGATGTGATGGTATTGTGGGGAGGAAACACTAATATCTATCCGGTGTTCATTTTGTCGATTAAAGCTGACATAAAAGTTTGTCAATGATCATTTCACCATTTTGATAAAAAAAACAGACAATAACAGAATAAAATGATATCTGTGAAGATAAATAACTATGACCTTGAGTTGATATATTTGATAACAAATAAAAAGAAGACAAAAACTGCGGTTAACGAATGAGACCACGCCTTAGAACTGAATCAGGATAGGGAAGAAGCTGGGAGGGGGAAATATCTACTATGGGAGTCATTAACACTCCATCTAGTCCTCCAAGGGCACAGACAGACAGAAAAGACTGGTAAAAAAGGAAGAAAGAACGAGAGAAGACCAAGTGAAAGGGATGAAAGGAAGAAAAAAGGAGGGAGGGAGATCTGACCTGACAAACAGGGAATGTAGATTTGATGTGGCATATATCCGAACATTGGGTGATTGGTGAGTGAACAGAGTGGAGCTTAGAAATGGTCTGTCTCTTTGTTCATACTGACTTTAAAGCTGCACACAATTGGACACTGTTGATCTCTAGTGGCGCAATGTAACTAACTATGTTTCAAGCAAACAGGCCGTGTATAAATGTGCTTGATTGAGAAGATTGTGAACTGTGAATTCTATTGCCCTTTGGTTTTTTGTCAGCCCAACAGGAACAGAAGTAAAGACAGGAGTGCTCGCGAGTGTTTTGCAGCAGTCAATGACGGTGGCAATATATCAAGAAATCAAACATTAGCTGATGGTGAAGTACTTGACTAATATGACTTTTGGTTTTCAATTATTTTAAAGGAATTTATAATGATCTAGCTAAATTTATATATTACAAAATATAGCTTGACTGAAATTACTGCCCAACATTAGCTTCGATTGTAACATAACATCATATGTTCAGAGGCACACATTTTATTGTCGTGAGTCAATTCAACAGCCTATTTTCATTGCATTTCTTCAAATCATTAGGGGTTGTTTTCAATTCTACTGTGTCCTGACTATGCAAAAGTCTGTAATTTGGGAGAAAGAGGACTGTGTTTTGTTTTGTATTTTTAGTAAAGCTACTACCCCGATTTGTGAAGTGTTCCATTAAAACTGCATTGGCCTCCCATTGCCTGCCTAATAGGCATACAAGCACCACTGAGTAACACTTACAGAGCCCCTGAATTTCACTCCTCTCCACCCTGAGTAACATTTACAGAGTAACACTTACAGAGCCCCTGAATTTCACTCCTCTCTACCTTGAGTAACACTTACAGAGCCCATGAATTTCACTCCTCTCAACCCTGAGTAACACTGAGTAACACTTACAGAGCCCCTGAATTTCACTCCTCTCAACCCTGAGTAACACTGAGTAACACTTACAGAGGCCCTGAATTTCACTCCTGTCTACCCTGAATAACACTTACAGAGTAACACTTACAGAGCCCCTGAATTTCACTCCTCTCTACCCTGAGTAACATTAACACTTACAGAGCCCCTGAATTTCACTCCTCTCTACCCTGAGTAACACTTACAGAGTAACATTCACAGAGCCCCTGAATTTCACCGCTCTCTACCCTGAGTAACACTTATAGAGTAACACTTACAGAACCCCTGAATTTCACTCCTCTTTACCCTGAGTAACACTGACAGAGTAACACTTACAGAGCCCCTGAATTTCACTCCTCTATACCCTGAGTAACACTAACAGAGCCCCTGAATTTCACTCCTCTCTACCCTGAGTAACACTAACAGAGCCCCTGAACTTCACTCCTCTCTACCCTGAGTAACAATTACAGAGTAATACTTACAGAGCCCCTGAATTTCACTCTCTCTACTGAAACACTACCTTCAGCAGCACTAATCCGGAAAACAAAATAAACAAGTGAAAAAGTAAGCAGAGCTTACTAATACCCCCGATGTCCCAATCATGCTTTTTCTATTGGTGATTATAGAAATTATCACATTCCGAAAATCAATTTTGACAAAAATACCAACACATCTATGACACTTAGCACTGCACCTCTCCATATGTTAGAAACTATGTGTGGCAAATTTGAAAATAATCTAATGTACAATATTTGCGATATCAATAGGACAAATTGACATTGAACCCACTTGAAAATTTCCACGTCCAAAAACAGGAAAACGGTGATAATTTTGTGAAAAATCATCCCAGGTGGCCGACACTTTGCACTGCACCTCTCCCTGTGGTAGAGAATATGTGTGCCAAATTTGAAAAGAATCCAATGAACAATATTCGAGTTATCAATTGGACAAATATTGTCTTCGGACGGAATGACGGACGGACGGACGGACGGAATTCTTGGTATATAACTATAGACCCCGACATTTCGTCGGGGGTATAAAAAAATGTCTAAGATCAAATTTGACTAAAAAAATCTCGGGTGCCTGAAATTTCAGCACAGTAATGTAGATGATGTTTTGTTCAAGATAAGTGGTGTTTTCAATAGTATTTCAGCGAATAGAGTTTTATCTTAAATATTTGCAAGTTGCACTTGGAAGAATAGATAATGTCGTACACAAGTTCCACAAAATCTTCTGAATTATTCGGGTAGAGTAGGCTTACTACTCATGGGTTTTGCGTTTGTTACTTTCAGTGGACTAATACAAAAAGCAAGAGTCATGTTTTGACTTTACTTTTATTTGAATTCAATAAATAAACCCCAGGAGTCCATTTTTTTTTTCACTGTCACATTTCACACAACCTTTCCAACAGTAAAATGTGTCCTAAAAGACGACATGTTTAGCCCTTAATGTCTGGCCATAGAAAAGCTTGAAAGATAAAGAAAATTAATCTAAAATTCCAAGGAAATGTGAATAGAATGTATATAAAACTTGGCCTTTATTGACATAATATCCTGGAGACTTGGTTGACTAAAAATATTGAAATTCTTTAAAATACTGTAATCCTGTAAATCCTGTAATCATTTGCCAAAGCAAGACTAAAAATAAGTATAAAAAATGACTAAAATATGACTTAAACTAAGTGGCATTTTTGTGAAAAGAATGTGACCAAAGCTAAATCAAAATATGCCAAAATTAAAACTGTATACAAAAAAAACTCTGATACCTCTAATACCTCAATGCAAAGGCTCAAATGCCAGGAAGTTACTGAGTGTCCTCTGGCTGGTGGAGAATGAGAAATGTGGGCCTTTGAGAGAGCAGATCTCTTCTGCAGATCTCCTCCACTACATGCGACAACCCCATCCATTTCAACAAAAGCACCCAGGACCTCACTAATTACACACAGCGAGCTCTGTAAGGCCTCAACCAAAACACTAACTGAGACAGACCATCACACAAAGCATTAAAATAGGCCTATCAAAACGACACCACTGAGAGCTGGATCTGAGTACCTGGACCGTCCGTCTCACGCAGTGTTACGTACAAACAGCCTCGTCTTCAGGCATGACTAAAAGTACACAATGATATTCATTGTATTTATATTTCTATAAAAGTATAATGAAATATAAGACGTAATACTCACCATAAATGTTACAGCATTATGACACATTTGCTGTATTTGTATTTCTATAAAAATATAATAAAATATACATCCTACCGTAAATGTTATGGGATATATAACCATAATCAAAACAGTACAGGGCTAGTGGCTTTGTGTTGCTTGGCAGATTATTTGCGCAGATGGATTAACAATTAAAGCCATATTACATGTGAAAAACATGAACATACGTGCACCGGACACACTGCCAACCCTCCTCTTCTTCAGCTGTGTAATCGAGTGTTCAGCTCACCTTCAGTGGCGCGATGAGTTACCACAGGATTGCATTCTATTGCGCACTGCATGCAGTTTGACGTGTGCACGTTTCACTGAGGAAATTAGGGCACCACGGATATGACAGCAGTGGCTACGAGGGAGCGGATGTAATGAGCCCCCGGCTACAGTGCCAAGTGAACAACAAGCCCGGCCTGGCACCCGGGACTGTAGACGCAATTAAGCTCTACTAGTGTCAAACCAGACATTTCCACAGTGAGACAGCACCTGGATGAGCGACCTCAGGGAGCGCTCTGCGGCGGCCTGCTCTCGCTGCCATTTTCCTCCGGAAACACCGAACCTGTAAACGCACGTGATGGACACTGCTCCACACGCTAATGTATGCCCCGTCACAGCCGAGAACCCAGTAAATATCAAGACGGCTTTTCTCCGTTAATCTCAAAAGTAATTCCTTGTATATATCGAAACCATCAAACTCAGTTTTATAGTTATGCCACATCAATGGCAATGCAAGCGCACATCCACACGCATACAGAAACACAGATATCACACACATGCACACGCTCACACACACACACACGCTTGAGTCTGATTCAAGAAGCTTAATTTTGACAACTAACGGCCCAATAATAACTGAGGCCCAGAGCACACTACGGCAACCCAACTATTGAATACCACCCTCTGGCTTTTTTTTTTTTTTTTATCTGACCACCATTTCATTTGCCAGAATTCCTTTGGGAAGTTACTATACAGTGTACACATTTCCCCCATTCCCTCCTATCATTTTAGGATGGAATGTAGACTGAGAGCTAAAGAATCATTTTATTGAGGTGGTGGGGTTATCAAGGCCGTTTACATGTACCAGTAATGAAAGGGCTGGTAAAAATCCACAAACACAAAAGCCAGCGGTAAGCCCAGAGATTCAATGGAACAGCAGTATCTCTAAAGGGTTTTTCTAACCCTTTTAGGAAACGATCGAGAAACCGTTCTCTCCCTCCCTGAGACATCAGCAGAAACAAAAGCATCTGATTAAAATGGCCTCCTATCAGCAGCAGTGTGGCAGAGCCCACTCAGGTGGTGTAACTGACAGATAGCGAGTGAGGCTGGCAGACGGATACAGAAAAATACTCATTTAAAACATGAAAATTCTTATAAGGACAGAAAAACCTCAGAAAAACACAGCACATTACCTCAGGATTTCAGAGAATTGTGACCCTCGTTTGCTTTCTCAGAGGTCAAATGAGGAGGCGTTGTGCTTTTTTTTTGTGACGTACAGTACTTTTAATTAACCTTTATTTAACCAGGAATAAATACCATTGAGAAACAAAATCTCTCTTTCAAGGGAGTCCAGGCCAAGACAGCAGCATAAAAGTAATAAAAGATCCGTTTCTGGGTCAATACTCATTTCCACTCAATAAGAAATAAAATTCACCAACCAAAGCAGCTTTTGCCATAGAGTGGGCCAAATGGACAGAATCGGCTGTAAGTGGTCAGGGAAACGCAGTGAAAGCAGAATACAAACTTTTTATGATAGCTATGCTGAGTGTAGACAGTTTAGTCTATAGGCAACGATTTCCAAACGCTCTACATTAATCAAGAATATGCTCTTAAAGCAATCACATAAAGTTCTCCTCAATGTGTGTAAGTAGTAGGTTATGGAATGCGGTCTCTCAGAATACAGACATTTTAAATTTACAGACAAAATGCAGGTATTTTTGCAATTTTTTGGTAATTATTGCGTTTGGCTTGTAAAAACAGGAGAACATGATCACCGGCAGGCTGAAGGACATCACGCAGTATTCGAAAGGTCCGGACGGCTGTCTCCTCGGGCTCCGCATCACGCTGTAGTTTAGATTCTGACAGCTGAGGATGAGCGCTTTATCTCCCGTCTCGTTCCTTCTGCACACGTCTCCTTCCCCCATGGCCTTTCCGGAGGGCGGATTCTGACAGCTCCTCTCGCCCCCCCCGACAACATCCCCCCCCACACACCCTGCCCCCTTCTCTCTCCCTCTCGCCCGTCCATGTCCCGCACGTGACTGCTTTCGCAAAAGTGTGTCACGGGCTCATTGGCATTCCCTCAGTGGCGCTTCGGTAATATGCCCGTTCCCCCGGAAACTGCGCGCTAGCTCGATTTTTTATTTTTTTTTTAATGGAATGTGCGTTATAGATGATTCCGACGTCAAAATGACATTAAACCCTACGGCTATACCTCTACAGACATGCAGGCTGTGACTCGTGACTAAACTGTCCTACCTTTTCTCAAAAAACAAATGACTATCCCCTAGATGATGCTCTTATCCTGAGACATGTACACCAGTGAAGAGAGTCGACGTTTGCCTCAGGAATATTTGTGATATCACCATGATAGCATAGAGACCCATTAAAAATCAATAAATGTGTCCTTATCATTATAGATGAATCCCTACCATAACAAACCATTTTTATAATAATTAAAGCACTACTAGACAGATAAGAAGTGTTTGTGCAGCTAAAGAAATAACACTTCCCAAAATGAAATCCAAAGATGGAGAGAGAGAGAGAGAGAGAGAGAGAGGTGAGTTTGAAGACACAGGACTTCAGGCTGGGTCAGAAGGAAGGCAGGAGTCCAGTGAACAGACAGGAGGTGTGACCTGGGTGTGCAGGGATGCCAGATGCTCCATGGTAACGGAGTGGAAGGGTCTTACAGGTATGTGCGGCTCCTTGTCTTTTTGAGGCACACAGAAGCTGCCCCTTTGGCTGCCAGATAGAACGGATTGAGGGTTTAAATTTTACGTTTGGATATGGGTAACCAGAGGCGGGGTATGAAAAGGGAGACACAAAGGTGGTAACTGATTCCTTAAAATGCAGAAATAAATCACATATACAGCCAGAAAGAGAACGAGTTTCAATTTATTCAAATTATTCAAGTTCAGAGCAATGAAGTGGCCAAAGGTCACCTTCCACTTAAATATAAAAAACACATCCTGTTTGATGATAGCTGTCAGGTTTTTCCCTGTAGGACAAAATAATATGAATCACATTTTTTACATATACCTCTGTTTGCTACCACCTCACTCTGCTTTATACAGGTCCCCTGGGCTGATATTTATCAGGAACATTTCAATTCCAATTCTGCATCGAATAGATAGACTGCTGAAGATAAAGTGAGTCTTCTGCATTGTGTGTGTGTGCGCGCCCGGGCGTGTGCGTGTTTGCGTGTGTGTGTGTGTGTGTGTGCGTGCGTAGGTGTGTGCCCGTGCCTGGGCGTGTGCGTGTGTGTGTGTGCGCGCCCAGATGTGTGCGCATGTGCGTGTGTGTGTGTGTCTGTGTGTGTGCATGTGTCTGTGCGTGTATGTGCGCACACGTGCGTGTCTGTGTGTGCGTGAGTGTGTGTGTGTGTGTGTGTGTGTGTGTGAGCATATGTGTGTGTACACAAGTGTGTGCAAGCATGTGAAAGTGAATTATGTGTCTTTCTTAAATGAGTATATAGCGACTGTCAATATGTGAGCTCCCCTGTGCAATTCCTCGGCGATTAGGCACAAGTGGAATTAATTTTGCTGACTAAAACGTGTTGAAGCTCTCGGCCCATTCTGTGAGGGAGGAAAGTTCTAGAACAGAGCGAAGTCAGCCAAGTTGTGGGATTGCTTTTGATCTGTGCGCCCCTGATTTCTGAACTACAGGCAAAAATAACAGCATGATCGGCTTTAGCTGAAAATATCCACTTTGCCTCCGTATATAATCCTGCAGTGCTACATAACCCTAGCTGTTTCTTAGGGAGGCGCATTTCTCCTTGCGTTTGTGCGTGTGTGTGTGTGTGTGTGTGTGTGCCTGTGTGTGTGAGTGTGCATGTGTGAGTGTGTGTGTGTGTGTGTGTTACTGTGTGTGTGTGTGAGTGTGCGTGCATGAGTGTGTGTGTGTGTGTGTGTGTTAGTGCGTGTGTGTGTGTGTGTGTGTGTGTGCACGCGATAGTGTGTGTGTGTGTGTGTGTGTGTGTTTTGAGTGGTGGAGTGGGGGGTACAGAAGAGACTCAAAAAGTTGCTTCTGCATCCGTGAGCTCAGCTTCTATCCTACACCCCTCAGTCAGTTCAGGAAATGGCTCATGCCATCATCGGAGGCCTCTGTAGGAATTAAAGAATAAAAACATGATCACCTATTAACCCCTTTTGGAATTTTCTCAACTGACCACGGGGATCCACCACAAATCTGGTCAGGCAGGTTCAGCATGATGGTCCCTCAAAAATGAAAAACAATTTGATGCAAAGGAACGGCCAATGACAGCCATGATTCCAAGCATTGTGCGCAGATGGGTGCGCGTGTGTGTGTCTGCCGGAGTTTGTGCATGTCTGTGTGCCTGAGTGACATGGATTAAACATTACTACCAGCAACCAGGACCTGTGAGCATAGAATCATCTATTTGTAAGTTTGAAGTTATATCAGACATGAATATCATAACAACCAATCAGAAGCTCAATCCAAGAGATATATTTTAAACAGCATATGGATACAAACAGGGACAACTGCCAGGGACAACTGTCCTCATCATTATTAAAATGAAAAAAATCACAGCCATTACAGCCATTAATAACAGAAACAAATCTACAAAAAGCATGTTTTGACCAAGTATTGCCCAGTATTGCCATCAGATATTCACATATGCGTGACATATATGGGCTTGCAATGGTGAGTAGGTCGAGTGTCAGTTCTCAGGTAGTATGGAGTGTGCCGACACAAAGTATTTTATGAAAGTGTGGTCTTGCACAAGCACACGTACCTAAAAATAAACTACCTTGTTCTACAAATCCACATACGCCCATTAAGCCCAGTCCCTTACAATACAGCGCAAGCAAAGCCACTCCAATGATTCCCACGTGAATTACCAGGTCAGAAACCGCAGTGGCGTACCCATATTAATTAAGCAGTGACATCAAAATGTCATATTCCAAGTAAATGAATATACCAGCACTTGACATTCCAACCTCATGTATAAAATCGGTCTGTAATAGAGCCCTAGGGTATGTATGAAGGAGCTCATCTACGATGGTCACATAATGGCTTTTTAACAGCACCTAATACACACCAGAAGCCATATAAAACAATTGAATGCTAATGCATCCACCGGGAAGACAGGAAAAAACCTCATGGAATGTTGGCCTACCCTAGACCACAATGGCTGCAGTTAAATTCGTGCATTATTAACACGCTGATGTGAGATATGCAGCCTGCATTCTGCTGGTATCATTTCACAGGAACTGCCAACACAGGTATCCTTCATGCACAGCCAGGGGGTGAGAAAACAGATTGCAGTTTTCCTCTAAATAATTGAAAATAAAAAATACTGCGAGAGATAACAGTAAGGTGTTTGTTCTCTTTGCAAAAATGGACAAAGAGGGAATAATGGCCGAATGATCGAACCAGACTGAATTTTTTATTACGCTTCGCAACAAAACACAGTCAGTTCCGTAGTGCTTGGGACAAAAACTTTTTTTATATTTGGCAACATAGTCCACACTTTTAGATTTGTAGTCATATCACACATGCATTAAATGTGTATAGAGCTTTCATTCTGTTTTTTTTTTTTTTACCATTTGGTTTCATTCCGTGAAAATTTCCACATATTTTATGCTTAACAACCCCATTTTGGGGAACCATAATTTTTGGGACGCACATCTGACGTGTAAATAAAAAGTAGTCTAACCCTAACACTTTGTCTCATTCATTACATACACTGACTGCTGGAAATATTCCACCCATCAACATCACCAGCTGAATGATGTCATGTCGACTGCTGCTCTGCCAGGCCTGTTCCACGACAGTCTTCAGCTCTTACTTGTTTTGTTGGCTGTTTGCTTAACGTTTTTGCTTGAGCAAAAAAAAAAAAAAAAAAAAAGCATTTTCAACTAGATTCAGATCAGGAGAGTAACATGTTCAGTCAAGAATTTACCAGCACAAGGATCAATGTTTCGCTGTAAAGTGAAGCAAATAAGGATGGAGGCATTCCGTTAATAAGATCTACAATCATCTTCTGCAGCATCATCAATAAAGATAAGTTAGTCAGTGCTTACAACATCCACACATCCAAAAATTGCACCCCCACTCATCATGTTTAACAGATAAGAGGGAGGGGTGTTTTCAGTCTCGGGAAGTTCCTTTAGACCTCCAAACATTGCTCTTACCATCACACTGATATGAGTTCTTATCAGTCCCCAGTGCCTCTTTCCAGAACGCTGCGGGCTTGTTTAAGTTCCCTGAACACTGTGACCTGACCATCCTCATTTTATTCCACACTAGTGGGTTTCATCTTGCACTGAAGCTTTCATAATTCTGTTAGTTTCGACATACATTACTCACCAACTCATTCATGCCCGCAGCGTGTTTCTGATCTGTTAGACTGAATCTCCGAGGTTCGTCTTTATTCCAGAGGGAATTATTTGGTCAACTACAAACTTCATCCTTGACCTACAAGACTTCTTGCAAATCCTCACCATACAAGTTCCTGCGTGCTCTAGTTCTTCCGACTTAATGATATTTATTTTGACGGCCCAAAGGGGTCGCCCAATTTTGCCAACATTTTCTTATTTAACAGTCTCACGCTTGCTTCTTTGACTTCAGGTTTCAAAACTCTTGCTCCCTCAAAATGACAAACACTCACTTGAAAGCTCCCGTGACAGCAGTACACTGACTGGAGTTAAGGGGGACCAGTATGACCTGTATGGATACGGCAACAACTCACAGATTGTGAAGCAGAATAATTTGAAAATACTCTCAAATGCAAGCTGACAATGTCTATTGACAGCCATACTGACCAACTCATTCCAAATTCAATTAAGATATTTACCAGTGATAAATTTCTGTTTCTAATGAATGTCAATCCTATGAGGTTTTAGTCAAGAGTAGACACACTTTTTGTACCTCCGCCAGGAGGTAATATGTCTTCATCTGCGTTTGCGCGTTCTTTGGTTTGTTTCGTCAGTCAACGGAAATTCTTAAAGTTATGGATAGACGTCGATGAAATTTTGTGTGTTGATAGATACTGCGTTAAGGAGGTAGTGATACAATTTTGATGAAGATCCGACTCAAATTCTTGGTCCAGAATCCAGAAGATTCTTTTAAGTGCGTAAAGACGGCACGGTCGGTTCTCGTTGAACACTCACATTCAGTGATAATGCGAGGGCAGAGGAAATGCCTTCTAGTTGTTATAGAGTACTTTACAAATCAATTCCCTTTATTAACCCTCAATTTTCGGTCACGATAGGCCCAGGCATACAAGTCTATATTCAGCCGTCGGGCTACATTCTAAAACATAATATTAACCCAACCTTATGCCGATCAAAAAGCCTATAAAGACTTAGGCCTACGCAACACAGCCGGAAGTCGAAGTACGTAATAAATTAGATGTAAAAAGTGCCGCGCTCGCTGAGTAAGTGTTACTTGCCTTCATACGGAAAATACAATTTCTGCCATGCCATGTCAATTTAACTAATGTTGTTGCACAAAATGGCCACTCCCTTGCGAGAAAGTTGGGATAAGCCAGATTCACATTCTGCTAGTTGAACTGCTAATGACTTAAATTGCATTAAAATAAATGTTATCCCGCGTTTGTTAAGCCATTTGCGGTAATAAATCGCCCGTTATATCGAGAATTGCGAATCCGTCTCGCGTCTCCCTCTGCTCCTAACCATGAACTGACCTGGGATTCAAAGACAGAGGCTAGAAGGAGCTGTCAGTTCAGCACTGCGATTCAAAAACAGCGCTAGGAGACGTAGGTCTGTTTTATTATCTACATTTACTTATTAGTTATTTTTTAATCTTCTATAAAGTCATCTCAACAGCAAAACCGCGTTAAAATCCGGTGAATAACCAATACATGGATCAGAGTAGCGGCATAAATCACCTTTCAAAACGGACATTAAATGACTTTTCCTAAACATTAATAATATAATCAATCGATAAAAAATGAATTTTAAAAATGACAAAAATAGTAATCCTGATTGACACCATCACCAAAGAGAATACGACTTAACCAGGCACGTGGCAACATCCAAAACGCTGAAATGGGATGTACAGTGGCTGACCTCCAAGTGGCCGATGGCAGCTCCTTGTCGGCATTGATTTGTACCAAAGCCACTATCAGCTACGCAGTTTCTGTCAGTTCAACTGCATTGTATCGCTTCGTCCAATCATTTAATTCCATTAGATATATATAAATGTATATACATATAAAATGAAGAAGGGATATTACGTTTTAAATGTCACAACTTTGTTAAATTTCATAACTTTTTTATAACGGATTAAATCTTTGATATTCCCCATAGGGCACACACATTTATCCCAACGAATTCCTCATATTAGGCAGGCACTCTACACGACCTAACACAGAATAACTGCCCGCTGTGGATATATATATAGACGACTGATTCATAACTGGAATCAAGACGGTGGTGATTTGTTTTAGGAAGGCAGCACTGATAGAATCTTATTAATACCGCGCACATATTCACTAAATCATTTTCCCATTCACCACTGCCAGATGCACTAGAACCTTTAATTCCCACCAAAAAGGACTTGGTCTTACATGCGTCCCTTAGTTGCAGCATATTCATTTAAACGTCAATCACGCGGTTAGAAAGCCACCAACACAGTGGAACAGTAATAGAATAAACCGCAACAGCTTGAGCACAATCTTGAACCCAAATCGATACGGCATCGCTTCACACTAAACTGGCTACCAGCGATTTTGGATATAGTCCACCACAGCAGGATACACCGATCTTTTAAGCTCTGTGGTCCATAATGACATCCGTTATGGCATCGGTAATACAATAAATAATGAATCTTTTTTTCAAATCAGAGCATCTGCGCCATTTATCCAGAGTGCGTGGGGATACAGCACCAGTTACTCTAGTCAACGTCATATACGCAAAAATAATATACGATAACGTTCTTTATCTTGTTTAAATAAAGTGTCCTCCCCAACACACACACACACACACACACACGCACACGCGCGCACACACGCATACTCACACACACACACACACACACACACACACAGAGAGAGAGAGAGAGAGAGAGAGAGAGAGAGAGAGAGAGATCCCGACAAAACAATTAAATGTAGGCCAAGGAATTATGTCTACCATTTGGTTATACGTGAATATGTAGCCTATGTTAGTATCATCATTTTGCTCTCGACGAGTCCACATCTTCCCCGGCTAATATAAGTAACTGGCCATCATTACTGTTCTGAAAACAGAATTCAAATATCGTGCAGTAGCTTACTATTCCCATCTGATGGCATAGATGAATCATGCGCAGTTCAAAACCCACCAAGACCAGAATTATTCATACTTTCTTAAAATATGCGATTGCATTCCGTCGGACCTACGGTGGCACCATAATGTAACAAATCAGGAGGCTACTGCAGTGTCTTTTCGACTCGTGAAATGTACCGCTTAAAAACCATGCTATGAATTCTGAAAATATTGGGACTTAAGTACTATACCCCAAAATTTAAAATTTGTCACCCTTATTCTAGAACGGTTTCGGTGTTGGGTGTAGCCTATAAAAAACGACATCTCACGATTCCTTCCACCATATAAACTGCTGCCAAGTGATGAACTTGAAAGGCATCTCAGACGGGCGCAAGGCTCCACCAGCTATTCATTTGGCCCGATTATTTCAGACTGCAAACAGTAAAATACGACCATGATGATTTACAGTGAGCTTTTACATAACTGCAGCAACTTCATACATTCCGCCAAATGGAGGCTGAATCCAGAGGATCAATGCGTCACCGCAATCACCGAAGTAGCCTACCCATTTAATTAAGGACCGCCAACTTTATCAAACGGCGGCCGAGGGAAGCTGCGACATTCCTCCAAAAGACATCATCTTACCTGCAAACCAGCTTTCGAAATGGTCCGATTCCGTCAGTCAATAAAGAAAATCTATGAACATCACAAAGCCGGATCAGCAAAAATAGCACGTTTCCCCTCGTATTTCGCGTGCAGGTGAAAAAAATGATATTTCAGTCGAATATCCCATTCACGCAATAGCCAAGTTGTCCAAACGGTGGTTTAATCCAATGGACAAAAGCATAATTTCTGCCAGGTAGTGCGGCTTCCTTTCAGACGCGATCCAGGGGAAGGGAAAATAGAGTAACACTTAAAAGATGATTAAAAAGGGAAAGATGGAGATTAGCTGAAGGGCAATATTAGACACCAAAGAAGTCCCCTTGTTTTACGACAACGACTGTTGATTATGGATGCTCTAAACGTGTTCTGCGTTCCCGACCATCCCAAGCGTAAATGTGCGGTCTTCGCAACGGCGCGCAGCAGACAGGATTGTATATCTATGTATATTTCACAAGTATCCAGCAATAGCAGATCCGATGGGGTTTTCCTCCTTAGTGCTGCTGTGTGAATGCTCACAAACCTCGCTGCTTATACATTTGTCTCCGTGGTCCTAAAGTCCGCAGAGAATGTCGCCAGCCTTTCAACACGCGTTTTAAACCCAGCATTGCGAGTAGACTACAGAGACGATGTGGGGGAAAATTTAGTCAGAATGGAAAAAGGATATCCAATATACAATCACTACCTCGTTTAAAAACGCAGATAAAAGAAACTCTGAAACTGAACCATGTACAGTAGGCACCTGTGACGGCAGAACGTTATGCGCGCGGATCCCCTGACACCGCCTCCATCCTCCCCTTCACGAGAATGCGGCTCCAAACGAGGAGCCTGGTAGCCAACGCAGCGCAAGCCTAAAAGTACCCTTACCGCCGCCCAATGGAAAAAGTAGAAACGATTCAGTGAGAGTCGTTTCAGTCGAGGGCCAATAACCTGAGTCTTTTCCAATAGAATAATTACAGAGCATCTCCCTGGGGTTAGAAAAGATTTTTTTGGATTATAATGGTGGAGTGGTGCCAAGTCATCTTAGTTAAACATTACAGTCCTGTAGCGACTCCAAAGCGTAAGAGAATGCAACACACTGAGTTAAGTTGCAGGTTGAAGGAGAAGACCAAGATCATTCAGAACAGCCTACCCTCCCCATAATCCCTTACTGCAGCTATTTGCATATCAGGGAGATGCAGCTGTTTCAAAGCCTGCAGTCACTATACTATTTACCCTCCTCAGTCTGGACTTCCCATCGCTTTTCAGGGAAGGAGGGGCTATTTCCCAGCATCAGATGCACCTGGACTCACAAGACCAGAATGAAATGTACTGGAGTTGCACACGACCCGGTGGCTGCGGGTCAACATACCAAACGGCGAACTAACTCAGGTATGAGGAGAATGAATGATTGTTGAAGACAATGGAAAATGGAGAGGGCTTGCCACTATCACATACTGAATGACTCAGAGATATAAAGGAACGAACACAACCATCTGCTATGCACCATCGCTCAAGTCAGCCGTAGTCTCTGAAGGGCCAGACACCTGCACATACCTCTCTCTTCCCATCACAAATGTCAAGTTATCATCCAAGAAAAACGTAGTTCCCTCCCTATTCAACTCAAATAAAAGCTGAGGCATTATTGCATGTGTGTCTTTGTCCAGTCGGGGACGGAGTTGGATGTGCGTCTTGGCCAGTGGGGAACAGTGATGAATCTTCGTGAAGAAAAGCCCAACTCTTAGTGTCTTTTGAACTGGATGACTGCGTTGGTGAGCTCTTATACCATATTCATATAGCTCATAGCTAGGACTGGGACCAATTTTATTTCTAATCCTTGAACTCAAAAAGGTAAATATTACATTTACAGCATTGTGTGTATAAAAATACAGTTTCAAGATTAATTTGACATTGTAAAGTTCCTGTTTAATCATACTTTTCAAGCCATCTAATTTTGTTTTCATTAATTCAATCCTTGAGTTTCCAAAGGGCCCAACTCCAAGGAACACTCTTTTTCAAGAAAGGGAAACATTTATTTATTTATTTATTTATTTATTTATTTATTTTTTGCCCATATGTTATGACCCATATGTATTTTTATCTTATTTCTTTACAAGAGAGTCATTGGGATACCTTTGGCTGAAATAACAAGAAAGTTCCCCTTTTTGTTACAAGATATGCAGACCTCTAATTCATTGGAGTTGGGCCCTTTGGAAACTCAATGATTCAATTTTTTGAACTGACTGAGAATTCTTCTTGTTTTCAAGGACAAACAGAGATAATAGCTGGTTCATGCTAATCACCCCCAGGCATGGCATCAAAACCATGATTCCACACAAACCCGAAGTTAAAACACAATATTTACCAAACCAAGATGAAAATTAATGATTCTATGAGGAAGCACAGATGTTTTAAGTTGGTTTCAATAGACTTCAGAATGAAATACCACTGAATCGAAGACTGCTCCCCAGGTTTGCATAATATTAAATGATAACACCACCCTGCATGTTGAAAAAAACATTTCTGCTTATTTCCCAAAAAGGCCTCAAATGATCTAATTTGATGATGCTGAGTTAAAAAATGCAAGTATAAAGTTTCTATCACGTAAAGTTTTTTTTTTTCACAAAATAAGCATTAAAATTTTCCTTTTTATATCATATAGCCTATATTGGCTTTTATGCACTGATCAAAACAGCAACAAATGCTATTTGGCTGTAGTGAAACACCCACAGATGTAGCAGAAAACATCTGGATCATGTTTGCATTTTCCTCTGTCAGCGGCTATATTACTAAGCCTGAGATTAGGATTAGGCATAAACTAACGTCTTTAGAATCACTCACATGTGAAAATCAGCTGAGAATTGAACTAATAATTCTCACCTGATGCAGAGGAAGATGGAAATCATGTCTTTGTGGAAGTTTTTCCAGTGATTAAGGGATAATACAAGATGTCTTAACCTTGCAAGTGCTTGTGGAAAGTGACAATGCTATGAAATGCACATCACACACTGTGAGAAAATGTGATGTGCAAGAGCAAAACAGACACTTTTTTGGAATCAGCACCCCAAAATTAGTAAAAAAAAAAAAAAAAAAAATTATTGGATTTTATTCAGCAAAAATGATGGAGGGTGGTGTAACGTGCAGCTTATCTAGGATTACAAAGGATCATATCACGCAATGACTGAAATTCAAATACTACACAGATTTTAGAGATTGGAGAAAATGTGAAAACTACAAAAACCAACCACACACGCATGCACACGCACACACACACACACAGCCATGTACTTCTACCCTTGTGAGGACATTACATTGACTTCCATTCTTTCTTTATGAGTCTCTACAGCCTTTCCCTGATCTTAATCATAATTAAGTGTTACAACCGTCGTGCAAATGTTTCTCTTCCCATTCAGCAACCTGTGTGTTTCTTAAAAGTATATCTCCTCTGATTGGTTTATGTCTCGCGTGTGTTCTCTTCCCCAGCTGTGTCTTGTTCCATTGTTAATTCCTGATGTATCTGTGACATGTATTTAAAATCCTGTTTTGAGTACATTACATTACATTACATTACATGCACTTAGCTGACGCTCTTCTCCAGAGCTACATACAAAGTGCAAAAGTTTGGTGCAAAAGTGCTGAGATCCAAGGAAACAAGTTAAAGTGCTAATAGATCAAGTGACAAAAGAAACACTAAGTGAAAGTTGTAGAACTAGAATGAACCGTAGCCAACTGAAAAAAACCAGCAAAGTTAACAAAAACCAGCAGCACAGTTAACAAAGATGACCAGCACAGTGAACAAAACGAGACTCCGGCACCGTGGCACATGACATAAGGAGAGACACACAGAGGGCAGTCGAGTACTGGAGAGGTGGAGTCTGAAGAGGAGGGTTTTCAGGCTGTGCTTGAAGATGTTCATGGACTCTGACGTCCTGACCTCGATAGGTAGATCATTTCCTCAACAGGGAGAGTAGCTGGTTATAGGATTGTAATTCGCTATTTGTGCTTAGAACCAGTTAGTAATCCTAGTAAAAACTCTTTGTCTTTATTGATTGAAACGTAACTGTAAATGACAGCTATTTGTGGAAGCCTAATAAATTCAAACAAGCTTCCAAGCCTACTCAGGGTCCAGGATTGGGACCTTGTCCAAATTAATCCATTTTAAGTCAGCTCCTTTGTCCAGTTTGTTAGGAACAAGTTCCCAATCCTTTTACGGACATCAGGATTGGAACCAAGTTCCCCTCAAGCTACTCCATCCTCCTTATGAACAGTTCAGCTCTGCTTAAGTGCGCACTCCACCTGGCTGTCATCTCGGAAAGTCACTGGCTGGAGACTGGCAAAGCCCTGCTTTGCAAACTACATCTGAACTGAACTGTGCCGCCCTCCTCTGGGGTTAAGCTGCCTCTTTTACAGTATTACTGTGAGTAAACCTTACAATTAGATTTTACCCTGCCTCCACACAACAGCCTAGCATTAGCATGGGGGAGGGGGGCTCTGGCCTTGGTTCTATATTGTAGCATTGGGCAGTAACTGTAAACTGTAAAACTAAAAAAAAATTTAAAACATATATTGGGGGCAGAATGTGTTTAACCCCTCTGCGCAGATGTAGACGCCAGTGGACATGAAGCAGCTCTATTTATGCACACAGTTACACTACTCTATCACTAGATGGCACTCCTGGATCAGTTATTGAATATTCACTAGCAAGCTGAGCTCGAACATGGTTTAAAATATGGATGAGTTATGTTCCATCCCTGTTTGTCAGGAGTTGCAAGAATTAAACTCCTCAGCTAAGCCTGATATGCAAACTGCTCAATATCCTTGCCCATGGTATCTATCCAGCAGTTCAAAAAATGATCTCTTGCGCCAGAGAAAATCATTGTCCTTTGTAGCAACCACCTCAGCTATAGTGAGCCAATTGTATCCCAATTAAGTAGTGAGAAATATCAGTTTACTGAAGCAAAAATTTGCCATGGTATTGATACTGTGTCATTCTACGATCAATTATATTCATCACCTATAAAAAACGCGTAAGTCCCCACCGTGGATCTACGCGTGGATTCCTCCATCGATGAATTCAGCACTGACTTATATCCTCCTACGGACTCTCATTTATGGCCAAGCACTGTAATGTTAACTCTGGCTCATCTGCGTAATGCACATTTATAGCTCACGCCCACATAAAACTTCCCTGGTAATGAGCTATTGATTGACACATTTCTTATCCAATTCCAGAGAGTATGAACTTTCCACAGTGACTGAAAGTCATTGATTGGCCCATAAGAAAAGTATTTAAACCTTTGCGTAAGAGCAATTTAGGTTGTATTTTTTTAATGTTGCACACGGTTGCGCAGCTGAAAATGACGCGATTTCAAAGAAAAATTACTTTCAAAACTGGCCTGAAGTGCACAGTTACATTTACAGGATTTAAATGAGTAATGGACGTGGTCACTGGGAATTATTCCGAATAGAACAAAACTGGAGGGTTCCCTCTACCGGGTCGATCTGTGTCTCTGAAGGAGGGATTCAATGAGGAAAGATTTTTCTTCAATTCACGAGTGAGTTAAATTGAAGAGCCTAGTGCTAAAAGTACTTAAATTGCATTTTCACACATCGTGTGGTAGGGATGGAAAAATGTCTTTTATAGTTACCCAAGCTGATTTTCTCACATTTCTCAGAATGGACATTTTTGTGACTTAAGTACTTTTAGCACCGGGGTCTAAAATTGTTTACATGTGACCCTCCAGCACCAAACCAGTCACAGGGTCAATTTTTCAAATAAGAGTTTTTGGGCTCATATTAAATGCCCTTTCAGATGAGCCCAAAAACTCATATTTGAAAAATTGACCCATGTGACTGGTTTGGTGCTGGAGGGTCATATATATATATACACAGCGCCCTCCATGATTATTGGCACCCCTGGTTAAGATGTGTTAAAAGCCTTATAATAAATTCAATTTTTATTGCAGAAGCATACTCTCACACTGAAAATTGTAGAAAAATGTAACCTTCAACTCAAGTGAATTTTAAGGGGGAAAAAAAATCCCTGACTAAGAAATAATTATTTTTCATAAAATCACCTGTTCCACAATTATTGGTACCCCTAACTATTCCTAGGAAATAAATGTAATTAAAGTATTTCTGTCATTTCTACAGTAGTTTACAAAGTTGATCAGAGTATCTAGGAACATTTAATTAGTACTTCATCACTTCCTGTTTCCCTGGGGTACAAATATGATGTGAAACAGAGGCCATTTCTCTTATCCACTCTTCAACATGGGAAAGACAAAGGAACACACCATTCAAGATGTGTGAGCCAGATGTGTGTCGACCTTCACAAGTCAGGCAATGGCTACAAGAAAATAGACACTCGCCTGCACCTGCCCATATCTACTGTCAGAGGAATCATTAAGAAGTTTAAAACAACTGGAACAGTGGTAAACAAGCCTGGATGAGGACGCAAGGTTATTTTGCCACCACGCACAGTGAGGAGGATGGTAAGAGAAATAAAAAGTTCTCTAAAGCTCACTGTTAAAGAATTGCAACAAATGGTAGCATCTTGGGGTCACAAGGTCTCCAAAACAACCATCAGGCGCTATCTACGTGCCAACAAGCTGTTTAGGAGGCATGCACGGAAAAAACCTTTTCTCACTCACAATCATAAATGCAAACGTCTGGAGTTCGCTAAGCGGTACTGGGACTTCAACTGGGACTGTGTACTTTGGTCAGATGAGACCAAGATAGAACTTTTTGGCAACAAACACTCTAAGTGGGTCTGGCGGAACACAAAAGATGAGTATGCAGAAAAGCACCTCATGCCCACTGTGAAGTATGGGGGAGGATCAGTGATGCTGTGGGCCTGTTTCTCTTCCAGAGGCCCTGGGAACCTTGTTAGGGTGCATGGCATCATGAACGCTTTGAAATACCAGGACATTTTAAATCAAAATCTGGTGGCCTCTGCCCGAAGGCTGAAGATGGGTCGTCACTGGGTCTTTCAGCAAGATAATGACCCTAAACATGTGGCCAAATCTACACAGAAATGGTTCACCAGACACAGAATCAAGCTCCTCCCATGGCCATCTCAGTCCCCAGACCTCAACCCCATTGAAAACCTGTGGAGTGAGCTGAAGAGGAGAGTGCAGAAGAGAGGACCCAGGTCGCTGGATGATTTAGAGAGATTGTGCAAAGAGGAATGGTCGAAGATCCCTCTTTCTGTATTCTACCATCTTGTGAAACATTATAGGAGAAGATTAGGTGCTGTTTTTTGGCAGAAGGGGGTTGTACAAAGTATTAACATCAGGGGTGCTAATAATTGTGGCACACATGATTTGATGTAAAAAGAATTATTTCTTAATGTGGATTTTTTTCCACTGAATAAATGCACTTGAATTAAAGGTTGGATTTTCCTCTTTTTTCATTGTGGTCCTATATTATTTAGAAAAAAACTGAATTTATTAGAAGCTAAAGAACACATCTTAACCAGGGGTGTCAATAATTATGGAGGGCGCTGTATATATGATTTTTTTTTAACTTATGGCCAGCTGGCTAGCTGCTTTATATTCTCTGTATACCATGTCCATGATGATCACAGAGCTTGTTTGCCACATTGGTAAGTAAGAGTAACTGTTAGTCTTTGCTAATAATACTGCATGTACTTCGGTAGACCCCTTCTTACATTCCTTGCACCACACTGTTCTATCTAGGGTAGCATATTGCCTGCTTTTTTATGATAGTGGAATGTCTGTTCTGTTAAAATAAGGTATATTTCAGATATTACTGTGTTAGTGAGTTATACCTGTTCCTAATAAGATATGGAAATTGTTTATATAAGCTTGCAAGCTTGGATGGAGAAACTGCTAGCTTTTCATAGCAGGGTGAATGTTCTAACCGTTAAATAAGCAGTTCCTTTATAAAGTAACGTTATGTGTGCTGGCTTGTGGGACTCAGAAGGAAAATTGACCAAATTCTAAACTTTATTACAGAGAAAAGGCATGTTTGGTTTTTGGAGAGGTTACTGGTGACCATTGATGTCCAACCTCACCTATACTGATAAACTCTTGTTAAATTCAACCAGAAAATCATTAATTCATATTGAATTTCATGTGTTAAAGGTTGATTTGTGTTAAAATATGAGTACTTTATGATTTGACAGCGCACCATTTTGAGGGTTTGGGGAGCCACCTGTAGAGCTGTCGTATTCGGCTCATAGAGAGTAGATTTTGTATTTCATGCTCAGATGAGTTACACAGGTGGTCAAAGAGTTTATGATCCCACAAATGTATTGTTTTAACTCCCAGCCATTTTTCAACTCTCCGTATTTTTTTTTTTCAATTTCAGTGCTGAAAGCCCCTTTTCTCTATCAAAATCATGAAAATAAATTGAAATACAATGGAATACTAAATCCTTACAAGTGTTTTGTCTCAGTAGAGCCATATTTACCCCTCTGTATGAAGCTCAAATCTTGAATTATAAAGCGTTAAATTGGGTAACATATAAATAGCCAGATTTGGCTTCTGCACAAAGGGGTTAAACAAAGTTGTAGGGATGTATGGAAAAATATATACGTTTGTATTAAATATATATTGAATATATTATTACCTCTTCCATCAACGAAGTTGACAGGAGGAGGTTATGTGATCGATGCCATTTGTTTGTTTGTCTGTCTCTTTGTTTGTGAACAACATAACTCAAAAAGTAATAAACGGATATCTCTGAAATTTTGTGGGTGGGTCACTTAAATCAGGGAAGGACCCTATTGATTTGACCGCGATCAGTGAAACAATATGGCCGCCACGGCAGCCATCTTGAAATCCTATGACACGCGATAACTGAGCTTTGCTCCCACTCAGCAAGATTTGGACTGTGCTGCCTTGGTGGAGGTTTGCACTCTTGGAGTGCCTCTAGTTTAATATATTTAAATTTTTCTTTTTTTTTGGCCTGGGACTTTCAGAGATGTGCCACTGGAGTGATAGAAGTCCAACAGTAACCTCAACTAATAATGCATGATTAGTGGTTCCCCTTTTCTTTTCTTAATAACCAACCTAACATTAATTCGCTTAGTAGCAAAGAACAATCGGGAGAATGACTAGCCAATTAGTTTTTATCTAGCATTATTGATCATTGCATCGTAAAGTTATCAGGCTTTTTCTTGCCTACATTATTGATAACATGAAATTCCTATTGCTCATGAAACAACACATATTTGTGAGCTAGGCTTCCAAATGAAGTTGTTTTGTATCAACGATGGATATGCTTCAATACCCTAAGAAGATGTTTTTAAGAAAATATGGTCGTGCCTACTCGTTCACTTGATATGTTTGCTTATGCAAAAACAAAACTCAATACAACCAGTGACACTACTCGATAATGTAGTTTAACTCTTGACCAATTCCTGATAAAGAATCACGCAATTAATTTAATTAGTTTACAGAATAATGTGTTAAATTCCAATGAGAGTAAGTCTTTTCCAAGCCAAGAGGCCCATCAGACCTGGCGCTTAACCCCAGTTTCTATAGCCTAAAGCAGTGGTTCCCAACCCAGTCCTCAAAGACCCCCTGCCCTGCAGGTTTTTGTTGCAGCTTTATTTTTGTACACCTTATCCATTTAAGCCCCAATGCACCTTTATGCACACCCTGTTCAGGTAGATCTTTTTCAACCAATCGGCATGAAGCCCTTTATTGGATCAGGTGTGAAAGAGTAGAGCTGGAGCAAAAACCTGCAGGGCAGGGGGTCCTTGAGGACTGGGTTGGGAAGCACTGGCCTGAAGCGACGAGGAGTATTGCTACTCCCCCTGAATGGGATGATATTCCATCACAGGTTACTACCCCAGCTCTGTTAGGTCTCCCTGACTATTGGCTGGTACCCAATTATGCACCTGGGTGAAGTGAGGCACTATTGGAATGAAGGGTTTTGCCTAAGAACATGCAGGGAAGGCCATGGCCAATACTCAAACTCCTCTTGGTCCCAAGTCAAGCACATTTAACCACTGTGCTAACGCGTCACCCTAAATACTACATTGGCAATAATGATTCAGATGTGATTGGGTCCTAGAGGAAGGCAACAGTATGAGTCTGTCTGTATGGCAACCATCTGAAATTTCTCTGAATTCCATCTTGTAGTAGAATGCTACACAGTAAATACTACTACGGTAGATGGAATTCAGCAAAAGTTTAAATTTAATTTATAATTAATTATTCATATAATATCCAAACAAAAAAAATCTCATATTGCAGCCTTCTTGCAATTTACCAGTAATACTGTAAATGTATTCTGAAAACATTTTTGTTGCCATCTTAAGATAAATGACCTTGAAAAAAAAAAAGCTAAACCTGGAGATGTGATTCAGAGACAGTTTTGAATTAATTAGTAATTTTATTACTGCCTTCTATATAATATCACATTCATTATGTGTATGTTGTCAATGCAGCCTATTGCTGATCTCTGTCATTTTTACGTCCGCCGAGGAGATTGTTTCACCATCGGTTCGTGGGTGTGTTTGCATGTTTTTTAGCAGCAGTATGGAAAAAGTAATGTACAGTTTTTTTTTTATTTTTACCAGGGATGTGTTTTTGCCAGTCCCATAGGTGATTAATTATGTTCAAGGATTTTTCACCGTTGAGAGATTGGAAAACTGAAATAATAAACACCACACATCTTAAAACCCATTTGATGGTAGTAAAGTTCCAAATGCCTTGGCTGAGGTATGAGCTCTCTGAGTGCTCATTTTATTAATTATTCATTTCTAATCATGAATTATCTTAATAAATAATTTATCAATTTATTTTTTTCTGAAAATATGTTTTCACCATCTCCACTGTACAGTTTCTTTCATTTTGCAAGAACAAAATTCTTTCTGTCTAAATTTCATTGTTGAAGAATTACAGCATCTCACAAAAGTGAGTACACCCCTCACATTTCGACAATAAATTTTTAATATCTTTTCAAGGGGCAACATTACAGAAATGAAACTTGAATATATTCTACAGTAGTTATTGTACAATGTGTGCAGCAGTGTAAATTTACTGCACTGTCCAAATAACTGAACAGTCACTATTTCCAAAATGGGTGGCAACAAAAGTGAGTACACCTCACCGTTAGCATGCCAAATTGTGTCCATAGTGTCAACATTTAGTGTGACCACCATTGCTGTCCAGCACTGCCTTGATTCTCCTAGGCATGGAATTCACCAGAGCTGCACAGGTTGTTGCTGGGATCCTCCTCCACTCCTCCATGACAACATCATGGAGCTGGTGGATGTTGGACAGCTGCTGCTCCTCCACCTTCCTCTTGAGGATGCCCCACAGGTGCTCAATGGGATTCAGGTCTGGAGACATACTTGGCCACGCCATCACCTTCACCTTCAGCTTCTTCAGGAAGGCAGTTGTCATCTTGGAGGTGTGTTTCGGTCGTTATCATGTTGGAAAAACTGCCGGCGTTTCTGAAGGCAGGGCATCATGTTCTGCTTCAGAATGTCACAGTACATGTTGGAATCCATTATTCCATCAATGAAGCACAGCTCCCCAGGACCAGAAGCACTCATGCAGCCCCAGACCATGATGCTGCCACCACCATGTTTGACTGCAGGCAGTACACACTTGTCTTGGCAGTCCTCACCAGGGTACCGCCACACATGCTGGACACCATCTGACCCGAACGAGTTTCTCTTGGTCTCGTCGGACCACAGAACATGGTTCCAGTGGTTCATGTTCTTGGACTCGTTGTTTTCAGCAAACTGTTTTCGGCTTTCATGTGGGCTAGCTTTAGAAGAGGCTTCCATCTTGGCCGATGGCCATGCAGACCGACTTAGTGCAGTGAACGGCGTATGGCCTGAGCACTGACAGGCTGTTCTCCCACTGCTGCAACCTCGTTAGCAATGCTGCCAGCACTCCTGCGTCTGTTTTCTGAAGCCAACTTGTGCACCTGACGCAGAGCACGAGGACTCAACCTCTTTGGTCTACCCTGACGAGGCCTGTTCTGAGCAGAACCCGTCTTGGAAAACTGCTAGATCACCTTGGCCACTGTGTTGTAGCTCAGTTTCATGGTTTCGCAGATCTTCTTGTATCTTAGACCATCTTTGTGGAGAGCAACAATTCTCTTTTTCAGATCCTCAGAGGTTCTTTCCCATTAGGAGGCCTGTTGACCATCCAGTGCCCAGAATGAGAGCATTGCACCCAAAGCACCAACAATTTAAACCTTCAACACCTTTACACAACCTCATGTGGTCCAGTCGAATAGACAAAAGCATGACCATGACAAATAAGACACATTTCATTGGTTGGTTGAGCATTACCAATTGGGGTGTGTACTCACTTTTGTTGCCACCCATTTTGGGAAATAATGACTGTTTGTTCAGTTATTTGGACAGTGCAGTAAATCTACACTGCTACACATATTGTACAATTACTACTCTAGAATATATTCAACATACATTAAGTATCCCATATGTTGCACTTCAAACTGTTAAACCACTTAATAATTCAATAATATATAAATTAATACTTTAGTTGATGTGAACATTAATTGTAAATGATGCATTCGTGAAATGTTAATCAGCAGTTAGTTCATGCTTATTATTGCATTAACTAATGTTAATTATTGTACCCTTATTGTAAAGTGTTACCGTTTTATTTCTGTAACGTTGTCCCTTGAAAAGATATAATAAAATTAATTGTCGAAATGTGAGGGGTGTACTCACTTTTGAGAGATACTGTAGTTTGATGAAAAATGGTCATAAAGTTTGCATTCCTTAGAAATGCTTCATGCTTCGTGTGAAGCTTATGGAAGCCAACCCAGTCAGTGTCCAGTGTACAGGGGAAAAAAATACAATTTCATACACTCATTTTACATTCAGTAGGCCGCCCCTCTTTAAAGCATCTTCCTGTACGCCTGTGACTAAGGCATGCCTAACCCGAACCCTTACCCAAACTTTAGAGCCCCATTATGTAGGAATGGGCTTTTTTTTTTTTTGCAAAAGTGCACCCCCATACAGTTTCTGAGTGCAACAGTACTGTCGTAAATACAAATTGCACCATGACCCCACCTCACACCCCTCATAGAAAGCAGTACACATGCACCTGTCGGCAACCTGATGGATTTGGAATTGGAAAAGACAACGTGAGAGGCCCAATAACCATGTGGACAGGCAACGAGTCATATTATAGGACTTTGCACAAGTATGGCTTTGCATAGTTTTATTTATGGTAACATCAGAAATGAATGCTATTATACAATGAATGTGGAGTGTGTAATCAAATAAAATATTTTTAACAACATGATATAGGCTACATTGAATTTAAAACACATTGGTGTGCTGAGATATACGCTGTACTTGCAAGGTTGAAAACTTTCAAGTGATTGCCAAAGACTGACCACACCTTTTGAATGTTTTTTTTTTTTTTTTTTTTTGCATACTAGCCTGAGAAGTTACTGAAATTAGATAACTTTTGGCAACTGGAAATACTATAAAGTTCAGTCAGACAGACAGACAGACTGGTGTTATCCTTGTCAGTCAGACAGGGATAACACCAATACAGCTGCAGCCTTGCAATCTTTCATAAATAAAATTGACAGGGCTGAAGCTTCCCTCCACTGTTGGATTGTTTTTGTTTTCCAGTTAGCTATGAGACTGATAGCTCTGCTGCTACCCCCCGGCTATAACATAAAGGAATGCAGGGGGATGGTAACAGACACAAAACAGCTGGTAAACTAAATTAAACTTCCCAACAAAAACTGGATTCCCTTCCCACAAAGTGATGTAAACTTGGTTGACCAGCTAGCCAACATAGATACTGACACAAGAGCACTAATTACCAGCACCGATATTGGATAGAGGTTTAGCAAGTGATTAAACCTCTGTCAAAATGGGTTGACTTTGCTTATGATCAAAAACTATTTGAAAACTTCGCAAACACAGGCAAACATCAGGGAAGTGCAACCACGCAAGACACAGCAAGCCAGCTAATATTACTAGCTAGATCGTCGGACAACAAGAAAGCATCTTTGTGTCTGTCTTGCAGCCTTTTATTTCACGAAGCTCAGGCTAGAAGCCAGCCCAAAATTTGCTCTTGCTTGACCTCTTGCTTTGTCACTCATTTTATCTTCGTAGCTCCCTCTGCAAATATCTTCTTTGGCCTCTTTGCCTCAGCTGTGTTGTTCATACTGAAAATATTGGGCTAGCTTTATCTTATAGCTAGCTGAAAACCAATTGTTGGTGGTATGACGTAGCAAGTGCTGTAAAGTGTTGCGCACTTTTCACGGATGAATGTACCTGATTATACAAAGTTACACGATGCAAGAACAGACATTTGGGGCAAGGAGTGGGAATGAAAGATGCACCATTCTCCTAATTACAAATCATTGTATCATAAAAATGATTTTGAAACTAGTGTTTTGATGTAAAATAGTTGCATGATAAGGTATACTTTATTGAACCCCATTAGGTAATTTATCCTCTGAATTTGACACATCCTAGTTATGTATGAGTAGTGGGCAGCAACAGCGCAATGCCCAGGGACCAACTCCAGTTCTAAAGCCAGATATTTGGCCAGGGGCACAGATAGGAGTGCTCCTATGGTACATGTTTTTGAGTTTGGGGGACACCAGAGGAAACCCATACGTACACAGGGAGAACATGCCAACTCCACACAGAGAGGTCTTGGCCGGCCTGGACTTGAACCTGGAACCTCCTTATTGAGCCCAGTCTCATCCCGACTCCTCATACAGTGTCAATACGCGACAAAAAAGGAGGCTTTTGGCGACCTTATTTGATGCCAGTTTAAAACGAATCATAACCCCTAACCCTTCACCCAAACCCTAACTATAAACATCACTGTTTGACGTGTTGGGATGAGCATGTGTTGCTTTATTGAGAGGCAACAGTGCTAAAGACTGCGCCAGCCCAGGCGGCCTCCGATAGGTTGCTTTAGCTTACCTTGAATTCTAACCTTACAGCTGCAGTGTGTGAGAATTACTCCCATCTAGTGGTACGCTAATAGAATGCAAACAACCGAGTAGTACTCTCTGGCACCTCCCCCTCTAAGCGCATCATTACCACTACGCACTTTCAACAACACAGTTGTCTTTGCTTGCTTCTCCTCCCCGCCCCCAACAACACACGGGGATTTAAAGGTAAAATGTGAAAGGCGAACCAAGTTTGTCCCCTTTCGGCTACCGCACTCAAAGATGGCGCTGCAACATGGCAGCATCCGGTGGGTGCACCGCCACCTGTGTATTTGTAAACAACTCATTCTAAGCTATGAGAACGCTTTCATTTGTATGTGATTGTGATTAGACTTCGGTAAATATGTATTTATGAAAGCAATATTTGATTTTTGCTAATTAAAAGCCAAATAATGTACACACTGTACCTTTAACCTTACCGTTGACTAATAAGTCACTATTTGCCTTTGAGGACTGGAAAAAATGTCCTCCCTTCCCAAAAATGTCCCCACTCTCTTAGTAGAAGATGCTTTTTGGTGCTCACTTTGCAGCAAGTACAAGAATACCGAACTAACTCATTTCAAACAATATGTCATAAAAACGTGCATTCTAAAGGTCAAATACTAATTCTGACCATAGTGTGAGCATTCAGCCCGCATTTCATACCTGTTGTACAGTTAGCCTTAATTCCAGATCATGGTGCAAATACTTGGCCGCTAATTCTGACTGAAGGAGCTTGTTACTTAAGAAATGCCGACAGTAAGGCCAGCCCTGTCAAGGAGGGAGTGCAGTTTCTGCTGCCCAATCCATGTGCCTCGAATTTTGATGAAAGGGACGCTGAGGAAAATAAAGCCCCCCACCGCTGAAAAAGGAGAAAACAGCCCCCCCTCCCCGAAAGGAGAAAGCTGCTCTTTCTACAGGCCGTTACATTCACACACTCCGCAGGAGAAACGTGACTCTGGGCGAATGAGCCCCTGACAATCGCTGCTTTGATTAGGTGGGTGGCATGGGACGGCCTGGTTTGAGCATTTTGCTGTTATCTGGGTTAAAGGGGATGCAGGGCAGGTTCTTAAGGCCTTAGGAAACAGGTCGGATACACAGGCATAATGAGCACGGCGCATTTACTCGCGCTGCATCCCAGCTAATGCATTGTGCGTGGAAGTATGTGCGGGTTTGTATGGCGACAGGTGAATGGTAGCCTATAACTATGACAGAAATTGCATATTGAAAACGGGCATGGGTGTGTAATTAGATAGCATTGGAATACAGCCTCAGTGTCCTGTCATTTAAAAAACTTCAAATAGACGGTTCAAAGACGTGAAAATCCTGTAAGTATCAGAGCAAAGCACTACAACTGTTTGAGATGAGGGGGAAGCTCCAGGCCAGAGAAGATTTTTAATCTCCTTGGAAACACTCTTCCTGTTACTTCAGCGAACAGAATTTCTCCAAAGAATTATTTGGGCAAATGAGCAGCTGCATTCTGGCTGCGGGATCGACAGAAACGGGAAGACTGCAGAAGCCATTTCATGGTGAAGCGAGGCCTATGGAACCAGAGGGTTATATTCAATTTCTGTCTGTGCAACAAAGGTCTCTTTCTGCAGCATGCAACTCATTCTGTAAGAAAGCAGAAACTCCAATTTCACATTAGCCACTATGAGTTATTAAAGCCACTGCATGTTACTGGCTATAATTTTGTTCTTTCAATGAAAACTATGTTCTGTAATAATGGTGTTGAGGTATTTTTGACTGAAACAGGTACTTCACCTACAAATGGGTTCAGTTTCTGAGTTTCATGGACGGCCTCAGTGGGTTTGCACCAATAACTAAGGCTGAGACGGTCGATCAACAGGATAAATCAATGCCAGTTCTTTCGGATTAGAGCACAAATGTTTCACAGAGTGAAAAATGCTTTGGGTGCCACTAATTTTATAAACCAAATTCTGAAATCGCTCAATCAGATGTAGCTACATTAAATCATTAAATGCATAAGTTGGTCAAATCGTCCCATGAATAACAAAAGGTGGCAAGTGGCATTCCTGATGAGACCTGTTTTTCTGCACCACAAAGTACTATAGCCGCTGTAGTACTTCGTGGTGCAGAAAAACAGGTTTCATCAGGAATGTCACTTGTGATCTTTTGTTATTCACGGGACGAAATGCACAATAATGCCTGATTCTCATCATCTTCCGGAACATTATCCTCATATTCTCTAATCTTCCTGGGCTGTATTGTCTTCTGACCGCATTCCGTTTTGTTGTGAGTAGTATTTAATTTTTATAAACAACATCTGATTCACATTTTAGTGAATAGACGGAGTACCGGATACCCTGATTTTTTGATTCAGAGATGTTAACAAAGGTACACCCAGGGCCATCGAATGGTTACCATTATTGACACTGAAACAACTCAGGGAATCTACTTTCCACTGTCAGGAAATTCAGAATGAGCAAACATACTTGGGATTTTGAAGTTGCTTTCTGCACAGAATTATGTGCAATCATAAGGTAAGGAGAAGATAGTCGGAATAAAAAAAGAATTCCGCCCCCGCAGTTCTAAAGTTCTGCAGCTGAATTTATTATAAGTGGAGTACGCATTCTGTGCCCTGACGCTTCCCCACTCCTCTCCTCCCTCCTCACAACTGCAGTTTTTAAATAGATGCAGTTGAAATGCGAACAAATCAACAAAATTAAAATGAGAAACAGCTGGGGACAGAGTAATGCTGCATTACCCCACCAATCAGAATTTATTATATATCTGAGAGGAAAATGTATTTTGAGAAATTGCTCTTGCTTTTTATTCCAAGGCCCCGCGTTCCAATCTTGCACTCAGCTCTGTGCACACATGCGAGGCGCAACCGTAGACTTTCCATTAAGATAATGGCTAAATCTTAAGTAATGGTCACAGTGAATTAAAACATTGAAAGCCAGTCATATGATGAATTGACAAAGGGCGTCATCCATGCGCAATGTGTTCTCAGTGCCAACCTGAAGCGACTGTTTCGGCATGTCTCTCCCTCCCTCTTAACCAACCGTTCAGGAAACATCTGCCCATTTACCATCTGCCTCGAGAGGAGGTAAAGGCTCAATAACAAGGAGGTGGTTTTTGTGATGGTCTGCTGTGACGAGCTCATTCTGCTTTCGCTCAGAGTCTGGAGCGAAAAGGATTCATTTTCAGCACTCAAGGGTATTACTCATACTTAACGTCTCTTGTTTGTCAAACAGCTTCTCTGCTTTAAATCAGCAGTTCCTTCAGCTTTAAAATGGGCAGGCGTACCTGGGAGCAATGAGGCACTGAGGCTAATCATTCGCCGTGCAGGTGTGCAGAAGTCTGTGTGGCAACATGCAGATTCAGTTCAATTTCAACATTCAGGACGACTTTCAAATCTGGAGCAACATTCACCTCCGGGTCAACACACACATCCAGATCAACATTCATCTTAGGGTCAACACACACATCCAGATCAACATTCATCTTAGGGTCAACACACACATCCAGATCAACATTCATCTTAGGGTCAACACACACATCCAGATCAACATTCATCTTAGGGTCAACACACACATCCAGATCAACTTTCATCTTAGGGTCAACACACACATCCAGATCAACTTTCATCTTAGGGTCAACACACACATCCAGATCAACTTTCATCTTAGGGTCAACACACACATCCAGATCAACTTTCATCTTAGGGTCAACACACACATCCAGATCAACATTCATCTTAGGGTCAACACACACATCCAGATCAACATTCATCTTAGGGTCAACACACACATCTTGATCAACTTTCATCTTAGGGTCAACACACACATCCAGATCAACATTCATCTTAGGGTCAACACACACATCCTGATCAACATTCATCTTAGGGTCAACACACACATCCAGATCAACTTTCATCTTAGGGTCAACACACACATCCTGATCAACATTCATCTTAGGGTCAACACACACATCCAGATCAACATTCATCTTAGGGTCAACACACACATCCTGATCAACATTCATCTTAGGGTCAACACACACATCCAGATCAACATTCATCTCCAGTCAACATTCAGCTCAGGGTCAACATCCAGTGGAGGAGGTAAATAGAAACCACTGCAATAGCTGTTCAGATAATTGCAATATAGCAGAGTCACTGGTGTCTATATTAACCTGAGATGTGAACCGCTCAATCTATATCTTTGCTCAACATACCCTGGACTAGACAGTTCATTTAGGGTTAATCTCTCTCGTTATGCTGGATTGGACTTGAAGCAAAAGCGTTGCACGCAGGATGGAGTACTTGCATTGCCGCAGAGATCTTAGAAAATTGCAAGATCTGTGATCTGCCAAGAGGCCCAAACATTGTTGTTGCACTGAAATGTTTAAGAGAAAGTATAATTACAGGGGTTCCAAAAGCCAATAGATGAGCTAGGATTCCTGTTTTGCATGAAGTGGTAAAGTTATTTTCCAGATCAGGAATCAAGTGCAGAGGCTGAGTACAATCTAATAGTCAGTTTTATTGAAAGCTTATATGTTTATTTGGGGATGGAACCCCAGAAGAAGAGGTGGGGATGGATCCCCACATAAGGGCAGCACAGTTCAGTACAGATGTTGTGGGCAAAGCTGAGCTGTCAATCTCCGGCCAGTGGCGTCCAGGATGGCAGCCAGACGGAGTGCGCACTTCACCAGCACCAAACTGTCCCACAGGAGGATGGAGTAGCTTGAGGAGAGCTTGTGTCCAATCCTGATGACTTTAGAAGATTTGGGAGCTTGTTCCTAATAAACAGGACAGAAGAACATACGTAAACAGGGATTGACGAGAACATAGTCCCAATCCTGGACCCTGATTACACTTGGGAACTTGTTCCTATTAAATTGAACTTAAGAGCTGACTTGAGCTGAGTTGACTTGAATGTGGTCCCAAGCCTGGACCCTGAATAGGCTTGGAAGCTTGTTTGAGTTAACTTAGAGGAAGGTTTCCAGAAATAGCTGTCATTAAAGTTCACGTTGCACTTAACAAGGAAGAAGAGTTTATACTAGAAATACTGACTGGTTCTAAGCACCAAAGGCAAATTACAAAGCAGGGGGCTTAAATATCCGTTGCAACCATGAAACAAGACACAACTGAGTAGAGGCAAACACGCAAGATGTACAGTAAACCAATCAAAGGAGACACACTTCTAATAGACATGCAAGTTGCTGAATAGGGAGAGACATGAAAGACATTCACACAAGGGTTGTGACAGGTTAACATCATTTAAGGCCACTCTTTATCTGTGATCAGCCTAATAATGATATACACTGTCCATCCGAAAAATAAGTCGCTGTTTGGATTTAAATAAGCAAATATTCAAGATTCTATGATTGAATCATTATTGCAGTGATCAATATGTTTCAGCTGGCAGTAATTCTTTTAACCCTGACAGAGTCAGTGCAAAACTTCAGATTCCTTAAACTACGATGTCAGAAAATGTATCTCATGGTCGTTGAAGCAATGTTACTGGGTTTCAAGAAGGAAAAATTATTAGCCAGCATCAAGCAAAGAAAACAGCCAAGTAGATTCTTGAAATCTCTAGAATTGGGCCATGAACTATCCAACAATTTTTTAAAAGCTAGAGGGATGGTGGTGAACTGTCAACTTTGTGGAAGAAATGGTTAGGAGAAAAATCGACTGATCCTGATCGGAGATCACTAAAATGCTTGGTGAGGTCTCATCATAAAAGAATCAACAGTAGAACTCATGGAAAAAGGTCATGTGGTCTTATGAGTCCAGATTTATCCCATTCCAGAGTGATGTGCACATCAGGGTAAGATAGGAAGCCCATGAAGTGATGCACCCATCATGCATTGTGCTCTCTGTACAAGCCTCTGGAGGCAGTGTTATGATCTGGGGTTACTTCAGTTAGTCAGGTCTGGGCTCAGCACTGTTCTGCAGTAATAAAATGAATTCAGCAGACAACCTGAATATACTGAATGAGCAGTAACCCATCAATGAACTTTTTAATCCCTGATGGCACAGGCATATTGCAGGTTGACTATGCCAAGATTATTCAGGCTCAAATTGCGAAAGAGTGATTCATCAAGTATGAGGAATTATTTTCACACATGAATTGGTCACCTAAGAGTCCAGACCTTGGCCAATTAAAAGTCTTAGAGATGTGCTGGAGAAGGCCACACAGAGTGGTTTGATTCACCCATCGTCAATACAATATCTCGGCCAAAAATGAATTCAAATCAGGTCACAATAAATGCTGCAACATTGTATAAGGAAGTCAAAACAATACCTCGACGAATGCGCGCCATGATCAAACCAAAAGGCGGCCGAACAAAATATTACAACATGCAATGTTTTTTTGTTTGTTTGTTTTTGGACAGGCAGTGTATGTAAGTAATAATAAATATGAATTTCATACAAGATTCATTCCTCTCCATCATGCTGTAGGATAGCTTCAGCTCCTCTTCATAACTGCATATGCCCTCTACAGACACTTCTACCCCTCTTGAATATAGAATAGAGAAGGAATGAGCAGGCCTGTATGCCTGAGCAGAACCAGGGACTTTCATCGGAAGGTTTTCAGTCAAATGTGCAGTATTAAGGCCATACTGCATTACATAATGAAAATATTACCATTGGAATGGGATTCCAGGTCAGCTGAGATGGAGGGCAGAGAGGCAGGAGTTCAGCCCAATCACAGAGACCTGAGTGAGGGAGGCCCTGCTGTTTAATGTACAGTTCATCCAGGCCTCGGGCCTCAAATGGGTCAGGAGAGATCGTCCATTAGTCTGGGCTGGAGCACCAGGGAATTGGGCACTGCTGATGAATATGCACATAGAACTATAGGAGAAATTTGCCTGAGCGGAATGAGAGTGAGAGAGTTGGACATACTGTGGGGAGCGTACTGAGAGAGCAGCCTCCCAGCTCTCAGCCTGTCCTCGCATTGCAAAGACCAGGGACACCCCCCACCCACCCAGGTGTAAATGAACTTAACTGATAGCTGTACACCTGCTGTTGGGGATCCATCTGCGAAATCACCTGGTGTTTGTTTGGCTTGGGATCCCGATCTCAATCACTGATCTTCAGGAGAGAAATGTCTAAGGCTTTGGCTGAGTGCAGAAGGTGTTTTTAGAGCACATTTTAATGCCTGAGGACACAGATCGGTAAAGTCTCAGATATGACTGCATCTGGAATAGAAACCGCTCAGAATTCTAAAATTGTTGCAGTGTAAAATTTTGAGTTCTCTGCATTACAAGCTGCCTCATTTTGGTTTGAACAGGATTCACTGTTTGCGGCTTTCATTAAATTGAACCAATGATGAAAGTGACTTTGACAAGAAACTCAGCAGAAGAGCATTCCTTTTTTTTCTACATCAGTTTCTCTAACGATGGGAGTGAAACATGAATCCATTAAAAGACCTTTAATTCGTCCTCACATTTAAAGGTTCCCTATTATGTCACCAGGTGCACAGCTAATTAGTTATTACAAGCCATTTCAAAATCTCTTCCCTCTTGACATCACATGGGGAAGTAACCAACCAGAGGCAAGAAGAACTGATCACCTTCAGCCAAGCGGTCAACCAGGGCTGTGTTGCTTTGCGTAGAACGTATTGCAACTGTTCGCCATGAACGTTTGCCTCAGTAAGCAATGCTTTGTTCAACCTTTGTTGAGCGAACGCCGCTCACAAACGATTCCATTGTCTCAATGCAGAAAATACAGCCGCCTATGGCTATTAAGAAATGTGGGCAATAAAGGTTTTGACCGAGTATCTTGATACATTTGTTCCATCTCCTTGCTTTAAACATATGCTTAGTCTTAAACATAAGACTAAGTGTCAAGTATGCTCACCAGATTGTAAAAGATGCAACTGATCAGCTGAAAATTCACCATTGAAGGAAAATCCTTTGGAGAAATGAAAACAAGCTACTTGCAACGCCATCTTTGTTTTCTCTTCAAGCTACCTCGGCCTTCCACCAGGGAACATTCCGGGCACTGGCAGCAAACGCATTGTTGCCCGGCAAAAACATTCAAAGCGCTAAGCAACACACCCCAGACTTCATTATTCTGGGTGGTCACTCCCCCTTGTGATGTCAGGAAGGGGAGATTTTGAACTGGCTCATTATGGCTAATTAGCTGTGCACCTGGTGGCATAATAGGGGACCTTTAAGACTTGACTCATTTACTTTCTTGTCAAATTGAAGTTTCAACAAATGCTCAAAATGTTATTCAAATGAAGGAGTTGAGGCTATATTCATTAACACGGTGGTATTCAACGTTGTTCGTTGGGGCCCACTGTGTATGCTGGTTTTTTCAAACCACAAGTGCACTAGTAGGATTTTAACGAGCTGTTAATTGGTCATAATAAAGTGCATTTTATGTTTAGAGCAGTTATTTGTTCTTTTAACCCACATGTTAACAGAAATATATATGCATGCCATCAAGAATAAAAAAATACCATACCCACACTGTGTTGTATTGGATATAACAGCATAAAATGAGAGAAAACAATGTAACCAATCAAATAAAAGAATAAATAGGCTCCTAATTGGATGAAAACTAATTGGCACATTATGACAAATTTATTGAACAAGCCAGTGATAAAGAGTCAAACCAGTCTTGTGTTATGTTAAAGGTGACCTATTATGCTGATCCTTCTTTTAATGCATACAAATAAAGTTATAATGTTGGATGTCCATACTCAACCTCTGTAAAGTTTCTAAACATAAGATACAGGGGTTGTGCCATAATCCGAGAATGTGATTTCCTGAACGTGATTTCCTCCCTGAACGCCTCGTCCCGAGATCTTCACAAGATCTGGGCAAAACCTGACATCAGGTTGTACCATCCAATTAGTACAGACCTAGCCAGAGCCAATCACAGCGCTGGACCTGCCCACCCGGAAACTATTCTAGCAGGCACAAACAACACGGATCATACTATGCCTTAGTAGCGTCTACACTTCCGGAAATACAAAAGAAGAACCGCATATCATTTGAGGTGCAGTTTTGTCAGTTCGTCTCCCAAAGCTGCTTGTCCGTGTTTTTTTGGCGATGCGAAAAAAGAGCACAACTATTTTCTCTTCCAAAAGACGATGCCACCAGAAATCAGTGAGTAGCTTTTTTGTTTGCTAGCGGCAAACAGCCACACCCAAAGGGAATGTCAGCTGTTTGTGCTCGGTGTTTCACCGAAGACAGCTTTGTCAATAAAGGATAATTCGACACAGGATAAGCGTCTCAGCTGCTTCTCAAACCTGGAGCAGTTGCATCGATCAAGCGCTCGGAGCCACAAGCTGTAAGTAACAATATAACAGCAAATAGTGTAAGTGAAGCTAACGTGCTACGGGTGGCTAGCAGGACCTCTAACAACAGTTAGCTCTAACAACTGGCCTCAAACACAGGCTTTGTAAAATATCTGAAGATAAAACCTAGATCGGTAGCGACTGTCCATGACTCACAGAGGTGGAAGCAGAAAGTTGCTTTAAGATGCTTTACTGCATAAGCCTAACTAACATGATAGCCTGTTGAATAAGGCTTCAGCACTGCGGCTAACATAGCTAAGTAATTGTTGCTAATGTTTGTGTCATGAATATGCAATCAGGGGACATTCAACAGAAGGCGCGTGAACATAAACCTCATTTGAAGCTAACTTTTTATACTTGTTTGTAATTTGGATGCTTGGTACAACTGTTCACGGTAACGGAACTTGCTGTCTGTAAAACCTGTAGTGCAGAGTAACGTTTGTCTCTGTCTTTATGATGACCGCCTGATTACTAGCTACTGCATGTTAGTTCGCGTGCTGTACAACTTAAAAAATGCTCCTGGTTAACTTAAATGCAGTAATTCAGATTGGTATGCTTATGTTACTTTAGTTAGCATCAAGTTTGTAGCTTCATCATAAGGTTACCTGACTGTAGCCGCTACAGTTGAAGCTAATCGGAGAGGTGTTGTGTGTGTCTGCAAAGTTGGGCTGATAAGGCTGCAGTTAGACCAGACATAGGTTTCGCAGAGCTTGGGGTATGTGTTTGGGGTTGTTTACTGCTGCTGTAAAACGTTTTACTTTTCCATGACCGGGGTCAGCCAGATACTTTGCCAAAATGTGGGCTAGCTCTCAGATGCTACCGCGGTGAAAGCAATCGCGAAACGCACAAGCTATAACATGTCTGGCATAACAAACGATTTCTCTGCATTGCCACAGCGAAATTTCATTCCCCTTTAAAACTTTTTATGGCTAATAAAAAGCCGAAAAATATGGAGATTGGATACGGAATTCTTTCTGGTACAAGTTATCGATTTGCTAGCTCCACGTAAGCAACGCTTACACTGTTTGTGTGTTTTGCTACATGCTCATTCAGTAGCTTGGTATTGGAATTGTGTTTCGTTTTGGTAGAAATGGTCATCAGGAGCTTTTAGCAAAGTTTCTTACGGATAAGTGGGTATATAATATGACTAGACAACAATACAGCTACAACCACACGCATGCAAGGCGAGACAGTACGAGCAAAACACTAAAATTTCCACTTACCACTCATTGACATCCTGCTAAACATTGCTGCAACACTTCAATAGCATCCCCCTTCCGTTCGGGGTCGGATTCAGATCAAACTCATACGGTCTTACAGCAATAGATGCCGCGGAGCGCTGTCCTGAAATACCTGCCATCTTGGTTTCCTGGTTTTTCGGGCCTGCACCCTCCCCCGGAATCGAAGCGGCCAGGCAGCCAATCAGAGCAGAGCCTCATTAGCATAGCCTCCCGCCCATTTCAAAACAGCTCGTGTTTCAGGCCGGCACAGACGGGGTGAGGGAAGATGTCTCACTAAGCCTCGATGTGTGTGGGTTTTTTTTGTAACTGAATTCTTAACATTATTTTAAAGACCCATTGGACATATTTTAATGACTAAATATGGCATAATAGGGGACCTTTAATCTGATTAATTTCCCTTGAATTTTTTTGGAAGAACTTAAAACACTTGAGTCCAGCAACCTAATTTGAGGTTTAATGATTTTCTCAGTGTCTAATTTGATCTGTTTAAAATGTTATATTACTTGAAGTCACTTGCAATATAGAGATAAACACACTATCGTCAAGGTTATTTTATACCTCATAGCATGTATGGATGTTTCGATAAAAACTTGACTAAAGACAGTGATTATCAGCTCTAAACATGAAATACACCAATTAAAACATATTAACTTGCTTGTTAAAATCCTGCGAATACAATTGTGGTTGGAACAAAAACCTGCATACACAGTGGGCCCCCAGGAATGATGTCGAATACCTCTGCATTAACATAATACTGTAAGCACATAACCTGGTAGATGGGAAAGATGAGGAAATGTAATCATTCGGCATCCCTGTTTCTAACCACCTCCGGCCATCATAAACCTGCCTTTCCCCTCTGAGCTCCCTGGTGCACCTCTGCTGGCACTCAAAGCCATGTTGCGGGTTTGTGTAATTACTCGTACCATTGGACACTGATAACTTGGCCTCATATGCTGCTCTTTCCAGAAGTTTCTTTGTGCACTTTACACTCACCCTGGATGAGAGTATCAGCTGAAAAGTGAATGCAGATTTATTCCTGAGCCTGCAGCAGGCTCCCTGGCCTGGAACACGTCTCTAAACACGGCAGATTTATTACAACTGGATATACGCTCAGCCGGCACCCTCACTCAGTGTTCACCGAAACCACACAGACGGGTCGGTCAGAATGAGGCCTGCTCCACAGCTAAGAGTGCGTCAAATAAGGTACTTCAAGTCACTTCCTGGGTCTTCAGGCTCTCTTCTGCTGGGTGAGTTACTGAAATAGATGTGGTTTCCTGTGTGTTTTAGGTGCATGGTATAGCAAAAGCCGTACTGTGATTTCCTGCATTGATACTCAGCACAGTAAGACAGCTGGCAAAATGTTTACACTACAAGAGTGTGAATTAGCTGAGAGTAAAGAGCCACGTTATGTATGTAATACTCAGAAAACAGCAGTTGTACATATAATGACATTGATTTTGTGCAATTGATACACACGTCTCAGTGTTTATATGCTGGCACTCAGTTTTGGAGGTACTGTAACAAATACTACCCGTGAGAGAAGTGATCGAAGTATTTAAGATACTCTGAAAACAAGTTTTTTTGAAAACAAGTTTTTTTTTTTTAACAAGCAGAGTTGCCCAACATTGGTCTAACTCAGAATGGAATTGCACCTTGGGAAGAGTGACCCTAAGGCAAACTGGGTAGTGATCACAGAACTGTAATGACAGCTGACAAATCAGATAATATCAGAGGAGCACAGGAATACTAGTTATTCATTTAAATGTGATTATAGCGATGTTTCCCCCTGGAATCTTATAGGCCCCTAACCTTGATGGCTTCGGGCCTTCAACCCGTTTAAGCCTGTGCAGTAACATGGGACCAGAGCTGTCACACACAAGCTCAAACAGACTACAGCACAGAGCTCCTGAATCCACTTCTGACAATATTCCCAACTGAGCAAAGCTGCCAGTTCTTTCATTCTCACCTAATTGACAAGCTGATGTATTTGTAACTATGAACTATCAAGTTAACTTGAGCAAATAAAGACCTGCATGTACCCCAGACCCCACAGGACATGAGTTGGCCACCCTAAACACTCAGGCCATTACAATCAGCTTTTTGCATTTCAAAGAGTAACACTTTGTTCTTCTTTTATAACATTAATATTAAAGTACTTTACATTATGAGTGTGCTTAGTGACCATTTATTAAGTCTAACGAGGCGAGGTCTACAGGGTTTGAACCACTGCCCTTGCCGTCAATTCAATTTAAGTCAGGTTTATTGCCATTTATAGCTATTAAACTATATGCATAAGACATTTCCATTAGAGCTCTCAAACAACAATACACAAAACATCCAAGCCATAAGTGTTTAGTCCAAAAATATACAGGCCTAGATGCACAGAGGGGTAAGATAGGTAACAGACCTGAACAAAACAATATTTGCTACATGGCTGATGGTCAGGCCCATTAAGAAACTCACTAGCATGGCTGACGGTCAGGCCCATTAAGAAACTCACAAGCAGGATCCAGCTGCAAGAGGCTGTGAGCTGTTTGTGCTGTCCTAGTGATGCTACTTACTCTGTAAGCTCCAGAGACTGCTATATTTGGCCCAAATTCTGACAATAGCGCTCTCAAATTCTGGCTAAACCAGGCATCAGTTTTTGCACAACACTGGGTCACTGTGCAACCGTGGTATGGTTTGTATTTTACAGTTCCACTGAGACAGAATTTCATTAAGTAGACCAAAATATTTTTCAAACCATCTGATCCCATATTGTATCAGCAGTTTTACTAATTTAGCCATGCTACATAAAGCCATGAGCCAAGGGCACTGCTCTGAAGGCGAATATACCGAAGAAGCAAAACATTAAAACCACTCACAGTTGCAGTGAATAATGTTAATTATCTCACAAAAACAGCACGTCAAGGTCTGCAGACTGATCTTAGACTGTAAGCGAACAGTCGGTACTTGTATTCAATGACTTAGATGTGAGAGAAACGGCAACTGAACAAGTTTGACAAGGGCCAAATCGCAATGACCTGAAGTTAGGGTTAGTGCATCTCTAAAGTGGCAAGACTTCTGGGGTGCTCCCTGTCAGCAGATGTGAGTACCTACTGACAGTGGTTCAAGGAGGGACAAACCATGAACCAGCAACTGGGTTTTGGGTGCCCAAAGCTCATTAATGCTTGGGGGCTATGAAGGCTATCCCGTCTGGTCCAAACTGACAGGAGGGTGATTGTGTTACTGAGAATTTAAATAATATTTACACATGGAATCTGTCACAACACACTGTGCATCATACACTGCTGTGTATTGCACTTTTTAGCTTGCAGACCAGTCAAAGTGCCACTCTAACCTCGGTCCACCTCTAAAAGCACCCCAACGGGCACCTGAGCTTCAGAACTGGACCTTGGAGCAGTTGAAGAAGGTTGCCTGGTCCAGTGAGCCACATTTCCTTTACATCATGTGCTTCAACTCAGTACATGTGTATCATTTACCTGGGGAAGAGATGGTATCAGGATGCACTATGAGAAGAAGATAAGCTGGTGGAGGGAGTGTGATACTCTGCGAAATGTTCTGCTGGGAAACCCTGAGTTTGGGAATTCAAGTGACATCAGTTTGATGGAGCTATTTTGGCAGCACAAGGGGGGGTCTTCAGTATATTAGGCTAAGGGTTTTAATCTTGTGGCTGATCAGTGTATATTCCAATGTGGCAGCAGTGAACCAGTCCACACTTTTTGCAGCAAGGTCCTATTCTACTGGCAGTGACTGCAGGTGATTCATGCCTCTCAATGGCAGTGTGTCAGTACTTGGCATGTTGCTTACACACCTTCAAAAATGGTTGCTCCAATGGGATTGTAAAGGATCCTTGCTAAATGAGCCTTTCAGAACAAGAGTAGTCTAACTCTAAGTCTAATTGCATAAAAGTCAAACATACATGAAAAAATAAGCTTGCAAGATATTATATTACTTTTGTTTGCATATAATTGCTTTGATTCTATTTTACCTCTGCTGATTAAGGTTTTTATGGGGCTATTAGGATAGCTCACCCAGTTAAGGCATTGCTTTGCAGAGCAGTAGTGAGTACCACAGCCCTAGCTCGAGCCTGGGTCATGCCAATGCCGGCAGGGGTTGGTAGCCTTCTCAGAGCAGCCCATAAATTGGGAGGGATCATAAGATCATAGCATTTGTTTGTTGCTCAAGCGCCTCCTGTTGGCCAGCCGGGTGCTCGTCAGTAAAATTCTAAGTTAGCTCATGTTCGGGTATCTTCTGCCCTCATTCTGAGCGAGCAAAGTTTCGAGCTATGATTGTAAAAGGAAGCAGTGACTGACAGGCGCGTGCTTTTAAGGAGAGCTGTGAACTGTCTTTGCTCTCCCGAGATAGCAGCATGAGTTGCATATGAGCAAGCTTTCGTACATAGTTGACTAATTGGGCATTCCAGATTCAGGTGGGATTGGAGATGCCAAATTAAAAAAGAAAAAAAAGAGAAAAAGTTTTATTTTAAATGCCTCCATATCAGAATTTCTTCATTTATATGTGAAATTTATGGAATTTTGTAGTGAAATTTTTTTAATGAAACATATAAAATACTGAAAATTGGCCGATTGATGTCTATTCTTCTAATTTCTAATTGCATGACAAATTCCAAACCTTTACAATGTTAATCACAGCTGCCGGATGGCTCGCTCAGTTAAAGGCACTGCATTGCAGAGCAGAAGTGACTATGACAGCGCGGGCTCGAGCCCTGGTCATACCAACCGGCAGCGGTCGGCAGCTTTTTCAGAGTAGCGCACAATTGGCCATTGCGTTACAGGGATGCAAATTGGGAAGGGACTGCCGGGAAGGGTAATAAAAAATGGTTGCCTTGCTCAAGCACCTCCTGTTGGCCAGCCGGGCGCTCGTCAGGAAGATTCGGGTATCCTCCGCCCTCGTTCTGAACTGGCGAGGATTCAACCAATGAGTGTAAAGAAGCAGTAGTTGATGGGCATGTGCTTCGGAGGAGAGCCGTGAACCATCCCTCTCTCCTGAATTGGCAACAAGGGGTCGCACACAAGCAAGCCTTGTACATAGTTCCCCAATTGGGCATTCCAGATTCGGGTGGGATTGCAGATGCCAAATTTTTATTTAAAAAAAAAAAAAAAAAAAAGTGGAGTACTTCTTATTTATGAGGAAAAACTTGTGGAGTGCCCAAGTCAGGCTGACAAATACTTGGCTACACATTCCTCTCAGGTATCAGAAGTGAGAGTCAGACACCATAAGTGTATTAGTCTATACGGAGGCAGAATAAAACAATTAGTACTTTTTATGTTTTTCAAAAAAAGGAAATCAAATGCATTTCACAGTTTAATACACAATTAACAACCCACACTACTATCCACTGAACAGCTATTTATGCCATATGAATGATAAAACAGTGTAATCCTTATTGCTAATCAAACTGTTTTGTTATTCCAAACTGCAACAACAACAAGCCGCTCTAATTTCTGCTAGCTGACTGAGACAGAAAAGCCCTTTGAAGAAATGTCACAAAATGGCACTAATATTAGATTCTACAAAACTATGAATAGTACTTGATGAATCTTCAATCATCCTCGCAACTTCAAAATCTGGAATAGTTTTCTAACTGCAGCATGGTTGTTCCATGGACGCTGCCATATTGGTAAGTAAGTTAGACCACTCTTGCACTGCCTTGCTCTGGCTTTCTGGAAGTGTTGGTACTAGTGGGCTAGATCTGAGTCTGTTAAGTGTTGCACTGAACAGATCTTAACCTTTTCTCCCATTCCCTGTGTCAGACTTAATAAACATGCAAAATGTAGTTAGACCTCTCTTGTTCTGAGGGGCTCAAATCACTATATTTCATTCCAAAAAAAAAAAGAAATGGTCAGGGACTATTTATTTTAGTTTCCTTTTTCCAGTCTATTGTGGAAATTCCTCTGGGAAATGCCATATTTTCAGATTGGTTAATATAACTCAGCTTCCAGCCATTCTAGTCTACCACTCACAATGTTTCATACTCAAAACAAATGAGACATTTCATCAGCAGGTTACACAAGAAGTGCCTCACTCTAAATGTACAGAAGTAAAGGTAATAAGTCGCACAGATGTACATCAGCCATCAACATGCACACCTGCTACCAGAATGGCATAAGAGAAACCACCCATCAACCAGGGACTGTTCTCAATGCTTCTTGATCAAGCGGCAATCCCCGAGGTTGAAAAGTGAAGCAAATAAGGACGTGCAAAAAACTGCAGTTCCTCCAGTGGCCACTTGAGGCTGACTGCAGAAGTGAGTCAATTCCCATTGACCCCCATGTTAAAAGCCCCATTTTACAGCAGAAATAGTTTACAGCCTGGTTCAAAATACGGTGTTGGTCTCTATGGCTAATTTTCCTGTGAAAACTGTGGGGGGGGGGGATTTTTTGTCACTCTACTATTTATATTATATATAGGCTTAAAGTTCTGCATATTTAAGGGTGTGGACACTTTGAGTGACAGAACCTTGAATTACTCAGTCTATGTACAGGACTTGGCACATCCAGTTATGTTATGTGGCGAGGCTAGAGCTCAGGCCTGCATGGCTCCGGGATATAGAGTAGGAGCGCCAAACCCTGCCGCTAACCCCTTAGCAGCTTTTTGCAGATCTGCGCCTAGTCCCTTCACTGCTGCATGTAGTATTGGAGGAATCTTGCATCTCTGAATGACCTGCTCCACAAGGAAATAAAATTTTATAAGACTGGAAATTTGTTTAGAAATCAGGTATTTCCACTGTGCTTTCTGCTTCCGGTTCTTTCCTAAAGCCACCCCAGATAATTGGGGCTTGAGGGTACAGATCTGAAAGCAACACCACATGCAACAAAATCACTTTCAGGGGTGTGGAGCCGATGTCATTATAATTAATGTGTCTTATCAAGTCTTCGCATATCAAACCTGAATTATACATCTATGCAATCTAAGCAAATCACACCCTACGTCGGTGTACAACGTGACAACTCCCAATTCTCCAGCAGAGTGTCTTACTTTCCTCCTTTAATCAGCAGCGCAGCCGCGATGCAGCGCTGTCCCCCGATGCTGAGTAACCTGGAATACCCACTGAAACTGCAAGTTACACCCATGGAAGCAGCAACTACACAGACTGAAGCCAAACAGGAGACCCACAGTAGCCACATGCTGGAGCTAAAGCTACACTCCAGGTCAGCCAAAGCTACTAAACCTGCTGAAGCAAAACACTAGACCAGCTGAATGGCAGGCCTGCTGTAGCCACTCACTAAACACAATAAAGCATAACATGCTTCACCAGGTGTAGCCACAAGTTTATTCCTCTTTATTTATTCCTCTTTTTATTGGGTCTAGTGCAATATATCGCAGTATAATAACATGGCTACGTGCAATATGCTATAGCACTTTAGAATTATGGGCTTAGTGCAATTCATTTCTGCACTTTGAGACAAATTAGGGCAGTATAGTTTCAGCATTTGCCTCTTATTGCACTGATATCCGATGGCCGCACTGAGATTTTTTCTGAGCTACAAGCCTGAGTCTCATCTGTGTTTTATTGTTAAAATTGTTGTGTATTATTGGTTTGTGTATTTTTGTTATATATTATTGTATTATTGTTTTTTTTTTTTATTGTTTTGTAAAATTGTTGTGTATTATTGGTTTGTGTATTTTTGTCTTGTATTATTGTATTATTGTATTGTTTTTCAAAACAACCTGCTTAGGGACAACAGATGTAAATTAGCCTCTGGCTATAATCTGACATATGTACATGCCTATGTTCATCAATATGTACTGTCCCTACTTCTTAAATAAATAAATAAAAGTTAGCGGCACTAAAGTGAGGTTGCCACCCAAATTCTTATTTTAAGGAAATTTCCAGAATTAAAAATGAATGTGTCATTCCTTGACAAATCAAGATATTCCATGATTTTGTATTTCAATAATAAAATTAATAATAATGCAATATTCCCTTACAAAAAAGATCTGCGCTGTAATGAGAGAGCAAAGAAGTGTAACAGCAGTATAACTACAGTATGTCAACAAGAGTTAATTGCAGTGCTACTGCAGTTCAGATTCAGTATAATGCAGTTCATCTTTGGGTAGTTAGGGTGGACTGCATTTATACTGCAGTTGAACAGCTGTTGTTCTGTATTTTGCTGTTTTTGGCTTTTGTTTTCAAGGCCCCTCGACTGTCTAATTGCCTGACTGAGGATGTCATGCGAGCAAAATCTGTATCAAAATTTTTGTTTTAAAAATTAAAAGAGGGTAGTAGTTGGTTAAACAAATTAGATTTTGAGCAAAATTGTCACTCTCCCTTTACTTTGCCTCTGAATGTGTATCACGTTTGTTGCTTACTTAGGCAGACACCAGATGCGCAGGCAAAGTTGTAGACAGCGATTATGAGACTGAAATGGCCTTTCTGTCTACTTTAAGTCCTAAAAAAAGGAAGCATTTGCAGAAGTATCAGCATGAATGGAGAGGATAATATCCGAGGCTGAGACTCTTGCAGGAGATGCCTGCAAGGCACTCTGAAGTCTACGATGGAGCATTTTCTATTGTGCATGAGGGTATGAATGACATCAAGCAGCATGCCGTGGGAGAGAGGCATGCAGCTAATGAGAGGGACTGCACATGAGCAAATCGTGCAATCCCTCGGACCTCATGCATCACCTGAATCAGTCAGTGTGGCAAACCGGAGCGTGGCCACGCCCCTTGACCATGTCAGCACGCCTGCAACAACCGATTCCCCTCTCCCTCTCTCGCTGTTTCGAGCGGAGCTTTAGTACCCTGGACAGCGGCCAGAGAGCTGACGCCCGCCCAGCATTCCCGAGATTCACAGGACCCTGGACAGCTCCCACCAGCTGCGAGTCGTAAGGCTAGGCGGGCCTGGGGAACGTGCACATGAGGTGCCCCAGCTGTGTCTCATTGTAATTAGAGCCAACCAGAGCTCTAAGGAGAGAGAGGAGGCCGGTGAGGAGTGCGCATGCTAAATCGTTGATTAACCGTTGTTCTGTTTTTTTTTTGCCTCTAAAGCTAGGCTCACACTACAGGAGTTTGGAACTCCTAACCGATTTTGAAATCTGGATGCATCACACACATAAGGAGAATCTTAATAGATAATCTTCTTTAAAATCTCAAACGTGCACACACTACCAGATTTGAAAATTGTGGCACATCACACACTACAGGATAATGTTAAGATTATTGTGTCCGACGAAGCAGCAAACGCACCACCTCACGTGATCTCATCACATCCGTAAACACCAGAGCCGTTGAAGAACAGAGTTCCGACACTTCCATAGACTCCAATAGGAATCGAGGAATGCGGAAGTAATGCGTGTCATTAGCGTTTGTATAGCGTTTGCTTGTTACCTAGGTTACATACCTGGCAGGTTCAACGCAGAGGCGATTTCTTCTCAGCACTCCTCTTTGTCCGTGCGGTTGTGATATGTTTTGGACGTTATAAAGACACTCGTGTTCTTGCCACATAACGATCAGTTTTTACTCCATCTCCGCTGTCCAGCGCAACCGGAGAGCTTGTTTGTCCATCGCCATGTCAAAGTCTTCTATGTAGTAGTACGTAGTTTGCCTCCTTGTACTGCTTGGCTACTGTGGTCTCGTGAGATTCCCGCTGTCCCAGTCAAGTGTGTCGGGGACGCCGGGAGTCTCGCGAGACCACGGTAGCCAACGTATTCCTCCAGATATATTCCTCCCGAATTAAAATCCTAAATATCAAACATGTTTGATGTTATCGGGGCAGCCCCGATTCCTCTGCGAGAGGTTCGGGAGGTTTAAGATTCGATCTTATAACCGCTCACACTACAGGATAATTTGGGCAGATAATCGGTTCGGAACAGCCGAGAATCTGGAGCGCCCCCGCGATTCTCGGAAGGAGCATACCGGGCCTCAAATCGGCCCGATTATCCTGTAGTGTGAGTCCAGCTTAAGATTCCTATGGTGGAGAGACCGGGGGTTTGCGCCACAAGCCTGCTCGAACTACATAGCTTGCCTCTGAAAGCACTCGCAGAATACCGGCAAACCAGAGCATTTAAATACAATTTTGTCATGCATAAGGTTATATGCCTCTTTTTTCCTGTTGTACAAATTCTAATGATAAAGTTACCGCCCTGTGGGCGGGGTTTTATTCCTCTCGCCCAGTCTGTGGCTTGTTTTCCAGTGTCTCTCTACAACGGTAAAGAGATTCCATTTTTAATTTTTATTTGAAAGAAGAATTAATACTAATAAGTAGTATATGAATACATTTCACAGATCCAGAATGATTATCATAGCAAAAATATGCTTTTCAGCATGATTTTTTAGAGGATTAGCAAAGTCAGGTTCATTCTGATCTATCAGCCTGCTGGACACAAGTGTTAGATTACAGGCCTAATATGTCATAATTTATTCAAAAAAATCAACTTGCTAACATTGAACTCATGTTAAAACCTAATTTCTGAAATGGTTGGGATGGTATGGAAAATGGAGCTTTGCCGTGAATTCTGATTGGCCATGGAGACAAGCTTTCTTATCAATGTAGAGCAGCTGTTTCAACTTGCTGGAGAGTCACCTGAGTGAAGGTGACTGTCATCTGACTTTGCCGTCAGATGATTGTTTGACTATTACTATCAGGGCAGCGCCAGAACTGAAAATTCGGGGCCAAAGATACATCCCTTCATGACATCAATTAGTCCTATCTTTCAATCAATTTCCTTTATTAACACGTTTTCCAATTATAGTAATGATCAAGTGGCAATTGAAAACACAGCTTCTCTCCCCCATGCGATCTAACAGCGACAAAAAAATGGGCTACATTCAGCACAGAAAAAATCATTTGATTATAATTAGGTCTATGCACTGGCGCTCAGCGACAGTAACTTTTTTTCTAGCGAGAGCAGCATTTCAGAACTTCTCAGCGAATGAAGGTAATTTTGGCGACAAGTACGTACACCTGTTTTTACAGCATGGTCACCACAACTTGCTGTAAAAAAATAGACAGCTGTCCGACTGGAAAACGTAAACGGAAGACACCACGTACTTGCCACCGAAATTACCTTCATTCGCTGAAGAGTTCTGAAATGCCGCTCTCGCTGGAAAAAAAAAAATTACCGTCGCTTGAGTGCCAGTGCATAGACCTAATTGGGGAGAGAAGCCATGTCTTCAATTGCCACTTAATTATTACTCTATTGGAAAAGGTGTTAATATAGGAAAATGATTGAGTACTAGCTAGACTAATTGCTGTCATAAAGGGATGGATCTTTGCCCCCGAATTTTCAGTTCTGGTGCTGGTCCTGGTTACTATGCAGTCTTATTTAAGCTCGCCATCCTGAGGGCCAGCTCCTTGCCATGCTCACTTGACAAACAGACCCAGCTGCTACAAGGTTTGTGGTTTTCTTTCACTCTGCAAAACTTTTATAACCATGCTCACTTCGGTTACGGCACTTTGGCAGGGTTGATTTGGCTCTTGGTTGTTTATTGATTTTATACTCACCTGTGCATTTCAGGTTATACTGCATGTTTCAACTGCGATTTGCGGATTCTGGCCGGGAGTTGTCTTTTTAATTCTACTCAGCCGAGCTTGAAACTATAAAGGCGATACTAGAATCTCCTAATCATGGGTAATAAGCTAATAAAATATAGCCCCAGTGCATTTGGTTATTCAGCATATAGACCAGTTTGCAGGTCTATCAGTATTAATTAATTAATTAATTAATTCTGTCCTTGCAGCCAAGATCTCATTCACGCTGCTAAAGAAATATTTATTCACTGTAGTATAATTTGTAACTTTTACTCATTTAGCTGTTAATTAAGGATATTTCTGCTTTATAAATATTGTTTATCTGATGTTCCGCTCAATAAGTCTTAATGTTTTTTTTGTCAGCTACAATTGCGTTATAAAAATGGCCTCCTCTCGTTTTCTTGTGAAATCATGTGGCTTACTTCATCTGATGTACTGCGTGGGGCTTTGATGTAATCATTTATTGTCTCCGGCCGGTCATGATAGTCAAACACTTTGAATATTTATTGAGCAATTGCCGTTGTTCCGGACATGTCTTTGACTTTTCAAAAAAAGAAAAAGAAAGTAATTGCGTTTCAGGATGGATCATGTTATCATGTTCCCTTAAAGAATTAGGCTACTCATTCATGTTTTCAGCAGTGCTATGCTTGGCGCAAGAAAATTGTTTATGGTTGTTTTCGATAATTCTGTCATTTAAATGACAATGGCCAGAGTAGAATTAGCGTTTTCAGATCACAGTTGCCTTGCTACTTATTTGAACAACTGGATTGAATTGTAGTCTCAAATAAAGTTAAGATTAATTGTTTACATGCTGCTTGTTTTCTACCAGTTCCAATAGTCCATGTTGTAACTACTTGCTTTGTTATCGATGTTATTCCATTATCCCTGGCAGGTGCTATCATTAGCGGCAGTGTCCATTTAAAGCCTCTGGAAATTTGTCTTGACATAGTGGGAATTAACATATTATATTAAAGTTGGGTGTCTCATAAAGCATCTACAAAAAACTGAGTGAAAATTAACATTCATAACGATTAGAAAACCTAGTTCAAAAACAGCTCATTTTGCTATTCAGTCTATTTCTCAAGACAGTGTGGGCGTAGCGCATCGCGGTGTGAGTGGCCACTCCCTCGATTTGAGTGACGTCTCACTGGCTCCATGAGCGTTAGTCACAGCAATGGCGCAAGGGTCAGTCCAGCCCTATATGTTTGAGCCGCCTGACTCAAGCCGCTTGCACACTGGACGCGAAACAAATTTTTCGCCGCAACAGATTACATTCAAAGTCAATGCGAAGGCTTGAATGCACGCGTGTATTCGAGTCTTCGCATTGACTTTGAACGCAAATCTGTCCGGCGAAAAATTTGTTTCGCGTCCAGTGTGCAAGCAGCTTCAGAATCAGACGAAGCTGTTCCTCTGCAGTCTGGAAACACCGTCCAGCCAGTTACGGAATGGTATTTTGTAAAATCCTTTGCGGTTTTTATTATTACCGAGTTAGCGCATCTCCACTAAAATTCTACGTTAGCAGGGATGCACCCAATGGCAGCCTGATGGCACTGTAACGTTAGTTAGTACTGTACAATATTATTGCATCGTAATTAGCTCGCCAGTCAACCGGTTCCTCTCAGTGAAAATAATTTCCATTCAGTGATGTTTTACCCTCAAGTATGCATGTTGTGAAATCAACGCTCACTGACCAATAGAACTACATTGTGCTTGCAGGTGTTCCTGTGGAGAACGGCAGATGATGCCATCAATGGCAAAAAATATATGCTGTCAGGCACTTACATTGGTGTGTAGTATTAGACCACTGTATACTTAGCTCCATTAAAAACGCACCGGTGAGACATGTACTGTACTTACTGCAAATTGAAGAAACAATTTTTATTGCTTTGTCCGGTGGGATTATAGAAACCGTGAACGCGCACTTCAGTCATGACGAACATTTACTTTTTTTCTGACGTGTACAATGATGCTGGATTTGTTCTTTTTAGTGTGTTCAATAGCCGACATAAAGCCAAACAAGAAATAAAAACTGCTACGGCATCAGCAAAAGGGCGTGGCTAACGACACGAAAGAGAAAAAAAAGCATCATTTTCACTGTCACTGGTCAACAATTGGCTGTCTGTCTGATAATGGAAAACAGGCCCTGTTGCTCACCGACCCCGCTTGCAGCAGCCGCGAATGACAACTGTACCTCAAGGGCACGATATCCAGTCACAGCGTGCACGGGACAGATCCTGAGCAACCCAAACTCGTTGTGAGATAAGGGTCTTATGCTGCGTTCATACCGCTATGTTGAATACGGTGAAATTACCACATACCGGTTGCGAAAAAGACACGCATGGAGAGCTTTCATTTGCTGCCAGTCTGTCACGGGTGACATCATGGGCGATAATAAGGTATCAAAATATTAAGTTAACTTCCCAATGACAAAACAACAGAAACATTATGATATGGAAATACAACAAACACAGGGACATAAAGGTTAATAATAAGTTGCTCCTTTTAATATTTGATAAAACAAACATGAAAATAAACATACTTTTCTGTTTAGCTCACAATGTATTGGTCTGGCCTCATTTTGCTCACGAGTGGTGAGGATTGATCCGCTGAATTAATCACCAGTTCACTGCTTGTGATCACAGGTTGAAAGGTGATTTGAACGCAAGAACCGCTTGTGTTCTGAGAAACACCATTTTTACAAGCTAGTTTGAACGTAGCATAAGACATTCGAGCCAGAGCGGAAGTACCATTCCACGCTAAGTGAGAAACGCATGCGAGTACACGTCCCGTTCAGAAAATCATTTACTGGTGCGTTTTGAATGGAGCTAATACAAACATTCATGATAGGGGAAATAGTGGGGGACAGACAAATACGCGGGCAGACGGATGGACAGATAGATAAATGACCAAATGTAGTTGGGTAATCCTTCGCAAGACAGGCTACTTCGGGACGATGTTTCTCGGGCTCAAAAGAAGCTAACCGGGGAGGAGCAGAGAGCTTTTATAACTTCAGTTAGGGGTGGGACAAATTACAGTTTTTTTCCATTGGTTTGGCTTATTACGTAATAACCCACTTAGAAAACCATGCCCAGTTGAACCGCAGTAAGAGGATTGGTGCTAAAAATTAAATGACAAAATCTCGGATTTGAATTGGACATAATTTTTGATATTTTAGTATGTTTACTATTATGCGCATACAACCCCAAATAACATAGTTCAAAGGTTTTTGTGAAATTGGGTTTTCAGAGGCTTTAAAGTAACGGATTTACAATTATTGCTTTCCGTACACTTTGCAAACGATTAACCGGTAGCAAATGCTAGCTACTGGAGGGCTTAAAGTGATTTAAAATCTCATGTTTTGTCAAGTGGACATTGTTGCAACTGACATTCTCCACCTAACGCCGCGTGGAATGCACAGAGCATATATCGGCCACCCAAGTTAGTACTGGAATTTCTGTGATTTTGCTGGTCGTACTCTATCTTGCTAGTAAATGAACTGAATATATACATTATGATTCCATATCAGCATGTTTTCCTAGTAGTTTTGGACATTAACGTTTTTTGCATAATTGCACGCACGCCAGTACCCTAATTTGGGCAGCACTGCTGAGAATGTGCTAGGCAAGTAAGCAATGGGATGCTTGCCAATGTCGAGCTCACATCCTCAATGCCATAACTCAGAGGCACGTTGCCTAGTAGGCAAGCATCACTGATACTTCACTAGTATTTACACCTCGTCATCAAACTGTAGCTCATGCATTGCGCTATTGTCACCAATATGGGAGCATCCTGCCAAGCAAAACAGCAATCTCCAAAGCGTTGCTGTATCACCATCACGTTGGTGCATGTTTAGCTTGGCCTATAGTTAGTCTTTTGATATTGTGTTTATACTTTAGGTATGTACTTTACAATGCCTTCAGCCATCTGCCCAACATCTGTATCCTTCATTTGGAATTGCTTTCTCTCTGCTGCTCTGAATGTCCTCTATCATCTCACTGCGCCACTCGCTTGGTTGAGCTGCCAGGAATATGGGAGCACATGCTCTGTGGCTCCAAGGGCCCATAACCATTAGCCTCAGGTCTTTGGGTTATGCCTGCACTGTTAGTTTTGGGGGGATTCATTCAGCATTCTCAGCCTTCAGCTCCATGCATGCTCATTCAAAGTCTCCTATCATGGTTTATTCTTTCTTTTCCTTATAATAACTTCAATGCAGTGAGTACATGGTATTGTCATATTTTCTTGTAATGTCAGGGTTAACAGAATCAAGAGCTTTGTGTGTAATGTGGAAAAAAAAAGCCACTAAATGGCAGTATTGACAATTTTTTTTGTTAAGCCCAGTCTGGAGCTAGGTTTTGGGGCATGTCCTGGGCATGCCTCAGAGGGGAATGTCCCAGAGAATTGGAGAAAAGTCTGGAAGGTGGGAGGGGGCTGGAAAAGAGTATATAAGGAGAAAAATTGAGAGAGTGAAAAGTAGTAGGAGAAATTGCAAGGAGAAATTGTGGAAGGATACATTTGACCAGACCTGTCACTCTTTTCAAGACCTGTGAAGCTCTTTTTGTGGATTTTTGCCTGTGTTGGAGCATTTTCCTGTCCCAGGACATCGCAACATAGCAGCCCCATCTCAATTACCAAGGGACTGTAAATATCTCTTTTTTTTTTTATTTCAATCTTGGTCAGTAGAGTAGATTGTAGATTAATTCAAAGTGTTTGTTTAATTAAATCTGTTAAAGTTTTAAAATTTTGTCTGTCATCCCTTGCTGTCCGCTACACCATAACAAATTGGGGCCATAACAAATTGACGCCATAACAAATTGGGGCCATAACATGTGTCACCGTGCATGTAGTCTCATCATGCCACCCATTGCCCTCCACTAACTGCCTAAGTTGGTCTTTCTCACAGCAAGAAGGTTGTGGGTTTGAATCCGGCCTGGGGCCTTTCTGTGTGGAGTTTGCATGTTCTCCCCGTGTTCGTGTGGGTTTCCTCCGGATACTCCGATTTCCCCCACCCACAAATACATGCATTATAGGAACACACCTGCCAGTACCCCTGACCAAGGAACTGGCATTAGAACTGGAGTTGGTCCCCGGGCGCTGCTCTGTGGCTGCCCACTGCTCCTAACAATAGGATGGGGCTAAATGCAGAGGACGAATTACCCCACGGGGTTCAATAAAGTATATCTTAATCTTAAATTGGTGTTGTCTCTCCATGTCTGCGGCATGTATGCTGATGGTAGTCTTTGCCATTGTCACCATCTGGCTTTCTGCCCAAGTGCTGCTTGGTCTCCACCATTGGAAAGGTCTGATCCACAACACCAACCCATTTGATTTCAAATCCAGGACTGCCTTTTTCAGCTGATTTTTTTGAACACGTTGGAAACCATGAAACTCATACCCCAGGCGAGTCAGAGAGGGATGGGCTTCCCCTCTTAAGTCTGGTTCCTCCCAAAGGTTTCTTCCTATTTTTCACCACATAGGGAGTTTTTCCTCGCCACTGTCACCACAGACTTGCTTTTGAGAGGGTTTGGGCCAGGGTTTACAGCAGGGATACTCACTCTTTTCCAAAATGAGCCGCACTGGGTGCAGGCTTTCATTCTAACCATGCAGTAACACACCTGATTCTACTTATCGAGGGTCTATGGCAAAAGTTTTGAGGGTTGATCAGTAGAATCAGGTGTGCGAAAGGTTGGATAGAGTGAAAGTGGCTCTGTGGCTCATTCTGGAAAAGAGTGAGTATCCCTGGCTTACAGTAAACCACAGTAGCCTGGCTTACATGCAGACTTTTTTCATTCTGATTGAAATCATTCTGATTGAAGATTTCAGGTCAACTGTCTACATGTGATGTGATCTATTCTGATCTGGTGTTTATATGGGCCACCGCATTTAATCAGAATAGATGTTTTACAGCTGTGTGACATGCGCAGATTGATGAAAAAAAAAAGTATCCACTTTCATTGGGTGCTGTTTATGCTTATAGTAGGTGTTCTATCTATTTCTGCCACCTATCAAGATATGCTACCTCGCGGTTCAGCGCATGCACGAACCCACAATCTTGGGCTCTATTTCTTCACTCACATCTTAAATATCATAAAATATCTTACAAATCGAGTTTTTTTCAGTGCACTTTTAGACTTGTAGGCAAATAATTGCAAGTACAAGCTGGCTTTTCCTGAAAATGCCGAAATTAGACGATAGTGGCGTGCGGCATGTTATCTTCAAAAAAAAAAAAAAACTCATTTTAGCATCTGCGTAAGTTATAATGAGCATACAAATAACAAAGTTGCCAATGTACGTTGATTTATATTGTAAAATTAAGGCAAAAACAAAGACTTTACGATCACCCTGCATTAAAGGTGCACTATGCAAGTTTGTTTTCTGCACGGTTATATTTTTGTCTCAATTCGCTGACATCTCCCCACGATCCGTTAGCCGCCTGCCCCTGAATTCACTGTGAAAAAAAAAAAAAAAAAAAAAACCCGGGCTCTGGAGACTGCACAGGCGTCACAAACTGCAAAAAACACAAGGGGCACAGGCTGTGCCCCATAACATAACAAACCGTCCCAGCCAATCACCGACAAGAGTTGACAGTTATAGAAGCATGGGAGGGAGGGAACTATGGGAGGGAGGGGCGGGCTACCTCTGTTCTGTTTGAGTTCGAATGTCAACAGAACTGATAGTAAACAAACTTGCATATTGCACCTTTAAGATAGCATTTTTTGACAAGGCAGAACAAATTGTTAGAATACCGGTCTTCAGAGTTTTCCAGCCATAGAATTTGTTTGACGTTGCGGTCTATCACGGCTTTGAGTTTTTCGTGGACCGTTTTTAAACTGTTAACCCTTTCATTACCATTGTCGCATTTCTGCGACAGCGCCGATCCCGCATCACTTACCATTGTCGCTATTTTGCGCCTAGAGAAAGTCCCTCACAAAAACTGTCAAAGATCCGCAACAAAACACCCCTTTGGACGAGTCTGGTATCGCACAACACGTCAGTGATGTCATCAGGCTTCCCGTAGTTCCCAATCCTCCGGTTATGCACGGTTTTATTTTATTTTATACAGGTTATTGCAGGCAGTGCGTGCTGCAGCACGTGTATCTCCGTTTGTACAGAAATGCGCATGTATCTCCGTTTGTACAGAAATGCGCGAATATCTCCGTTTGTACATAAATCCCACAGAGGAGAAATCGTCTTGTCTTGACAAACCGAAATACGGTTTTAATCCTCATTTTCTGTTTTTACTTTTGGAAAAACTAAGCAAAGATATGTGTCAATGGAAAGGTAAATGTATTTTGAACATGTTTTCTGTACATGAAATTGTCCATTTCTGGCGTTTTTAGTTCGAAAAAGGGGGTGAAAATCCACATGCAATATCATGCTGCAGTAGCACAGAAATTTACGGTAAGCAAGGGTTGTCTTATTCCCAGTAAGCGCTAGTGAAAGGGTTAACTATTGTTTTTCCTACCGTCTACGCATGCAATAATTTTCCATTCTTCGAGAGTTTTTGTTTAAAACAACCACTCTGCATTGAACAGTTCTGCATTCAGCACTTGAAAGCCCACCCTATTTGCGAGTGAAGAAAAGTCACTGCGCATTCACTTCAAGGCGGAGCATGCGCAGACAGAACGCAGCCAGACAACTTTCCGTTTCACCTTTTACATGATAAAATTTTACTTTTAATCGGTTTGGGAACAGGAATATTCTACCCCTCTGCAACCGAAGGAAATTCCATTCAGTTTCGGCCTGTTTATTCTGACTGAGGTGTTTATTAGGAGCATTTTTATTCGGTTTTTCTTATCGGAATATTAGGCTCCATGTAAACCCAGCTCGTGTCACTTTGTTTGTGAAATGTGATATTCAGATGTAACTTGATTTCAGGATTCTCTTGTACCATAGACCTCGAAGAAAATGACAACATGGTTTTTGTCTCGTACATAGTTGTGCCATGGGACACTGGACATCAGCCTATGAATGTTACCTGGAATCGAGGACATAGCTGAGGCAAAAAAAAAAAAAATTCATGAGTAAGCTTGTGTAAGCTGTGATTGAATGTTTTAATAGTTCATATGTATTGCATGTTTAAGCACATTCCTATAGCACTCACCTTTATTCACTTCAGGCTCATATGTCACATAGAACATCTTTACATGCAGATAAAGCGGGGCACAAAGCGACGTTGGACTGTACCATGCCAACTCATCCATCAATATACACAGACCACTTTATTAAAAAAGGGGCAGTAGCATATTTCCCATTCAGGTGAAAGTGTGCCAGCAACCGGCCTGTACCTATACATAGTGAACTTCACACAGTGTATTTCTCTTAAATCAACTTCAAAAGAAATTTTGCCAGCCACCAGGCTACCACTACACATTGTACGCTTCATATAGGATATTTCTTTTGAATTGCCATCAAGAAAATTGCGCCAGCTGCCAGACTGTTAATACACACAGTAAACTTCATATAGTATATTTCTCTTGTATTTGCCTCAAGAGAAATTGTGTCAGTCGCCGGGCTGTCACCACGCGTAGAACACTTCATATTGTATTTTTCTTGAATTAGCTGCAGAGAAATTGTCAGCAGATGGGCTACCCTTACACTTAGAGCACTTCAAATGGCTATTTTTTCCCTTATTAGCTTCAAGAAAAATGTTCTCAAGTCACCATGACTATACTGCTCATAATTTATTCTGTGGTTTAAGCTAGTCTATGCCAAGCATGGTTCTGCATGGGGATCAGTTGCAGTTCCCTGCCTCTAGTTTCATGCTTGGATGGGCAGGGATCTCTCAGAACAGAACCATGTCCTCAAACCCAATGTATGCATATATGCCTGTATGCCTTCAATAAATTTTTACTTTTTTGACTTAGCGGTCCTGTTAGAAATGAAGCTTTGACATAAATTCAGATCGGCCATGGAGTCAAGCATTCTTATCAATGTAGAGCAACTACTTCAACTGTCTGGAGGGCCACCTGAGTACACATGACTGTTATTTGACTTTGCCATCAGATGATTGCATCATTGGCAGTATCCAGGCTTATTTAAGCTTGCCATCCTGTGAAGCAGCTCCTCAATACACTCGCTTAATGGCCGCTCTCCACCCCAGCTCCACCAGTGAAGTACAGCATTCATTAGTCCTGTTTTCTTATGACCAAGTGGCTAATCTTTGTCTCTTCCTTTTGATGTCATTGTTACTATTGGCTCTGCTGAGAGAGGGGAGGAGGTTAGTTGCAGCTCTCTGCCTTTGGTTCCACATTTGGACAAGCTGAGATCACATACATCCCCAATTTTGAAAAATTTGACACATTATGGAAAAATAAATATAATCAAAAAGTCATTTCATCCTGTGCATTTTTTTTGTCGAAATCACTGCAACAAAACAAGATTTGATGCTTCAAATTGTGTATTCAATTGCTCATTGAAAATATACAATTCTTTCAAATCTGATGTTGCAGACTCCAAAAAAGTTGGCTCAGGGCAATTTACATTTCAATTAAATATTTAGTGATGTGGTGATTAAGAAATTCGCTTTCCAGGGGTATAATTCTTTTCAAGGTAGATCTTGTTAGCAATGTTCATTTGAAATTTAGGTTTAAAATGATTTTGTTAATGCCTCATAAATTGAAAAGTTGGATTCTTTTAGATAAATGCTCAGTTGCTGCAATAGAATTTACTCTGAAGCATGATAGAAAACTTCTTAAACTTTGGCACTCTGGCATATATGCACCTGTGGATCTTCTATTAAAAGAGTTAAAGACATCCTGTACCCTAGGGTAATCCCTGAAAATGTCATGAATCTAGCATGGATAGTTCAAAAGTTATATCTTAGGAAATTTTGCAGTGTTTTCACTTGCACTCATTTTTCCTGTAAAGTCGGAGCCACACCCCCCTTTTACAGCCGCAGTTTCTCAAAAACATAAAGTATCACGCAAATCCAAGAGGATCAGGCATGAAAATTTATGAAATCTGGTGATACGGTGGATTCACCCTCTTTTAACTTACATCTTTTGCAATATGTATATGGTGTTTTTGCAACACAGGACCCGGCTGAAAAAGAGGCCCTACCTCTGTCACGTTCCAAGCGTAAATAAACCTTGCTCGAATAAAAAGTAACAATGTAAACACACACACAGCTAAGATAACTGTGGAAAAGTATAAAAGAGGAGAAAGCAAAATTACCGCTAAAGAAAAGTTTTAGATTAAAATTCATGGTCTATTGGCCTGTCTCAAATGCATTTCATTAACTACTTTTAGTTTAATTTGAGAAAACCACTATTTCTCCCCTGTGCACTTAATTAACCATTTCATTTGCATTATATTAATGACTCTCCACAACCCAACTACCTGCAGTGAACCTCGCAAGTGTGCTGATACTACTGTATGACAGCATTCATCCTATTTTTTTTTCAAACATAATTTTAAGGAACAAACCTGGATGCCCTAACTCATCTGAAATGCCCTCATTAATGAAACAAAATAGCTTTAGAAAAAGACAAAACATTTCACAAAGCACAAATGACAATGATTGAGATTGCTGAGTCCAATATTATTGCAAAATTAAGGGGGGAACTGTACATACTATATGACTGAACTTTGAACTTACAAAATACCTGTGCTGATGCACATGGTGTCTGATTGGGCTCCAAAGACAGTAGCGGATCCATCCTGGACAGATTAGTTCACAGTTTGGCTTTTATGTTCTTGCCGTTCATTTACCTAAATAACTTGCCAGCAAGGTTCACCAGTAGCTGAGAGTCCGCTGAGTTGAGCAAATCAATTTTTCCCATCCAGGGTATACACCCTTTGTGTGAGACATGACTGCTGCTAAAGTGCCCCTGTACAGTGCATTAAGCTGCCCACTGAAGCTATACAGTCACTCTCCGTGCACCATCAGAGACAGACCTGTCTGACCCAAAACATTTACCCAACATCTCTGTGATCCCAGATAGCCAAAACATGCGCTGATAAATCACTGTGTGACCACAGCACTCACTAAGAAACCAGTGACGCTAAAACATCCATTGAGATAGTGTGAACCTAAACATTCACCCATAAATCAGCAAGATCCCAAACATTCACCGAGAAGTCAGTGAGACGTCAAATATTCACCTGTAAAACAACGAGACCCCATGCATTCACACAGTATCAAGCCCCAACAGCACACAGCATACAAATAGCATATGAGCCATTTGTCATCATATATGCACATTGTATTTAACTATTAATGAATAAACTTCAGCATAGCAAAAGTAAATGTCTTAAAATATGCATAGCACTTTAACTTATATCATGCACATTGTGCAGTTATTTCAGTTACTCAATCCTTTTTAAATGCACATTAATCATTTTCATTCCCTGAAAGGACAAAATGTATGTTTAAGGCACTCTTACGGTAGGTTAGTCCAGTGTTTCTCAAACTATGGGCAACGTACCGGCACCTGACCATAGATGAGCGGCCGGAGGGCTGCAAGCCCATTCCCCAGCAGACGGCACCAGTTGCAGTAAAACTTCTGTGCTGTCATGACAATCAGTCGCCCTGACTGACCAATCATCTCTGCTTTCATTAGCCTACAAATGTCCAAATTTAGTTCCCTTTTGCCTCAGCCATGGCCTGCTCCAAGCAATAACATCTAGACATTAGATGTCAATGAAGTAAATTTTACTTCAGTGAAACAACAGTAGCCACCAGCAATGATTCAGAAGAACCTAGCAACTAACCTGCATCAAAAACATCACCCTTTCAAACGCAGCTATGACCTTGTGTAAATACTACAATTTGGATTCATATGAGAGTTGCCCACCAGAACAACATTATGTGTCACCTGTCAGGTCTGTGTGAGTAATGAAGCTATCAAGGATGCACACATTTTGAGAGCATGCACATCTCAAGCATAAACCTGAGGATTATTTTTGAAGAAAGAAATATGAAATGACCAGTCAGCTTGAAGTTCTGTAAACTATCGTAACTGAAAATGAAAAATCAGTTGAACCGTCTCAGCCTCTGACCCATAACTTCGCGCAATCTAATGCTCCATTCACGGTAGGCGAAAAGTTAGTGATGCATTCAGTTGTTGTGATGCTGTGAAACGTTGGGTCCACATACTGCAACCAAGGTCAGTCAAATCTCACTATCCATCGACACCGTCTTGTTGCCAATTCAAGATATGTCACCTAACATTAGAATCCCTGGTGTTGGTAAGGGGCAGCAAATCAAAGTATTTCGCTCAGCCATTTGATGACTTCACTGACATATCCAATGCAGCAATATGGCTTGTTTATTATGCGCATAATGGAGATATCCACAGCTTTCATTTTCGTTAATCCTTGCTAGGGAACGCAACAGCTGCAAAGTTCATTTGTGGAAGTAATGCCGTAAAAGGCTTTTTTTCCCTGTTTTCCCCCATTTGGCCTGCCTCCATTTTGTGTTCCCTGACTCTACCCCTGAATGTTAAATTGTGATCAATTAACTGAACAATATATATTGTTGAACTGATGATAAATTTTGATTATAGTACATTTTGGTGGGCCATTGGGAAACCAGAATACTTATTTATTTATTTATTTGATTAATTAAATTGGCCGTACGTGGTCCTTGGAGGCAGAGGACCACATATTACAAAGCCCTGACTCGACAAAATCTGGAAAACACTGGTTTATTCTGTGGGAGGGCCACATCTGGGCCCCCAGCTGGCAGCTAAAGAGCCTTGGTATCGCTTGAGTGCATGTCACAGTCAGACATAACACCGCTCGGCTTTTTCTGGTGTATTCCCAGTGACAGAAAACACGAGACAGAGCTTAGGCTGAACAGTGCATGTAAAATCACATCTCTCTCCTCTGCCAACTGCAGTCACCGAGCTGCTTGACAATTAAATCCCTCTCTACAAGGGAAGAGGTGAAAAAGTTACAGGTACTTACATGTTTCTAAGGCTTCCTGGCACTGCAGGCATGAGACGGGCAGCTTGAGGGGGGCTCCTTGATCTGGGGGTTAATTGCCTGACACAAGATCATTGCGATGAATTTGTACCCGTTTCCACTGGGCTTTGTCATTTTAATGGAAGAGGCGATAAAATTAGTGTGTTGTCTTGCCCACCCACAGAGCCCCCACCCCCCCTACGAAACAGTCATTTATCAGAAGAGAAATTATGATCCTTAAAGAACTTCTGGAAACTGTGGAAGGCTTACTCCAGAGCAGAGTGCCACTCACCTGGGAGAGGGAGGGATCTCACACAAGAGGAGCTGTGTTGCATTTCAGTCAAGGGGATCACTGCTGCATAAGGCAGAAACTCTGGAATTAGAATTAAGACAGAAATCAACAGCTAGGTTTGCCAAAACCATTGCAGTGGCAGAAGCTTCACTGATGGCACCAGGTTTATTCAAACTTGTCTGGGGTAGTTGACAGTGACCTAGATTCCAGACCGAAAAATTCAGAAGAATTGTGGTCTGTCCTGCCTCAGTCGCTTAAGTGTGTCACTTCTTCGCTCCGGAACATTTGGCAGCCGTTCACTGATACACCCGGGAGCAATCCATTCTGTTCGGAGGGAAGGAGAGAGCAGGGGAGAAAGAGAGAGAGAAGGAGAATGAAAGAGTGAATGCAACAGAGAAAGAGCAGCAGAGCGAGAAAGCGAGAGCTGGGCCAGGGGCGTCTCCCTGAAGTGGAGTCAACCAGAACCACTAAGCTCTTCGGCAAAGTCAACTGTCCACCTTTCTTCTGTGGGTCTCTGTGGTCAGTATGCTTCCCTCCAATCTCCAGGTGCTAGCATATTCTGTCAGGTTATTGGCATTCTCAAAAAAACAAAAACAACAAAGAATAAACTTGGCGGTTATTTGAGAACTTTGGAATCGAGAGCCCCATTTCTGCAGACCCGAGAGGTAAGGCAACTTCTGGGGCCATCAACATACCGGAAGCCTTTTTAGGCAACATGACACAAAAATCCCCAAGAAAATCATTTTTGTCCATTGAAGATGTTGAGACGGATGGGTAAATTTAGGCATAACACAAAAAAAAACGAATGCCCTGCCTTTCAGTTAACCGGCCAACTTCATCCAATCAGAGAACAAGGCTGAAATAATACACAGCAACACAAAAAAATGTACATATTCATGTATCTGGATTGGAATAGACATATCCACTGCATTAATTCCGAACTAGGGAATAATTTTAATCTCAGAGCGGTTTCCGTTTTAACAGGAGATTAAATAAAGCAAACGTTTTCAATCCTGTCATTACAAATAGAAGAATACAGTTCTGACAGTACTCCTCTGGGACGAAGCCATCTGCTATGACATATGAATGATAGTTACTGAAGCGATTCCGCACATGGCAAAGTCTTTCACCTCGGGGACATGGCACTCGCGCAAAAAGCAGAAAAACTCATGAATGACGTGTTAGTTCAGCTGATTAGTTAATTTGCAATATTTTTATTTTCCAGGACTTTATTGTGAGGGAAAACTTGAATTATTCTTTACAAAAATAAGTTTTTGCAAAGGAACACTAGGCACATCCTCTTGACCAACTATGGTCACCCATTTTCTTGCACACCAAATAAGGTCAATTCTAGGTCACTTAGAAGCTACGGTCAATATCTTTGATAAATTAGAGCCGAGATCACAGAGAGATCAAGGTCAATCAACTGATCTACAGGTTTATGACTTCAGATGATGGTTCATGTTGATGTAGTCACTCAAACAGGTCTCCAGCACTCAGAATATTGGTTTGCATTTTATGAAATATTTAAATCTGTCATCATCAAATGATCTTTAATTGAATTTTCAGGACTTTTATGCTTCCCAACCTTTTTTTTTTTTTAATTTGGCATCTCCAATCCCACCCGAATCTGGAATGCCCGATCCGAGAACTATGTACAAGGCTTGCTCATATGCAACCCCCTGTTGCCGGCTCAGGAGAGAGAGACAGTTCGTGGGCTTTCCTCCGAAGCACGCGCCTGTCAGCCCCTGCATCTTTACACTCATTGGTTGAAACTATCGCAAGTTCAGAACGAGGGCGGAAGATACCCCAACATGAGCAAGCTCAGAATTTCACTGACGAGCGCCCGGATGGCCAACAGGAGGCGCTTGAGCAACGAACAAGGCAATCATTTTTAATTTCCCTTCCCAGCAGTCCCTTCCCACAGCACTTTAGCCAATCGTGCGCTGTTCTGAAAAAGCTGCTGACCACTGCTGGTTGGTATGAGCAGGGATCGAACCCGTGCTGTAGTAGTCACTACTGTATCGCAATCGTGGCGCCTTAACCGAGTGAGCTAACCCAGTAGCCCATGCTTCCCAACCCTTTAATTTTTAAACATTGTCATCACCAAAGTGATAATGAATTAAAATTGAAGACTGGAAAGTTCTTCTTGAGAAGAAGCAGGCAATCCCTTCTGCATGTTTGGTTCCCCAGAAAAAGAGTGTGCTTTCAGGACAAAGAAAAGCAAGCATCTAATTTTCCTCCCTCTCTTCCCTTATCAATATCAGAGCCCACACATTGTGCTCAGCACATTGCAACCAATGAAAACGTAAATGTATGCATTGCCTTGTCAACGCAAAGGCCCTCTCACTCATACTCTCCGGGGCTTCCGCCCCATCCAGCCCCCATCATGGCGCTCATTTCCTTTTTACAAGAGATGCCCCTGAATTAAACCATTCTTCATAAAGACCGTTTTTGACATATTATGAAGCATTGGAAAATTAATATGAATGAATTGAGTACTCTAGATGAAACAGGATTACATTGAGTGAAATTAATACAATATTGTTTCAATTGAACCAAGTTTCATTTCAAAATTCTTAACTTTTTTTTTTTTTTTTTAAATGTAATTAGATTCCAGGCCCAGTTAAACACTGCGTGAGTACTTATATTACGTACAGTACTTTACCACTGTAGTTATATTAAAGTAGAATTAATTTTCCATCTAGGGTAATCCATCACTGTGACACTCATCACATATCATGCTGATGTCACTTCCAGTAGTCTGATTGCATAAAGCCCAGCCAGGAAGCTGGCCTGTTTTTGCTCACGCTGTGATATTCTCATGCATTGTGGATGGTTGCTCAGTCGCATTTTTGGTTCATCCTTTTCGGTGTCTTGACAGCTACGGCTGCTTTCCCCTACTTCAGCTAGGATTTCTCCACTCTGGTTTCAACAAATACAGCCCACAGCTCGACCTTCCATCCAGTGGCCCGACTTATAAACGGTGCACGTAACTCATCCACACTATGACCCAGTGTCTTTTAACAAAACGTCTCCTTAGACACTGGATGATGTGCATGTCATAAAGTCATAAGCACTTCATGACCCGACACAATAAACTATATATGGCATTTGCCTCTATAAAAAGCAGTACATGTACATGTACTCACTAAAGATGACAAGTCAATATAAACACAGGAAATGAAATGTCCTTGTAAACACAATTTGACATGACATGCATTCATTTAAACACTGCATAGGACATCTGTCCCAGCAATCCTAATATGATTTGATACGTCACGATAAACACTGCACGATTTGGCGTGTTCCTTTTACCATCTCTAGACAGTGCAGTTAAACCAGCTGTTCAAACATCTGTCAGAATGATCAATGCAAACAGCACACGCACAGTTCAAGATAGGTGTACATAGCAGAGGTTCATCTGACGTATCTGAAGCCGGGTCTGCTAACTGCTTGGTCAAGAGAGGACAGGAGAGAGATAAATATAAAAAAAAAACTAAACAAAGAAAAGATGTTATTGTTCAGACTGAGGTCACAGATTTTATGCTTCATAAATTTTTCTTATGAATGTCATATTTCATTCACATATTTTCTGAACAAACAAGTCCAAATCTGCTCTCAGAGAACGTATTTTCCAAAACATTCATTTATTAAGTTGCATTTTTTTTTAAACAGTACCTGGTGAAAGCTTTGCTCAAGCAAAAATTATGACACCCTGGAGGTTTGAGAACAGAGCCCATGAGTTTCTTTTCCTGAACCCCAGCAAAATGCCAGTAGAGTTTACAAGTAGGCGATCAAAGGAAGAAAACAGATGTCTAGTGTCACAACCCTCATGTGAATGCCTTTCATGTCTCCTCATATTCAGCAACTGTTGTGTCTATTAGAGGTATGTCCCTTTTTGATTGGTTTAATCTTGCGTGTTTGCCCCTCCTTGGGTGTATCTCCTTTTATGGTCATCTCCTAATGACCATGTGACGTGTATTTAAGCCCCCTGCTTTGTGTTGCACGTTGCTGGATTGTAATTTACCTTTTGTGCTTTGAATCAGTCAGAATTCCTTGTCGAAACTCTTCATCTTTATTTAGTGTAATGTGTGTGATGACAACAATTTCTGGAATTTTTCCTCTTTACTCAGTTAACTCAAACAAGCTTGCAAGCCTATTCAAGGTCCAGGATTGGGCCCGCATTTAAGTAAACCCAGCTCAAGTCAGTTTTTCTGTCCAATTTACTAGGAACAAGCCCCCAAGCCAAATGAGGTTCTAGGATACAGACTACGTTCTCGTTAAACCTCTGAAGTCTGTTCTTCTGTACAGTTTGTTAGGAACAAGCCCCCAGTTCTTCTACGGTCATCAGGATTGGAACTAAGCTCCGCTCAAGCGATTCCATCCTGTGGGACAGTTCGGTGCTGGTGAAGCGTGCACTCCACCTGGCTGCTATCCTGGACGCCACTGGCCGGAGATTGACAGCTCAGCTTCGCCCACAACATCTGCACTGAACTGTGCTGCCCTTATGTGGGGATCCATCCTCCCCTCTTCTTCTGGAGTTCCATCCCCAAATAAACATATTAGCTTTCAATAAAACTGACTATTAGATTGTACTCAGCCTCTGGACTTGATTCCTGATCTGGAACATTACAGTCCAGGATACTTAGTTCAAGTACCCCAGGACTCTAAGGAGGGACAAATGATGTTTCATTTTTATAGTCATTGTGAAATAAAAGTTAAACATTGAAGACTTATACCAGAATTAAAAATATCAAAACATGCCATGTCAACTTCATTCTATAACGAGAGCTTTTTTATATACAGTACTTCAGAGTACCAGAGTATAGAAGTAAAGGCTCATTTATTAATCACTGGCACAGGAAACAAAAGTCTAATGACAAAAAATACATACGTCAAATGTATTCCACCCCTCAAATTTTGAAATGTGCCACACACCAACATGGAAATAGGGAAGCAGATACAGGAAAGAGGAGGATAGAGAAAGCCTATTCACAATATATGATAATGTCTCCTTTGTGCAACCTCATTTCCTGAAGAACTGGACAATGTGTAAAATGTAAATAAAAACACAAAGCCGTACTCAGCACATCCCTTTTAACCTGTATACAACTGAAAAATAATACAACTGCAAAACTAGATAACTCAGTCGCCACAGGGACCAAGTCGTGTATCTCCCCGATCCCCAAATTTCAAACAAAATGGCCATCGGCAGCCATATTGGACGTCCGAAATGGATGAAAATCGGTCTTGAACATTGTCATATATATATCTTCGCCTGTGTAAAATTTGAAAACATTCCTGTAATAATTGTGGCTTCCAGAGCCTGGAACATAAAAAAATTCGTACAAAATGGCCGCCGGCAGGCATATTGGACCTTCGGAATTTGGCAAAAATCGGTCTAGAGCATTGTCATATGTCTTCGCCTGTGTAAAATTTGAAAACATTCCTGTAATAATTGTGGATTCCAGAGCCCGGAACATAAAAAATTTTGGGCAAAATGGCCGCCGGCAGCCATATTGGACGTCTGAAATTGATGAAAATCGGTCTTGAGCATTGTAATATATATATGCCGTGAAGTTCCGTGTATACGGCGTACCCATTTATACGGCGCACCCCGACTTTGGGAAAAAAAAGAAAAATCATACAAATTTCTACCCAAATCTTGCGTGTGTCATACATATTATCTCTCCTCAAAATTTTCCTAGAATGCCGCATGTATTTGTCCTATTTTTTTCCTTTCCTTTTCAACTTCCTCCATGAGAAGTGATTATCCATCGGATATCGGCGAAAAATGGAAGGCGCAAGATGCAAGACATAAACCAATATGCCGACAGCGCGTATGCCCACGCATATGCCACTATCTATCGGGCAGGAATATATTGGTTCTACTACGAAAAATTTCTGCTAAATGTCCACAATAGCCCCTGGCTATTAATATAAATATAAAATGTTTTGCCCGGAGGGATTACCGCGCGATTTAAATGATTCCATGGAACATGTCGGTTCATACATTCTTATTTATCGTCAAGAAATGTCAATTTTCAAAGAAGCAGAATACAGCAAATGACTCTGTTAATGCAGAGGATATAGCCATCAACAAAAGGCAAGTTCATTGATGGTAGTTTATGTAACTCGGTCACAATCATTTACCGTGAATGAAAGGTAAGACGGTAGCTTGGAAAGCCTCGCGCCGTAGATGTGTGCATGCTACATAATGGACTATAGGACAGCGTGCATGTTTTTGCATGCATCAGAGTGATATGTATACTGTACATTGCATTGGGAAGTTATTTGCGGAGTTGCAGGGAACACTTTGAAAGGACAACTGCCGTGCTGGTGCTGAGCCGTAACCAAATGCCACATTGCACAATAAAGCTGCACTAGGGCACTTAGTAAGCTCGAACTGCTTAGTTCTCGACACAAGTAAATGGCGCGTCAGACAGGACTTCTATTCCGCTATTAAGCCTCTATCCCTCTCTGTCTGCATTCTGCCATTGTAGCTCCATGCTTCTACGATGGTTATTTGCATTAACGTTATCATGGAAAGTGAAATGTGAAAAGTTCATTCATAGATAAAAATTAAAATCCTGCATTTAAAAAATGTTGAATCGGTAATTTTTTTTTCCATTTATTAAGCTGTGCAAACTCACGTGCGCATATAGCCCCAGTTTGACCTTATAAAATCGGGTGTACGTTTGCATGTATGTCAGAACTTTTGCCGCGATTCTGTTGTTCCCGTATATAAGGCGCATCCCCAACTTTTCATATTTCCCGACGGAAAAACAAGTGCGCCATATACACAGAACTTTACGGTATTCGCCTGCGTAAAAATTTGAAAACATTGTGGCTTCCAGAGCCCGGAACATAAAAAATTTAGGACAAAATGGCCGCCAGCAGCCAAATTAGACGTCCAAAATTGACGAAAATCGGTCTTGAGCATTGTCATATATATATCTTTGCCTGTGGAAAATTTGAAAACATTGCTATAATAATTGTGGCTTCCAGAGCCCGGAACATAAAATCTCTGCGGTGGCGGCGGCGGCCCAAGAACTAAACCATAGTATCTCCCGACTATCGTCGTCGGGGAGATACAAATATGTAATTTTTTGACTAATAAACTTAATTGTTTGTTGAAAATAATTCTGCAGTGTGATGTCTATAATACATAGAAATGAAGTTGTGGAAGGTGCATTTCGCCACAGTCTAACATCACCTCTCCTTTCCATAACACTCAGTATTCACTGTGGAACAGAGGACATACTGTATATCAGAGGAGTTTTGAAAGCCAAATTCCCATTCTTGCCTTATATAGTTCTTTCAACTAATCAACAGTCCGGGGTCCCTGTTGGTGCATTTTGTGCTTCAAAATCTGCCACAATGGGAGACGGGTCCAGGTTGCAGGCAGTCCCACTAGGCAGTGTATATTGTCAGAAAATGTGTGTGCGTCCTTCTGCATCAGCTGGGCTTTCACAGATGTGTAAGGCGCTCTGAGAACAGTAATATAACCCCAGACCATGACAGACACTGGCTTTCGAACTTGCTGCTGGACTTTTTCCTCTCTGAGCAGGAGACCACGAAGTCCATTGTTGCCGAACACCATTTGAAAGATGGGACTCATTAGACCACAGATGAGCTCAAGTACAGATGTAAGTCACTGGAGCTTCTAAATGAAATTGATATATGGCTTTGTTTCTCTGCGTAGTAGAATCTTAAAATGTACTTAATGATGCCACAACGAGCTGTGTTCACTGACACAGGTGTACTGAAGTGTTTACAAGCACATGTGTGCATGCCTGTTACAGTTTTCAATATAATGCTGTCCGCGGGCACAAAGGTCTTACTCATCCAGTATTGATATTTAGCCACTACTTTAATAAACAGAGATTACTCTGAGTTCTCTGGATTTTCTGAATGTTTTTACTACAATCCCAATCCTGAAAAAGTTGGGACAGGATGAAAAATGCACATATAAACAGAAAGCAGTGATTATTAAATTAACTTTGACTTTTATTTCATTGCAAACAGTATGAGAACAACATATTTAACATTTTATCAGGTCAACTTAATTTTATTTGTAAATTTACATCCATTCCTTCCATTCAGGCCAGCAACTGATTCTAAAATAGTAGGGACGGGAGCAATTTAGGTTTAGTAACCGCATAAAACATTTGCATAATGATCTGATTTCAAACAGCTAATGTCAGCAGGTGATTTTCATCATGATATCATACAAACACAGCATTCAGGATAGGTGTAGTCCTTCAGACAAAATGGAGGGCAGAGGACAGCCACACAAATGCATGAGAAAATCATCGAAAGTTTAAAAACAATGTTCTTCAAAGAAAGATAGGAGGGGATTTGGATATTTTTACCCTCTGTGGGGCATAATATGATGGCAAGACTCAAGGATTATGGAGGAATTTCTGCACAGAAAGGGCAAGGGTGTTAGCTTTAGCGGAAAACCTATGAACTCCGATCACTCAGACTGCACTATCAAACACTGTAACAGTGACATCCACAAATGCCAGGTAAAACTTTACTGTGCAAAAAGAAAGCCTAATGTTAAGTGTACAGAAGCCATTGTCGACTTATCTGAGCTCAGAAGCATCTGGACCATCACAGTGTTAGTTGTGAATTCAATAAGGGCCCAACTACACACATTTTCACAGTTCATATTTTGCATGCTTTGTGTTCTTTATGTGACAAGGTTTTTTATTGTGGAAAAGAGGGGCTCAGTTCCTGTGAATAAATGTGGTTATTCTTTGTGTATTTTACATGGGGAATTCAAGAGAGGCCCAGCACCTGGAGTTGAGCCCTTGTTACAGGAAATTCTACTTAGAGCAAACTAGAAATCAATGCGACAAAAACGAAAGAGGTGATATTCTGCTTAAATCAAGAGCTCTCTACAGCGCTAACTCTCACTTGATGGCCAAACTGTGGAAACTGTTGAAACTTGTAAATATCTGGGAACAGTGCTAGATGGCCAATTGAAATTCACTGGAAATACAGATTATATACTCAAAAAATGCTCACAGAGGCTCAACCTGCTGAGGAGGTGGAGTAGCCTGGGGGTCAGCCCGAAGATTTTAGAACTGGTGTATACTACACATGTAGAAAGCGTGCTCACCTTTCATCTCTCTGTCTGGTTTGGTTATCTAAGTTGTAAATGTAAAACCAAACTAAACAAAATCATGTCGAGGGCAAGCAAAATAGTGGGACGACCCCAAAAGACATTAACAGAAATATACACAGAGAGGACAAAGAGGAAGGCTAGGAAAATTATAGCGGACAGCTCCCACCCCCTCACCAACCAATTCGAGCTCCTGAAGTCCAGGAGACGGTACAGAGTCCCACTGGCCAAAGGAGCTTAAAAAATCTTTTATCCCAAACGCCACACGCCTCCTCAACTCAACTTAAGCGATGCACTAGTATTGAACTGCTCTTAACTGTTTTTTTTATGTTGTAGTTTATGTTTAATTGTGTTTTAACTGAATCCCCTTTTTTTAAGGAAGTAGTTAACTGTGTTTTTAATGGAATTTGTATATCTCTCACGGTGAGCCAAAGACAATTTTCCACCATGGTGGACAATAAAGATTGTATTGTATTGTATTGTATTTGGCCGATGTGGTCGCAGCAGTGACCTAAGCACTCGGTTAGTATATACCAAGTGTTCAGGTTTTCAGCAGATTTCAGATGGTTAGTATATACCAAGTGTTCAGGTTTTCAGCAGATTTCAGAAGGTTAGTATATACCAAGTGTTTAGGTTTTCAGCAGATTTCAGACATGACACTGAGGTTTCTGAAGCTACTTCGTCAGAAGTCACAACCAGGTTGCGCCTTGTAAATCCTACAGTCAGGGCTGCTACTTATCTACAGCAACCACTCTACACTGAGCAGTTGGGTGTCGAGGCTGACAAAGTTTGAGAATCTAGAAACTTCACTTGAGCCACAGACTTTCCTTCATAAGTTAGTGCCACTGGATGATTGAGTAAACTCAATTTGGATGCATTTAATCACTTTTAATGCATAGAGGTAGATTGATTGCTTGGTATGCATTTGACGCTCAGGTTAGAAGGACGACCCCCCCCCCCTTGATGAGGTGTCATATCGTCGCATATGTATCCTGATGGCAAAAGGCAGTTACAAAAGAGATTCTTCGGACTGTTCATCTCATGTTGCATTTTGAAATAAATGATACTGAAGAAAAAAGACATGTTTTGTCCTTACCATATAGATGATTCAGTTTAATTAAAATAGGGCCCAACTCCACTGTCTTTATCTGGTCACTGAGCTGAAACCAAACCATCATTCGTCGCCATATTTTGTCATTTGTTACCGCTGGAGGGGTACTATGTGTTTCAAAAATATAAAATATGATTCTAACATCATGGCCATACTTTGAGGAAAATATAAAAATGTTCTCCTGAAAAAAATTTGTTTTATGGAGTTGGGCCCTCATCAATTTAATTACACCTGAAACACTAAATCATGACACGTTTTTACCACATGAAAAGAAGTGGCAACATTGGTGTTACTTTACTGCCGAGACCTTTCCAAAATGCAGCGCTAGAATCTAAATGTTAACTCTTCAGCGAATGAAGGTAATTTTGGTGACTAGTACGTGGTTTCGTCCGATTACATGTTTCAATCAGACAGCTGTTTATTTTATACAGCGAGTTGCATGACCGTGCTGCAAAAACAGGTGTACGTACTTGTCGCCGGAATGACCTTAATTCGCTGAAGAGTTCTGAAATGCCGTCGCCGAGCGCCGGAGCATAGACCTAATTATAATTAAATTATTTTTCTGTACTGAATGTAGCCCATTATTTTGTCGCTTTTAGATCGCATGGGGGAGAGAAGCCGTGTCTTCAATTGTCACTTGATTATTCTTGAATTGGAAAATGTGTTAATGAAGGAAAACCATCCAGAATTAGCCAGGACTAATTGTTGTCAATAAAGGGTGGGATAATAGCCAATAATTTTCGTGTCTAACACCGCCTCTGGGGCGTTTCATTCTGAAAAAAAACGCCCAAAAGCTGTAGTGAGTTGGCATGTATGTGATTGTGTTTGCCTTGAACAAACTTTGATGAACTCATGGGTACAAACATGCTTCCTTTGTGAATTAATTTTGGAAAAGAAAAAAGAAATTTAGAGGTGTGGCCTTATCACAGAGGTCAAATGAAGGTCAGAATGGAATGTACCTCAAAATTTGGAATATATGTGTTTAGTCTTGATAAAAGGTATGTATATATAATATTTCTGCTGAATTGCCGCAGAAATGATTGACAAATGAGTCAAAATGGCATTTTCAATATGGCTGCTGTGGCGGGCCCTTTTAAAATTCAATCAGGAAGCCTTGCACAAACTTTGATGTAATCATGGGATGTACATTAACACTTGGAATTTTTGTGTTGAGTCTTGGTAGTAAGAATCTACGTATCTCATTTCAGCTGAATTGCCGCGATATGATTGAAAAATGAGTCAAAATGACATTTAAAAGTTGGCTGCCATGACGGCCATGTTTGACCTTGTAACATTGACGTACTCATGGGTAGAAACATGCAAGCTACGTTTCAGCTTTCTTGGTCAAGTGCTTTTGCAGAAAAAGATTTTTAAAGATATTCATGAAATGTAGGGATGTGGCCTTATGACAGAGGTGAAATCAAGGTCAAAATGGAATGTACACCAAAACCTGGAATAAACATGTTGAGTCATGGTACTCAGAATGTACATATCACATTTCAGCTGAATTTCTCCTGAAATTAATGACTAATGACTGAAAATGGCATTTTTAAGACAGCCGCTATGGCGGCCATATTTGTGAATGGATCAGAACTCCACAAATTTTTGTGTACAGGAGCATGCATGTCAAGCTTCAGCTTCATTGGCCAAGTGGTTTCAGGGGGGAAGATATACACACAAGGACGACCACCAACACTGACCACGACGCACAAACAGGCCACGACATAAGCCCACAGGAATCTCCGTCCAGGTGAGCTAAAAATCAATCGAATTCATGCGGTGAAACAGCAAATAATGTGCTGTAATGTTGTTTTCGAGGTAAAACAAGTCAAAGGTAATTTACAAATCACTGATTTGAGTTGAAATTTCAATTCAACACCGCCCCAATTTATACTAATTTGGGATTGTATCTTATGAACTGCCGATTCTGAAATCCCCAAATTTGCACTGCAATCACAGACTGAGAAATGTTGTTCATAAACTGTTTGAATTTATCTTCATGCAGCTTTTAGCAAAGTGGCAAAGTGGCCTCGAGTCATTTTGCTAGTAATTGACCGTGCATTTTGTAACAGCTCATTTTATACCAGTTCATAATTGAATTACCTGTTACTTGTTCACCTGTGGAATGTTCCATATGGGTGTTTTTCTGAAGATTCCACAACTTTTCCAGTCTTTCCATTCCCCGGTCTCATTCTTTATGAAATGTGCTGCTGGCATCAAATTTGAAATTTGTGAATATTTATTTATCTTTATGCTGTTTTCACCTAAAAGTAGATAAAAGAGAATTCACCTCAAAAATTCAGAAATCCAGAGGTGGACATTCCAGGGGTCAGAAAGTAAAAGTCCTGCCATGTTTTAATTCCACCCATCAACTCAACCAGCTGATTTTCTTGACTAGTCCAACCTCTCTGGTCTGAAGGGCTGTTTTATTGAGCAAATCTAAGAGGTTGGAACTAAATACTGGGCAGGACTTTTACTTTCTGAACCTGGATTGTCCACCTCTGCACAAATCATAAGTTTTATTTGCTTATTACGCGCTGTCCCAAGTCTTGCATTATGAACCACGGATAACCATGGCTAACTACAGTTGGTTAAGTCAATGAACTTGGCGGCCAGCATCATGAAATATTTGCAAAATGTCTTCATCCAGAGTTAAACTGGATAAATGTTTATATAAAACATTCTGACCAATGTTTAGCATTCAGTTGGTTAGGATAGATGAATCATATCACTCTTCTATTTCACCATTTCTGCCTTCTGTACAAAATTAGTAATAGTAGTGCCTGGTGCTAGAAGTATTTGTCACATTTTCACACACCACGATTTTCTCAAAATTGACATTTTGTGACTCCAGTACTTTTAGCACTGGGATCTTAAATTAGCGGATTTTATTTTATGGATCCATTTCCGACCCTTTTTTCTCAAAACTTTCATTTTGAGACTTAAACCCATGATCCCTGAATTTTCACTTAAGTTTTCCTCTGAGTAGATCCAAAGTCAGAAAAAGCCATTTTTTTCATACTGTAGGTCAATTTTACACACATATACTGTATATGCTGGTTGTATTGCTTCACTGAAGGTACATCACACTTATATCAAATTACATATTCAAACCCGAGACATCATGTTTTTATGGCCACAGCATTATATCAAATGGAAAATAACTAGGTCTTGTACATCATTGTATATGCATTTCCCTGTTATTCAAGAGAACTTATTTGTGACCGTTGGAGACCTTAGGTAGATAGATAGATAGATAGATAGATAGATGACTTTTGGATCTACTCTTGAATCAAAAATAGGCCTGAAGTTCCACAGGTGTGAATATAACCTCTGCATTTGATGGATCTATATGTGGTTCTGTAGGTTTTATTGTGTTAGTACTTTCAGCACTGGGGTGTTCAATTTCACCACTTTCACCACTGGTGACACTTCACTAATGTGAATTAATTGACGATATTTTGACCTCTCATTGCCTCTAAGAGAGCAGTACCCTGCCTGCAGGGCATTTATGGAGTATACAGCATTGTTACATCCTGAGTTTTCTTTATTTCTTTTCCTATGATCCAGCTGTCCTCATCGTTTTGTCCATCAGTCTCCCCTTATCAGTTCCCATTATTCAATTATTGTCTGCTGCATCAACACATTCTCTTCTCGACTTGTCATATAGTGACGCTGCTTGACCAAGTGTCGATATACAAAGCAAAAGGCCATTTTTGGCGTTCTTATTTAGTTTAGTTTTAACCTCCTACTCTCTGTCTTTGGAAATTACTTTTATCCAATGACCTCTTTATCAGGGGTACCTTCCTGTTTATTCCTGCTCTGAGCGATGAGTTGGAGTTCGAGTCTGGGCATCACCTATCGATCCCCTTTAACCCCCGGATTGCCTTCCTGGCACTAGTCTTAGACCTGTCCCAGACCACGCCTCGCTTGACTGAACTGATCCTGTTCACCCCTCGGCTGACCTGGACTGTTCCCAATAACTCTTCGGCTCAGAACTGTTCACGTTTGTTTCCTTCTGTTTGTGGCTATTGCAGTTTGACACTCATTAAATATGGCCCTAGCAGCCTTTTGTGGATCTGAGCCTGGTCCCTTCGCTGCGTGTAACGTAGCCTGCTCTGCAAAGGAGATGATACAGATTTATATGATCGCCAAATAAGGCTAATTGGGTCATATTTGTCCCCATGTACAAAATTGAATCAACAAAATATCTGTCATTCTTTGGCTCTTTGCATCAGGGAAAAAACTAGGCCACTGCAATATTCTGATCAAAATAACAAGAAGATTACCCTAATTCTTGTTCAATAAATCCTCATAGATATTTACTGAAATATGAGATCATTACATTTTATTCCATGGCAGAAACAGGCGTTTCATTCTAATGGTCCAAATTTGTGGCATGTAAAAAATGGTACACAAAAATATTTCTCTCAATTTCATACTGTTATCACCATATCAAGCTTCTTAATCACACATCACACGGTGCAGCCCATAAAGAGCAAGTCAGTCACAGAAATGAAGATCACAGGGGCAGAACTACAGAGTCCTGCATTGACTTCTGCGGAACATGGTCATTGTGCAGGGCTGCCTCATTGTCAGCTGCAACATAAACGGAATGTTTCCCACAGGCCAAGATAGTCTTTATGAGCAATGAAGGATATTTCACAGATATTTATGGAGCTTTTCAGAGGCAAGAATAGGAGCATACTGGGAGCAGTGGTTCAAAGCAAAGCAGAAAGGAGCTTTTCAAATAACATAATGCTTCCAGAGGCACTTTCTTACTTAACCACCCCACCAAAAAAAGTAATCCAACATCCAGACAAGAAATAATCCACATGCAAAATAATGCCATGCAGTCATTGCTCCCCACCACATTAAGAATTCCATGACGGGACAATAATAAATTTCAGATTAATACCTGAAACAGCGTTAACAGCACAGTTAAACTAAAAAATGAAAATTCTATCATTGGGCTGTTTCACAATCAAGGTATACTTTCTGGGTCCAGAGTAGTGAAAAACTCAAACTTGAAATTTTTTGTGGTTCTACGGTGCCAAAAAAATGCCTGGTGAGACAGGATTTACATATGCAAAATATCAGAGCCCCAGGTTATATATTGTACAACCCCAATTCCGAAGAAGTTGGGACAAAGTGTAAATTGTGAATAAAATCAAAACACAGTGACTTTCAAATCACACCAGCCAGTATTTTGTTCACAATAGAATAAAGATAACATAGCAAATGTTGAAACCAAGAAATTCTACAATTTTATTCAAAAAATGAGCTCATTCAAATTTGATGGCTGCTACAGGTCTCAAAAAAGTTGGGACAGGGGACTGTTTACCATGGTGTAGCATCCCCTCTTCTTTTTTAACACAGAATGGAGGCGTCTGGGCATTGAGGAGACAAGTTTCTTGAGTTTAGCAATTGGAATTTGATCCCACTCTTATATAATACAGGCTTCCAGCTGCTGGAGAGTTTTGGGTCTCCTTTGACAGACTTTTTGTTTAATTATGCGCCAAATGTTTTCAATCGGTGAAAGATCAGGACTGCAGGCAGGCCAGTTCAGCACTAGGACTCTTCTACTATAAAGCCATGCTATTGTAATAGCTGCTGTGTGTGGTTTTGCATTGTCCTGCTGAAATACACAAGGCCTTCCCTGGAATAGATGTCATCTGGAGGGGAGCTTATGTTGCTCTAAAACCGTTATATACCTTTCAGCATTCATGGTGCTTTTTAAAACATTCAAGGGTCCCACACCATATGCACTAATGCATCCCCATACCATTGGAGATGCTGGCTTTTGAACTGAAAGCTGATAAGAGGAGGGGTGGTCTTTCTCCTCTTTAGCCTGGAGGACACGGTGCCCATGATTTCCAACAAGAATGTCAAATTTGGACTCGTCTGACCACAGAACACTTTGCCACTTTGCTACAGTACATTTTAAATGAGCCTTGGCCCACAGAACACAGCAACGCTTCTGGATCATGCTCAACAATGGCTTCCTTTTTGCATGATGGAGTTTTAGGTGGCATCTGTGGATGGCACGGTGGACTGTGTTTACACACAGTGGTTTCTTGAAGTATTCCTGGGCCCATTTAGTAATGTCAATGACAGAATTATGCCGGTGAGTGATGCAGTGGCGTCTGAGGGCCCGAAGATCACGGGCATCCAGTAAAGGTCTTAGGCCTTGTCCCTTACAGAGATTTTTCCAGTTTCTTTGAATCTTTTGATGATGTAATGCACTGTCGATGATGAGACCTTCAAAGCCTTTGCAATTTGACGTAGAGGAGCATTGTTTTTAAAGTATTCCACAATTTTTTTACACAAGCAGGTTGGAGAGCCTCTGGCCATCTTTACTTCTGAGAGACTCAGCCTCTCTAAGACATCCCTTTTATAGCCAATCATGTTACACACCTGATGCCAGTTAACTTAATTACTTGCTAAATGTTCTTTCAGCTGATTCTCTTATATATTAATTGCTTTTTTCAGCTCTTTTATGCCTGTGTCCCAACTTTTTTGAGACCTGTTGCAGCCAGAAAATTTGAAATAAGCTCATTTTGTGGATACAAATGTGAAATGTCTCAGTTTCAACATTTGAAATGTTGTCTGTGTTCTATTGTAAATAACATATTGGCTCATGTGATCTGAAAGTCATTGCATTTTGATTTTATTCACAATTTACACTTCGTCCCAACTATTTCGGAATTGGGGTTGTACATTATACACTGCTAACTGCAGTAACATCTGAAGTGAGGTCAATGATTGTGGCGTTCGGAGAGGAGGCTTTCTGACGGACATGCAATTTAAGCTCATCTGAAGCTGTATACAGACTACCCCTTGCACACAATAAAATTCATATTTTGTTTGGCAGCAACAGAATATATGCTTTAGAAAGTGCCAGTTAATAGCTGACAAATGCACTTCTAACCTCTACATTTGGCGGCTTTCTTCCGGAGTCGACATTTCTGACAGACATAAGATACTGATGAAGCCACTTAGTTTACAAAAGGATGCCGCCGGCATTGAAGTATCTTTCTGGTGGGAATGAAAGTGCACCTGTCAGAGTAAAACCTACTTAGGATTAAAGATCGTAAATTGAATGCAATTGATTAAAATAGAATCATTTTAATTAAAGTGAAATTCAATGAAATCTCTGCAGGGTCAAAAATGAGCCAGCATCGGACTCTTACAGAGATATTTATGAGAACTTGGAACAGACTTCTCTGGTGGAGATGAGGCTGTTTTATATCTGTGAAACAATGTTTAAGACACCCTACAATGCTTATGTGGTACACTGTTTTCATGAGTTAGTCAGTCTCATTCAAAAATAGAACCCCGAAAGTGAAACAGCCCCATTATCTTTCACACTGCTGCGCTAACTGAAACACTGGTGAAGTTTGTTAGTTTATTCAGTGGGTGGACGCCGGCTCAACTCCATTGCAGCCTTCTCCAAATCAATTGAAGTCACTGAGGACTTTCTCATTAGTGCTCCTTAGAATCCAAAAGCAGTCAAAAATGACGGCAAATTTTCTTCATACAGTTTCTGCAGCAAGCCAAACAGAAACTCTGACTGGAAAAGACGCCGTAACACCATTTTCAGCGCAAGTTTTCACAGCAGCTGTTGGTTTTTTTTTTTAAAGTTCACGACTGTGCGCACCCAGCCTCGCGCTTTCATGCTCCTTCATGCTGAGTTCCTTACAGTAGTGTGCAGTGATCATTATACACCAACACTTTCATCGAAAAGGGGTCCGATTATATTACTTATGCATAATTTTTTGGTGAAAATATTCAGAAAAATACAACCCCATTTCCAAAAAAGTTGGGACACTGTGTAAAATATAAATAAAAACAGAATGCAATGATTTTACAATCGTTTGAACTTTATACTTATTCGAAAATAGAACAAAGACAATATATCAGATGTTGAAACTGAGATATTGTCACGTCCGTGCCTGGCACCCTGGTGACCACGCCCACTTTTTCTAATGACTCTCCACTTCCGCGTTCTAACGTCCCTGAATACTAATTGACTGCACCTGTCTGTCCATTTGTTTACCTCGCATGTTGAGTTTGCACTTTGATCAGTTATTCTTGTTCCTTTGATTCATGTTGTAAGGTTTTGGTGAGTTTGGTTCTGTTTTTATTGTTATTTGTTCATAGAGATATCGTCTCAGCATTATAGTTATCATCTGTATATTCTGTGGGTCAGTCATGTATTCTTAGATTTCCCTTGTAGCGGTTTAGATGTATTGTCCAGATCTCTGATGCCTAGTCATGGATCTGTAGTGTTATCTGTGGATATTTGCACTCTTATTAAGATATTAAAGAGCCTGGTTCGCGCACTATCTCCGGTCCTGTCTGTCCCCTGTAGAGTTCCCTGAGTGTCCTGTGACAGATATTCTATTGTTTTATGTGCTCATTTTGAATTTGATGCCAGCAACAAGTTTCAAAAAAGTTGGCATGTTTACCACTGTGTTGCATTACGTCTTCTTCAATCAACACACTGTAAGCGTTTGAGAATTAAGGAGACCAACTGCTGTAGTTTTGAAAGCAAAATGTTTTCCCATTCTTGCTTTATGAAGGATTTCAGCTGTTAAATAATTTGCAGCCTCCTTTGTCATATTTTCTGTTTCATAATGCACCAAAAATATTGCCAGTGGGTGACAGGTCTGAACTGCAGGCAGGCCACTTTAGCACCCAGACTCTTTTACTACAGAGCCATGTAATAAGTGCAGAGCATGGAGTTTATCATGGTGTTGCTGAGATGAGTAAGGCCTTCCTTTAAAAAGGCATCCAGATGGCAGTACACGTTGCACTAAAACCGATATATATCCTTCACCATTAATGGTGTCTTCTCGGATGCGCGAGTTTCCCATGCCATGTGTACTAATGCACCTCCATACTATCATGGATGGTCTCAACTTTGAAATTCGAGGTCTGTTTCAAAAATCCTCTGGCCCTCTGAGGTAGCACTGAAAAAGTAAACTTCACTTTTTATTCATTGTCAAAAATGTAATTGCAAAATTTCTATATTGTCAATATTACTTCTTACAAAGGCAAAAATATAATTTCTTTTAAACCCACGTCTCAAATTAATGCACATAGGCAGTAATATTCCCTTTTTAATCCCCCAATTTGCAACTTAGAAATGACATGACTGTGTCACACATTCAGTTTAGAACAGCTGTACTGTGCGATTACTGTAGAGTGTCCTCACAAAAAAAAACCATCCAAGTCCAGGGACTTTCAATTCAATTCAGTTTTACTTGTATAGCACTTTTCACAGACAGTCTATCACAAAGACGCTTTACAGTGCAAAAAAAAGGGCAATGCCCAACCCAATCCCTACGATAGCAATTGAGGCAAAAAAAAAAAAAACTCCCAGTAGGGAGAAAAATCCTCCAACAGTGGTGAGAAAAAACTCCCCAGTGGGAAGAAATCTCAGGAGGAACCCGGCTATAGTGGGGAAGCCCATCCTCCGCGGGCTAGCTAATGTTCAATTAAAGTCCACTTAAAAAATAAAAAAAAACTCTTTAAATCATCCAAGCAGTGGTGTCTGTAGCTCCAGGAAGTGGCGAGGCGAGGATGGTGTGAGACTGGATTAAGTCTGGATCCGGACAGCTGTCAGTGAGCACATGGTGAGGGGCGGGGCTTGTTTGGTCCATGGACTCAGTTCCAGAGAGAAAAGATTCCTGGAAAAAGAAAAAAAGGAGGTATAGGCACAAGATAAATTTTCTGCATACTAAAAAATGCTGTCCCTTGTCAGGTGCAAAGTTACACTCAAGAGTTCCAACAATTTCAAAATAGTTGGGACAAAGTGTAAATCGAGAATAAAATCAAAACGCAATGACTTTGAAATCACACCTGCCAGTATTTTATTCACAATAGAACAGAGATAACACATCAAATGTTGAAACCAAGAAATTTTACATTTTTATCCACAAAATGAGCTCATTTCAAATTTGATGGCTGCTACAGGTCTCAAAAAAGTTGGGACGGGGCCTGTTTATCATGGTGTAGCATCTCCTCTTCTTTTTAACACAGAGTGGAGGCGTCTGGGCATTGAGAAGACAAGTTTCTTGAGTTTAGCCATTGGAATTTGATCCCATTCTTGTTTAATACAGGCTTCCAGCTGCTGGAGAGTTTTGGGTCTCCTTTTTCGGACTTTTTGTTTAACTACGTGCCAAATGTTCCCAATTGGTGAAAGATCAGGACTGCAGGCAGGCCAGTTCAGCACTAGGACTCTTCTACTACGAAGCCATGCTGTTGTAATAGCTGCAGTATGTGGTTTTGCATTGTCCTGCTGAAATACACAAGGCCGTCCCTGCAATAGATGTCATCTGGAGGGGAGCACACGTTGCTCTAAAACCTTTATATACCTTTCAGCATTCATGGTGCTTTTTAAAACATGCAAGTGTCCCACACCATATGCACTAATGCATCCCCATACCATCAGAGATGCTGGCTTTTGAACTGAATGCTGATAACAGGAGGGGTGGTCTTTCTCCTCTTTAGCCTGGAGGACACGACGCCCATGATTTCCAAAAAGAATGTAAATTTGGACTCGTCTGACCACAGGACACTATGCCACTTTGCTACAGTCCATTTTAAATGAGCTTTGGCCCACAGAACACGGCGGCGCTTCTGGATCATGTTCAACAATTTCTTCCTTTTTGCATGATAGAGTTTTAGGTGGCATCTATGGATGGCACAGCGGACTGTGTTTAGAGACAGTGGTTTCTTGAAATATTCCTGGGCCAATTTAGTAATGTCAATGACAGAATCATTCCGGTGAGTGATGCAGTGGCGTCTGAGGGCCCGAAGATCGTGGGCATCCAGTAAAGGTCTTCGGCCTTGTCCCTTACGCACAGAGATTTTTCCAGTTTCTCTGAATCTTTTGATGATGTTATGCACTTTCGAGGATGAGACCTTCAAAGCCTTTGCAATTTGAAGTTGAGGAACATTGTTTTTAAAGTATTCCACAATTTTTTTGCACAAGCCTTCACAGGTTGGAGAGCCTCTGGCCATCTTTACTTCTGAGAGACTCAGCCTCTCTAAGACATCCCTCTTACATATATAGTGACAGACATAGCGGTTAGCACTGTCGCCTCACAGCAAAAAGGTCGTGGGTTCGATTCCGGCTTGGGGCCTTTCTGTGTGGAGTTTGCATGTTCTCCCCGTGTTCACATGGGTTTCCTCCGGGTACTCCGGTTTCCCCCACCCACAAAAACATGCATCATAGGAACACTCCAACCAGTACCCCTGACCAAGGAACTGGCTTTAGAACTGGAGTTGATCCCTGGGCGCTGCTCTGTGGCTGCCCACTGCTCCTAACAATAGGATGGGTCAAATGCGGAGGACAAATTACCCCACAGGGTTCAATAAAGTGTATCTTATATCTCTTATCTTATCTTTATAACCAATCATGCTACACACCTGATTAACACCAGTTAACTTAATTACTTGCTAAATGTTCTTTCAGCTGATTCTCTTATATATTAATTGCTTTTTCAGCCCTTTTTTGCTGTCCCAACTTTTTTGAGACATGTTGCAGCCAGAAAATTTGAAATAAGCTCATTTTGTGGATAAAAATGTAAATGTGAAAAAAATGTAAAAAAATGTCTCAGTTTCAACATTTGAAATGTTATCTATGTTCTATTGAAAATAACATATTGGCTCATGTGATCTGAAAGTCATTGCATTTTGATTTTATTCACAATTTACACTTCGTCCCAAGTATTTCAGAATTGGGGTTGTACAATTCTGGAGCAACTAGTCTAGAAACAGTCAACTCTCCTCCATGCACTCATTATAGCCCAGTCTCGAGGTAGGTTCGTATGGTGTTGTCACCCAGTGTTAAGTATATCCATGTGGAACCGGTGGCACTGAAATTGCAGTAACATTGCCCGTGGGGCTAGCTACAGCCTTCGTCACCGAGAAAGTCCACATAATACTGGTGGTGGCCAGTGTTAAGTAAATCCATGTGGTCTTGCAGCCTGGTGTTAGCCCAGGGTGTCTGTGCTGCAATAAGTGGATGGATGATTGTTGACTGTTTCTAGACAGTTGTAAACAAGATGACGCCTAAAGGTGGAAAGTGGAGGCCAGAAGCGCGCACTACAAAGCAAGTTCAAAATCAATATACACTGATTTATGGTCGACCATGGATAATTTCTGCCAGCTCCTTAATATTGATTTCAGCAACATTGAACGGACATTGTTTTAAGGCTGACCAGGAGATGATCTGTCGGCAGAGTATGCAATCATCACTCACTTACTTATTTACGGCTGACTACTGCGTATGCGCATATTTGTCCCCCCTCTGCCCCGCTATCTTTCATCCTGCACTCTCGCTGTTGACCCTCGTAAACTTAAGGTGAGTTAAGCTATAATCATTATTTAAGATATGCCGACTGCAAGTAAATTAACTCATTCCCTACGGAATACTTTTATATAAAATTGTCGCGTTTGTACGGAAAACTTCTCCTGAAAATTACACAATATAAAGTATTGAAGTACAGGCGGCCCATGACCGCGATCATCAACTGATTTCGTGTTTTCATTGGACTGCGAATGGTCATCCACACCGCTGGCACCGGCTTACTGTGGGGAATGGTAGAATTCGCCGCGCCGTTGGCAGCGGCTTGCCATAGGGAATGAGTTAGAGATGGCTAATATACCAAGGAACTCAATCAACAATAATGTACTAATTGTTGAATGTTGTCCGGTTTTCTTTACAGGGCAAAAATGTATTTAATTTGCATGGTCAGAGACAAGCTAGCCCCAGGTATAGCTGTTTTTGCTATCTCATGTGTCCCCTAGCATTTAAAGTTTTTGGTTCATGGAAACAAAGAGAACAACAATGTCGGGTCAACATTAACGCTTGTCTGCTTGTCAAGTACCAGACCATAATGGCAACGGACAACTTACTTGCCCAAAATACTTGTCCAATGAGACAAGTTTATTTTCAAAAATAAAATAATTAATATCAGTTAATGAGTATAGTTGTTTTCAGTGATTACTGTCAAGTAAAATAATCACATTAAAACAAAGATAAAATCCAAACAAAATTGAAAATGTTGGTTGCAATTTCGTAAATGAGAGGTCAACTCCCGAGAAATGATGAGGTTGCCAGAGGCGGACTGGCCATCGGGAATACCGGGAGTTTTCTCGGTGGGCCGCTGGGTCAGTGGGCAGGTCTGGCCGGCAAAAAAAAAAAAAAAAACTGTGTATACGGCCCGCAGTGTAATGACCACCGGCCCAGCGTTACCTGCGAGTGAGCGTCCCCAGTTGGACCCATTTTACATGGACACATTAGTGGACGATGGGTCGATTTTAGTCAAAGTAATTTAGCTCAGCGACCTGGAACATGCAACTGATTGACTATCCTTGCAGCAGGGTGTCTCCTGGTTATATATTACATTTCTCACATGCCTATACTTCACTATTCCCGTTGTCTTGCGTGATGGCCATTCTTATGTATTTATTCATATATTTGCTTTATGCTATAGGAATGACCGAAAAACTGTATTCTTGTGAATGTAACGATGTATGGGCTTTGGCTATTCACAATTTATTTAATTTTTCATTCAAGTTTTCATTCTAAATGTTTAAGAAGGCAGGCTTGCTGGGAAATTTGTTTGACTAATGGCCTTGCTTGTCCCCTGCTGCATTAACAGCTAAAAACGCGTTTCAACAGCCCTACAGAGATCAGACAAAAATGTCAGAAAACAATGGAGAGGCAGAAAAGCTTAGAGAATAAAGGAGGCAGACGATGGAGGCTCGGGCTTCCAAATGCTAAAAACTGACCCGCTGTTTGGCCATGATGATCCTCATGTGGCCAGCAGTTTTCATTTGGAGGGGGACACGGAAGCGCTGACTGATGTTAAATAAATAGGCTATCGCAAGTATGTATTCGGTTAAAATTTGCTTGAGCTGACATAACGACCCCACTGATGGACTAGTTATTAACCTACTATTTGATGCATATTGATTCCTTGTTTTACGGTGAAAAATTAAATTTGTCTCAAAATACAGGAAGACTTTGCAAATTTTCCATTCCAAAACCCTGTCTTGACATTTACAATCACCTGTCATTAAACTTGCAACCAGCGAGTACTGCGGTTCTGAAGCTAGTGAGCTATTCTATGCCCTTTAGAGTCTGTAAGTAAGATATGTAACATTATTTAAAAAGGCTATGAATCAATCCAAAAAATGCAATGGCCTTATTGAAAAATTCTAAAGGGCTCGAAAGTCACATTTCTTTTTCACATTCATACATGTAAATATATTAGTAATAATAATAATAATAATATTTCTGTAAAAGTACAGTAGTTTATATGTTGACAATGTTATGTTTTTAATATAGGACAACATCATTGCATTAAATTTATTTCAGGACATCTTTAGGATCTTTAACCTTCTAGTAGAGCAGATAACTGCAAATTTCAGGAGAATCGTTCATTTCCGGAAACAAGCACCAAAATTGGCACATACTCCTTGGGGATTGCTCTTTTGATAAAACCTTTCAGCCACCTAAAAATTCAAGATGGCGGCCATCTTGAAAAAAGCTGAAACTAGATCAAAGCGAGGACGCGGGGTGAGACGCAGGGTGACAGGAGAGGGAAAAATTCTTGGCAAAACTTCCTGAGAGAAAATGACAACAAAGCTGAGCTGTTCAACTTTCTGGCTGATAAGATTGCACGTGTGGCCACACCAAATGTGGTCATTGTGACCAAGGAAGAAGATGCTGTCAGCAACCCCACTATCAATCTGGCAGGGGTGGCACCGTGCAGTCATGAAGAAGCTGACACCCGGATCTTTGTGCATGCCAGGAATGCAACAGAAGCAGGCAGCAAAGTCATCATGGTCAAAGCCAGCGACGCAGATATTGTCGTCATTTCAGTTTGTGTTCTGCAGGCACTTCAGGAGCTAGGTCTGCAGCAGTTATGGGTTGCGTTTAGCCGAGGACAGAACCTGAGGTGGGTTCCTGCACATGACTTGTGTTGCACTCTTGCAGAAAAGAGCAAAAGGATGCTCTTCTTCCAAGCCTTCACTGGCTGCGATGTCGTTTCCGTGGCCAAGGGAAGAAGTCTGTTAGGCAAACCTGGGATGTTTGGGATGAGGCTTCCGGTGTCTCTTCAGCAAACTCAGCCAGTACCCACCTGTAGTGGATGATGAAGACCTGGAGACCTTGGAGAAGTTTGTGGTCATGATGTACGACAGATCCAGCACAGCTGAAGGTGTCGATGATGCGAGGTTGGACATGTTTGCTCGGAAGCAGAGGCCGTACGAAGCCATTCCTCCAACCCGAGCAGCGCTGAAGCAGCACGTGAAGCATGCTGCCTTACCAGGCGGGCTGCATCTGGAGTCAGTCAACTGTACGTCAACCAGAAACGCAGACTCTTGCCAACTGGGGCTGGACCAAGAAAGAAGATCTGCGGCAGATCGTTTGGACAGAGCTCCGAACCCATTGCAGAGAGTTGCCAGCAGCTGACCAAATGTGGATGCAAGTCGGAATGCTGCAGTCGATGCAAATGCTACTGCTTTGGTCTGACCTGCACGGCACTGTGCAGCTGCAGATGCGAGGTTTAGAGGCTTTGTAGTATACTCATCAAGGCAGCAAGACAATAAGTGACAAACAAGTATAGGCCTACTGCCTACATGTACATCCAATAATATACTGAGAGGCATTAGAAACGCATAATAAAATATACTATTTTAAGTAGTGGTAAATGGTTTCTTTCCTAGTTGCAAAACACGGTCTCGGGAAACTGTGCTTTTGGTAGTGAGACTTGCCCTCACTGTTATCGTTACATTGGCAGTCAATTCAGCAGTTCTTATGCATTATCTGACATGGCAGAAGACGTTTTATGGAATGTGTTTTTGTGGCGTCACAGATGACGCACTTTGTCGGGGACGACAGCTGACACATCTGGTCATTCTGTGTCATCTCTGCAGTCTGGATACAGTCATTTAATGGACATTATTGCATCCAGAATCTTTTCTTTGAGACTGGCCATCATTCAACATTCAAAATGTTTGATTCTTCCGAGATTCATTTGTTTATGGCATTTGAAGTGGGAATGATGTGACTTTGTTTATGTGTTTTTTTATTGGCTCTGATCTTCAACTTTTCAAGTGCAAAATGATTTGTCCCAATGTGATTCACGGCCATGATCCAGGGAACTGTGCTGCATTTAAATAATCATAATGAGGTGTTAAACCAAGAAAGGATTCAAACCCAGACACTTGACATTTTGCAGTGCTTATCATACCTGATGGTAATCATGTCAATCAGCAAAAGGAAAAACTATCAGTTTTCAAATTAGACGATAAAAACCACTTTGCGTTTTTAATGCCTCTCAGTATATATTGGATTATGATATGGGCACTTTTTACCCTAATTATGATTCCGGGACTGATATTATGGTACAAGGAAGCTAGTGAGTAGGTACATAGTTCCAAATTCGGATTCTACTTAGTCAAAAATGTATGATTTGACACCAAGATCATTCAAATAGGACAAGTCTTTGCGATTTTATTGCAAAATGCAATATCTCTGTATATTTTAATGGCGGCCATCTTGAAAAATGGCCGCCATCTGGAATTTTTAGGTGGCTAACAGGTTTTATCAAAAGAGCAATCCCCAAGGAGTTTGTGTGCCAATTTTGGTGCTTGTTTCCAGAAATGAACAATTGTTACAGTTAAATCTGCTCCACTATTCATCCTACCAACATACTTTACATTCAAATCATACCGGGTGGGGTCTGTTCGGACCCCACATTATTTTGATTACTTGTATCAATTGTTGTGTGGAAACTTCAGTCTTTTTGAATTCAAAATGCTTTATTCACAAAACATGAAGATCATGTTTTATAAATTGTCTCATATTTTTGGCATTTTAAGGACAAGACTTTGGTAACATTCACAAATTAACATTTGTGAAGATGCCATTTTCATTTTTGACATGAAACAAAATTTAGTCAACCTTGACAAGAATCAACCAAGAGAGCAGTCGGGCCCAAAGGTAAGTACACAAATCATTTTGAACATGTTATTTATAACCAAAAGTCAGATAATAGAGACATTGTTCATAGACTGTTTGCTGGACACTGTGCGGAGGACACACGGGTTGTTTGCACGAACTGCAGCTGACACAAACATTTTTTATCCGTCTGACGTGGACACAGACTGCATCGTTTCCTTTTCATGTCAGGCTGTTGTCTGTCATTTTTTTGTGGACCTGGAAGTTCAACTCCAACCATCTTCATGGCTGTGTGAATAGGAACCTGCAACGTGGGAATTGCTAGTCGTAACCGAATGTAAGGCAACACCAGGCTCTCTCCGACCTCCAGAGTCGCCATCTCCGTTTACCCTCAGATGATTTCCAATCAGGGAATTTAGCAACCCTGGTTACAAATGCAGCAACAGCACCGACATCCAGACAGCTACCAAAGAGAACCACAGGCTATCGGTTTACCTTCCGTCTGCATGTGTACATGGTCACCAGATGGTCAAGATTGTCAGCACCATTCTTGGTGGCATTGTAGTGCTGCATTATCTCTGGTTTCCGATCATCACTTTCAACTTTTATGTCGTGGTGAATGGTTGACAGTGCCAACACAACTTTGTCTGGCTTGGGTACATAGGAGACCATGGTAACCTGATTCCTGAATCCAAATGTTGAGCTGTGGACTTCTAAGTTGTTCGCGGCTTTCATGACATCAGGAATGTCAGGCTTATTGGAGCGAATGGTACCAACGTATGTCAGTCCATCAGTGAGAAGATCTTCCGCCAGCTGAACAGAAGAGAAGAAGTTATCTGTTGTGACATTCAGACCACTATGTCTCCATGGTGCTACTAGTTCCTTCATGACTTGAGCCCCCTGTCCAATGTCGCATGCTTCACCAGGTTGCCTGCTTAGGTACACCTCACCTTTCAGTGGGTAGCTGGTATCAGCATCACAACACCACCATATCTTGATGCCATACTTGGCAGGCTTGGACGGAATGTACTGTCGAAATCAGAAATGTGGTTCTCGGCGTCTGCGAACACATCTGAGTCTTCCATGTCCGTGTCGCCATCTGACTCCAGAATGGCTCAAAGTGCCTCAGCAGCTGTGTAGCATGCATGTCTACCTCTGTTAGCCATCAATCACTCTGAAATAACAACATATTATGAACATATTATGAACACAAGAACAAATATCAACAATATTTGGTTTTCCATACTCACAGTACTGCATTACAGAGTTAAACAGAAATATATTTTTTGAGGAGCATTTGTTACCAAACAAAGTCATAAAAAATCAAAATGAAGTTGGGTGTGATGTGTATGTTATGTGTGATACTCGGTAGGATGAAGGTCAATGTAAATAGGATAGTTTGTTTTTGGACATTACCCACTGATTAGTCCCTCCTCTCTGCTTGAAGGTGAGGTATTCAGTGAATCACCTGGTGGAGTTTTTGGGTGGAATGAAAACCTGCAGCCCCTTGGCCCTCCATGGCACCAGTTTGACACCCCTGCGTTTAGAAACATTCCGAAAAAGACCATCAAAGCATTCTACTAACTTTTTTTACAAGCTGCTGAGGAGTGTATCATTTACTAAACCTGGTTTATGGACTTGGGGGGGGGACTAGGTGATCTGTTAACATCTGCTAAGGAATGAGAAGACTGCAAAGATATTCTGGGGCCAAGTCATTTAAAGCTTTGTAAGTTAGTAGTAGTATTTTGTACTCAATTCTGAATTTTACAGGCAGCCAATGAAGATTTTTGAGCACCGGGCAATGTGATCATATTTCTTAGTCCTAGTCAGAACCCTAGTGGCAGCATTCTGCACAAATTGAAGACGTTTCAGGGCCGAGCTAGTGCAACCAGACAGTAAGACATTACAATAGTCCAGCCGAGAGGACACAAATGCGTGAACCATTTTTCAGCGTCCTGAAGGGACAACATTTTAACGACAGCTTTGGCAGAAACAGAGAGGCCATCTAAGTTAAGAGAAAACTTAATGAATGAGTCTCTAAGAGATTTGGGACCCAGTACCAATATTTCAGTCTTATCTGGGTTTAGTGAAAGAAAATTTTGCGTCATCCAAGCTTTATCAGCTTTAAGACACATCTCTAATCTAGTAACCGGATCATTTTCACCCGGCTTAAAGGATATATAGAGCTGCGCGTCGTCTGCATAACAATGGTATTTAACATCAAGTCCACTTATGATATTTCCAAGGGGAAGCATGTATAGAGAATGTATAGAGTTATGAAAATGCCAAGGTTCTGAAATGAAAAATCAGAAGATACATGGACCAGCCACAGCATATAGCTCCCAATCTTCCAAAAACACAGATAAACACACTAAAAACGCTATTAAGTATATTATATATTATGTGGACAACTAGGTAGGCGAAATGCCCTGGATTCTATCCTTTCGACTTCATCATTCAAGATTGAAATGTTATGACTGAAGTGAATAGACTTTCCTCTGGTAAGCAATCAGAAATCCTGTTTACAAAGTCAATTTGATCTTACGAACAACAAAATATGTTTTCATAGTTTAAACTATTAATATTCACTCTAAAAACCATTTTGAACACAATTTCGTACATATAAAAATGCATTTTTAGAAATTTCATTAAATAGTCGAACAAGTTAGGAACCTATTTGGACGAGTGATTTGTACTTCTCCGAAAGGACAGGTGCAAAAAAGAAGTGAATGTAGACCCCTGAGCGTCACATTAACAGTTAACTTCGCTCATGTTTGCATCAATGCTTGCAAGTGGGGAGACGGTTATGGCTCAAGGCACAGAGATTGAAAGGGGTAACATTAGTTATGGTAACAAGTCACAAAGATGTTGGTGGTTCATCTCTCCAACCGTCAGCAGGATGTTTGTATGGACAAAGCTCGAGACCTGAGGCGTATACTACGAAGCGAGATTAGTGGGTTAGCGAGGTATGCTGAGCCGTAAGCTAGGGTTTTCAGTGTCACAAAGGTGACTCCTTTATCTTGCCGTGGTAACTCTCGGTATTTCTGAATGCTAGTTTAGGGTTTGTTGAGACAGCCCACATAAAGAAAGCCTGGAAAATGTTGAACATGCTTTGTGGTACACCCCTCTGCAGCCTCCAGTTTGCCTGTGTAAAGCTGATTTGCATCATTTTGAGATTCCAAATACTCGTAGGCCATAGACAAGCAATTTGAGTGCGTATTCCCATAAATTAAATATCAGAGCACGGTAAATGCTTTTTTCTAATTTTAAAGCAAAAATGCCAGCAGCTGAGTAATCAGGCTTCTGTTGTCACTGACGACAAAGACGAGCTTTCTCTGTCATGCGGCAATGACATAACAAGGAATTCTTAAGGGATGTTTTCAACTTCACAATAAGCCCAGAATATTTTTCAATTATGGTTTTTTTCAGCTATCTGTATTTTCCAATTTTGTAGCTTTCTCATTGGTTTCTGACTCGCCAATCTTTTACAGAGTTATGGGCTAACAGCCTAAATGCTGTTATTGGCTTGGGGCTGCACACCCAAAACTACTGGGACAACCCAATACTGCGCTCAGTGGTACCACTTCACTTGTCTCTATGCGCGTAACTTGTTCAATCCACTTTCATCACAATTTTTCATCTTTGGGGAAGCTATATGCAGACTAGCTTTGTCTTAAGGTGTATTATTACACTGTGCTGCCAAGAAACGGTTGACAACTGTTGATGAAAAATGTCATCAGCGGCAAAACCGCCAGATAAACGAACACTTTGGGAACTGTTTTGATAGATTTCCAATTCCCCAACTGACATAATTTCTGGCATCTTTGGCACATCTCGGTCAAAGGCAAAAAATAATAATTTAACACTTAAAAGCCCAACATCCCCCTAGTGGTAACGCCGGCATTACGGGATTTCCAAATGACGTGCTGTGAGTCTCTGACCCTTAAATGCATAATTGCTTTCAAGCTGACCCTGTTTATGGTTGCTTGATCAATAATCACACAATTTATTTACTGAATAATCAAGACCAGCATACAAGCCTGTGATTATTAAGAAAGTGTTAAGAAATGACAGATCACTGAAGGGTCACATTCACAACAGACTTAATAGTGTTATTGTATGGATGGAAATAAAATGAAATAATGGTAAAAAAATAATCAATTAACCCAGTGTTTTCCCTGAATTCCATCTCCCATTCTAGGATTTTTTTAAACAGTGCAACCTAATTTATTTTAAGATTGCACTTATTCGTAATGTTTTCAATGTTCAAAGGAATAGGTTGCATTTGCAGGGAAGCTTATTTGCACACTGGTTGCCGCACTTAGCGATTATAATTAATTAATTAAATTACCAACGCTTCTTAAGTCAAAGCGTTGGTGATTGAATAATTTAGTAAATTGGATATTAGTGCATCGTGAAAGTTCGACACATGGCATGCATTTAAAATCACTCTTTAGGTCTTTGCAGTTTGGCTTCTGGGAAAGTTGTGGGAAGGCTATAATATGAGTTTGTGCGAATGACAATTATCCAATTAAACAAGACACGAGAGAAATGAGAAATTTCACTTAATTACCGTCCATACAATCTCATTGTAGCCTTCCTTGTTGACGCAAAGCTGTATGTCATAATGGTTAATGGCAACGCTGTTTATTGGAAGCTCATTTGCTCAGTAAATTAATTCAGTTTATTATTTGATTCTTACTCATAAATACTGTAGGTTGAGTGTTAACCTGCATTTTGGTTATGTCAGTGGTTGTAGACTGAGTTTTATTGTTACATGAGCCGCCTTAACAGGCTCACCTAAGTCGGAAAAAACTCATTTTACTCCTGGATGAGCAAAGCTTAAGAAGGAGAGTTGTGATGAGACTTAAGCGTCACACACTAATCAATCAATCAATCAATCAATTTGCCGTTAGCAGGACCACGGGCAGTAAGATTCACAAACAGTTTAATCAGGAGGTAACGATAGTGTCCCTTTGATTAAAAAGTTTTCTTAGGCATATCAAGCTGATCAAACACGTACGTAGAAATAAATATACTCCGTTTCGTGAGCTGCATGAATTCAGAAGCTTCGTAAGACACTGATGTTTTATGTCACCATAAATGTGGATAGGAAATAGGATTATATCAATGAATGACAAAGCAAGCTGAGGGGAAATGGATACGGACTGATCCTCACAACAGAACAAATTAACACTTGGTTGGTAATTAGACAACCTAAATGGGATCGAGTTTGGAGATGTAATGCGCTTTAAGGCGAGGTGAGAGCAGTGCCAATATCCCTCCAATTACAACTCTGGAGTGGAAGAGGTTAAAATTGTCTGAATAATGTGTATTTCCTGTTTTCTGCTTATTTTATTCAATCAACTTTAAGTTTTACGTGTCAGATGGACTTTTAAAGCCTATGATTGAACCACTTCTGCAGTTGGCAACAATTCTTCTAACCCTGATTGATAAAGTGTGTAGCTTCTCATGTCTTTAACAACCATGTTGGAAGACGTATCCCATAGTTGTGAAAAAGATGTTAGGCTACTGTGTTTCAAGAGGAGCAAATTATTGGCCAGCATCAAACAAAGAAAACAGCTAAGGAGGGATTACTGAAATCACTGGAATAAGGTCAGGACCTGTACTACGCACTATCGAAACCTGTAAGGATAGTGGTGAACCATTAACGTCATGGAAGAAATGGACTGGGAAAAAAATCATTCATGGCTGTGATCGAAGTTCACTAAAATGCTTGTTAAAGTCTCATTGTAAAAAATATCAACAGTAGAACTCATATCTATGTTTAAATGTGAAAGTAAGAGCATTTTCACACTCACAATGCAGCAAGAACTTACAGGATTGAGACTTAACAGCTGAGTGGCCACAAGAAAAACCCTTTAGGGAGGCTAATTGTGGAAGAAACTTCAATTTGCTCATGAGCATAAAGATTGGACTGTAGGGTAATGTAAAAAAGGTCATGTGGTCTGATGAGTCCCAACTTAATCCTATTCCAAAACTATGGGTGTTACGACCCAGTATATTTATGCTGCCCCTAGTGGCAGGAGGACCTTTTTTTTGTATGTGTCTTAAAAGTGTTTAATTGCAAGATTGGTGGCACCTGGCAACACCCTATAAGAAGAGTTTGGTGTTGTGCAAAGAGGCTCTCAATTGCCAGCCTGTTCTCCAGCAGCCACTCGTTGCCCTGGCCAGCTCTCCTTATTTATGGGCCAGCTGTTTCTTCAGATTAAGTGTTTTCAGAAATTAAATCCTATTCTTTTTTACAACCATGTTGTTCTCCCATTTCATGTTGCGATCAGTCAGTGGGCTGGTGGTAACAGATTGGGGGCTTGTCCGGGAGATATAATCTAGTTAAGTTAAACCCTAGACAGTTTTGCTTCTTTGCTATGGTATATACATGGTGAGTTGATCCATGTGGACATTTTTTTGAGCATTACGGTGCCTTTCCCTAGTTAGTCAGTCATCGGGCAGGTCCTGTGGGGCTTGTCAATTTATTTTGCCTTTTTGTTTTTGGTGGAAATTCTGGGTGGGGGTATGCTTCGGAGCACAGTTATTTGACTTGTCAATTGGTTTTTCTAACCATGCTCATGAGTTCAGCATTCAAAGTTGCCTCGAGCCCGGAAGGAACACTGAGGACTAGCACAGATCATAGTTAAAGGAGGACTATACTGACCTACACGTCTTGACTTAATCTTATAGTAATTAACTCCAACATAATATCCACGGTCGATTTTTTTTGTCCATACATACCCTCTGTTCTTTTAAATGACCATTAATTAGCCGGAATTGCTCTTTCCAGGAGGCTGCCATTAACGCCACAAGTGGCATGAGAACTTGCGAGATCATAACGTCACTGCGGCTGCCACATGCATTCATGTGCATAATGCACGCGATGTCAAAATGTCTGAATACATGGATATCTAAATTAGACTACCAACCAATTTAAAATTGTTCATTGAGCGAATCAACTTTTTGATTGCAAATTGAGCAAAGTAAATGGGAAGGGGGTGAAAGCAATTGTCGAGTAGAGGAGGATGATTTTGAAGACCTTAACTTTGCTTAGTTCAGCACGCAGTTTGCCTGAATGTGTTTGCTTGATTATTACATTTGGCCGTTGTGAGCGAATCTTGTTCAATTATTAAATAAAAAATGTTTAAATTTGCGGCACAGATTTGCCTGAACGTGCTTGCCCTGTCTTCGGTGCATTTGTCCATTGCGTGCAATGCGAAAATAATTTCTCTCTCACATTCACGTTTGATGCGCTTCACACAATGTTTTCTACTTTGCGTATATTTTTAGACACTTAAAAACCAGGGCCATCTTAACATGATTTTATTTTTAAGAGATCTTTTTTAATAATACGTGAAAGTTTTCCGACGAGAGGTGGAATTCAGAGGGCTGCCATTTATATTCAGATTACTGACATTATTTCAATCTTGTTATGATTCTGCCATGCCCGTTATAATTCTGCCATGCCTGTAATGATTCTGCCATGCCTGTTATGATTCTGCTATGCCCTTATTATGTTTCTGCCATGTCTGTTAGGTTTTTGCCATGTTCTGTTTAGTTTTGTTCCTTGCCATGTTTTTGTTTTTGCCCTGCCAGATCCACTTTTCTGTTATAGTCCAGTCCATGTCTTTGCCCATGCCCTTCATTGCACTTTGTCTCCCCTGTCTGGTCTCTTGTTAAGCTACAGCTTCTCCCCAAGTCCTGCGTGTCACATAGTGTTGCTTTTCTGACTGGACCGTCCGACTTCCGATTTTTGGCTCTGATTTGGTTTTGTTATCTGCTCCTGGGTATTGAACCCTTTTTGTCTGACTACGATTACTGTATTGCTGCCCTGGTTTTTCGACTTTGGATTCTGCCCCTGGGATTGTGATTTTTGGATTGTGGACTTTGTACTGTTGCCTTCAATCCTGCGGGGGTTTACCCCCTCGCTTAATAAAATCACATTCATCGTATTTCCTGGTTCTCGCGACTGGTTCCTGAACGATACCTCACAGTACGTTCTGACCAGCATGGAGCCTGTGAGTAACCAGCCTCTGCAGACGGCAGTAGAGGAACAGGGCGCTCAGCTGGAGCTACAGCAACGTCAGCTACGGGCGATGATGCAGCACATGCAAGCCATGACGCACCAGATGGCCGACCTCACCCCCTCTTTGCAAAATGCACAAGCCATCCGGACTCCCCAACAGCCTGCTACCGCCATGTCAGCTCCCGTGCCTGGTCCCGCCTCTGCACCTCCTGTCCCGCTTCACGAGCCACGTTTACCTCCCCCCGAGAAGTACGATGGTGACCCGGGATCTTGCCGAGCCTTTCTGACCCAGTGCAAGTTAGTCTTTAGCCTACAGCCCTCCACGTTCCCCACTGAGCAAGCTTGCGTTGCCTACATCATTACGCAGCTTACTGGGAGGGCTAAGCAGTGGGCTACCTCTGCCTGGAGGCGGGTCTACCCTGTGTCCAGTCTTCTGTTCTGCTGGGAGAGGAGATGAAGCGGGTGTTTGACCGCTCCAGACACGGGCACGAGGCTGGGAGGGAGATTCTTCACATCCGCCAGAAGGTTCGTTCAGTGTCAGACTACGCCATTGATTTCCAGACCTTAGCCACTAACAGCGGTTGGCAGGACAGAGCCCTATATGAAGCCTTCATCTTTGGGCTATCTGAGCGTATTAAAGACGAGCTACTACCACGTGACCTGCCCGAGAGTCTGGAACGGATTATTGAAATGGCTATCCGCATCGACTCCCGCCTGGAAGAGCGTAGACGGTCTGCCATCAGAGCCAGTACTCCCAAGTCACCTGTGGCTATTCCATCCCTACCTCAGCCTGACAAACCCAAGCCTCCCCTCGACTCGGAACCCATGCAGCTGGGCCGTACTAAAATCACCAGCGAGGAGAGAGAACACAGGCGAAGGGAGCAGGCTTGTTTTTACTGTGGCAAGGGAGGACACTACATCTCCTGGTGCCCAGTAAAAGGCAACAGAGGAGCGTTAGTGGGCGTTACTCCTTTGGATCACTCCTCAAGAAGCCGAACCTGCTTTCCTGTCTCCCTTGAGTGGGCTGGGGGAGGGAGGAAGACCACCGCCCTGATTGACTCGGGGGCCGAAGAAAACTTCATAGATCAGGATATAGCTCGGAAGTGGGCCATCACCATCGAACAGATCTTCCCTGATCGTGTTGCCAGCTCAATCAGCGGCCAAAGCATCGCCCATATCACTCATGTCACCAGTCCTATCAGGCTACGTATCTCTGGCAATCATCAGGAGACCATTAAGTTCTACCTCATTCAGTCTCCACATGCCCCAGTCGTTCTCGGGCACCCTTGGATGGCTAAACACCTCCCTGAGATCGACTGGGGAAGACATGAGATTAGGGGCTGGAGTCCTGATTGCGCTCAAACCTGTCTCAATGACGCCTTGGTTCATGTTCCCGTTCTCCCACCTGAAGATATCCCGAACCTGGAGAAGGTTCCCCCTGAGTACCTTGACCTCAAGGAAGTGTTTTCAAAGTCTCGTGCCACCAGCCTACCCCCGCACAGACCTTATGATTGCGCCATAGAGCTCAAGCCTAGCACCATGCCCCCTAGAGGTCGCCTGTATTCACTGTCACGCCCTGAAACCTTAGCTATGGAAAAGTATCTCAGTGAGTTGCTCGCAGCAGGAATCATTCGCCCCTCCTTCTCCTGCTGGAGCGGGATTTTTTTTTGTGGGTAAGAAGGACGGGTCCTTGCGGCCCTGTATCAACTACCGAGGCCTTAATGACATTACCATCAAGAATAGATATCCTTTACCCCTCATGAACACCGCTTTTGATCTCCTCCGGGGGCGAAAATTTTCACCAAGCTAGATCTGCGCAATGCTTATCATTTAGTTCGTATCCGTGAAGGGGACGAGTGGAAGACTGCTTTTAACACCCCTACCGGCCACTGGGAGTATTTAGTCTTACCCTTCGGACTTACTAACGCCCCAGCAGTCTTCCAGAACCTAGTAAATGATGTTCTCAGGGACATGATTAATAAGTTTGTATTTGTTTACCTTGACGACATTTTGATTTTTTCCAAGTCACAGGAAGACCATGTTCACCATGTGCGCCTTGTTCTCAAGCGACTCCTTGAAAACCGGCTGTTCGTCAAGGCTGAAAAATGTGAGTTCTCTGTCCAAACCACCTCCTTCCTGGGGTACATCATCTCGCCCGACACTATCCAGATGGACCCGGTCAAGGTTGAGGCCGTCACCAACTGGCCCAAGCCCCCTGATCGTAAGTCACTACAACGCTTTCTGGGATTTGCAAATTTTTACAGACGGTTCATCCGTAATTACAGTTCTGTGGCTGCTCCCCTCACTGCTCTAACTTCAAATAAGATCCAGTTTCAATGGTCCAAAGAAGCCGAACAGGCTTTCCTTGAGCTCAAGACCCAGTTCACATCTGCCCCCATTCTAACCGTTCCTGACCCAACTCTCCAGTTTGTGGTGGAGGTTGACGCCTCCGACGTGGGAGTAGGGGCCGTCCTCTCACAAAGATCTCCTAAGGATGGTAAGATTCACCCCTGTGCTTATTTTTCCCGCCGTCTAAGCGCCGCTGAGAGAAACTACGACATCGGCAATCGTGAGCTGTTGGCCGTCAAGTTGGCCTTAGAGGAGTGGAGGCAATGGCTGGAGGGGGCCGAACTTCCGTTCCTGGTGTGGACAGACCATAAGAACCTGGAGTACCTCCAGTTTGCCAAGAGGCTGAATCCCCGACAGGCCAGGTGGGCATTATTTTTCTCACGTTTCAGTTTTCACCTTGCATATCGCCCCGGCAGTAAGAACATAAAACCTGACGCTCTCTCACGCTGCTTTGAGACGGACAAGGATCAACCCAGTCCAGACACCATCCTCCCCAAGGAGGCTTTTGTCAACGCCGTGGCCATGGACATAGAAACTAAGGTGAGAAATGCCCAAGACGGTTCTGCTGCCCCTAGTGCCTGTCCCGATCACTGTCTGTTTGTGCCTGCCAGTCTGCGCCCCCGAGTCCTCGACTGGGGGCATGCCTCTAACCTCTCGTGTCATCCAGGGATTCGCCGCACCTTGGACTTCATAACTCGTCGCTTCTGGTGGCCCGGCATCAATGAAGACGTCCAAGGTTGTGTTTCTGCCTGCTCGGTCTGTGCCCAAGGCAAGGTATCACACCAACCCCCTCACGGCCTGTTACAACCCTTACCTACTCCGCACCGCCCTTGGTCACACATAGCACTAGATTTCATTACCGGTCTCCCCCCTTCCAATCACTTCACTACCATCCTCACCATAGTCGATAGGTTCTCCAAAGTTGTTCATTTTGTTCCCCTCACTAAGCTTCCCTCCGCCCAAGAAACTGCCACCCTCATTATCCAACATGTCATTAGATTACACGGTATCCCCACTGACATCACCTCCGATCGCGGTCCACAATTCACAGCCAAATTTTGGAAATCCTTCTGCAAATCACTTGGTACATCTGTTAGTCTGTCTTCTGGTTTCCACCCTCAAACCAACGGCCAGACCGAGCGGGCCAACCAGTGTATAGAGACTGTTTTACGTTGCCTCTGCCTAAAGAACCCCTCCTCCTAGAGCCATCACTGCCGCCGCACTTGGAGGACCACTCGGGAGGCGCTGCTCAGGTCGGTAGCCCGTATCAAGGCCCGCGCAGACAAGAAACGCATCGCCGCTCCATCATACCGACCTGGGCAGCATGTGTGGCTGTCCTCCAAGGACATTCCCTAAAGGGGGAGTGGGGGTAAACTTTTCCCTAAGTTCCTTGGCCCTTTCACTATTGAAAAAGTGCTCAGCCCCACTGCTGTCCGCCTCCGTCTGCCCCTTTCCATGCGCCGCATTCACCCCTCATTTCATGTCTCTCAGATCAAGCCTGCTGTAACCCACCCCCTGTCTTCTGGTCCTGATCCCCCACCACCCACCCGCATCATCGACGGAGGCGAGGCCTACACTGTGCGGACATTGCTGGACTGCCGTCGACGAGGGCGTGGATTCCAGTACCTCGTCGACTGGGAGGGCTACGGTCCGGAGCACCGCAGCTGGGTCCCGTCCCGCTACATCCTCGACAAATCATTAATCACTGATTATCATGCTACGCACCCCAGACCTGCTGGTTGAAACGCCAGGAGGCATTTCGTGGGGGGTACTGTTATGATTCTGCCATGCCTGTTATGATTCTGCTATGCCCTTATTATGTTTCTGCCATGTTTGTTAGGTTTTTGCCATGTTCTGTTTAGTTTTGTTCCTTGCCATGTTTTTGTTTTTGCCCTGCCAGATCCACTTTTCTGTTATAGTCCAGTCCATGTCTTTGCCCATGCCCTTCATTGCTCTTTGTCTCCCCTGTCTGGTCTCTTGTTAAGCTACAGCTTCTCCCCAAGTCCAGCGTGTCACATGTTTAGTTGATTTCATGGTTTCTGGGTTCCCAACCATTCCTTCTAATCTCATTTGCTTCCTTCGCCTTGCTTTTCTATTTTACTAACCAGTACTAACAGTTTGTTTTGTTAAAGATACTAACCAAGACTAACATTGTGTATAATACTAACTTACTAACGAGCACCAGGGATTGTATAGCTGCACTTTACTAATTAACAAGCTCTCAGCACTCGCCCTGTTCTAGTCTCCGCCTCTTGCCTTCACTTAGTCTTTGCTGCAATTCAGCGGATCCTCTGCACCTGCTCAACTCTGTCCTGCCTCTCATTATCTGTGCACGTTAGAACTCCCTAACCGGAGCTGTGTGTTTTGTCATGGGTTGTCTCGTGATCCCTGTCCGCGTTTTGGCTTTTGCCAATTTCATGTGGTTAGGTTCTCCCTTGTGTTTGCTCCCACGTAATTAGTCTGATCCATTCACCTGTCCCTGATCATAGCATGTGACTTCCCTTGTGTGTATTTAAGCAGTCTTTTCACAGCAGATCCCTGTCAGAACGTTTCCCTTGTCTACCTGTGCTGCTCTCGTTTTCGCCTTGTATTCATTCATTCATTCATTTATTATACAGGAAAGTATTAAAAGTAACAATACAGTTACAGTTAAGACGGGCCTGACTCAGTTTAACAAACTGGTTTACAGCAGGTTCCTGTTCTGCAGAACACAAAACATGAAGCAGACATAAAAAAGTCACTTACATAAAGCAATAGAACACAAATCATAAAACAGACATACAAGAACAAAGGTTAATTACACAAGACATTAATGTAAATTAGACACAAATAACTTAAACAACAAGAGACATTACATAGGCTGTACATGCAGCAATCAATGAGTGCAAGTGTAACCGTTATAGAGGTGCAATCTGTATGCCTTTTTGAAAACTGAGATAGATTGAGATATTCTGATGTGATAGGGGATGGCATTCCAAACCTTGGTAAAGGTACGGAAAAAAGACCTCTGACCATAGGTGTTTCTAAAAGCAGGAACAGGTATAAGTGCTTGTGAAGCTGATCTGGTAAAGTGCACTTGTCTCACATTGTGTGTTGGGAGAAGTGCAGTGAAAGTAGGTGACGTGTTGTTAAGTATCTGGAAATAAAAAGGAATGGCATGACTGTTTATGAAGTTCTCAAAAGTCAGGGCATTTGCATGTGTGAGTGCAATACAATGATGAGACCACTTAGGTAACTTACTATGGATCTTGAGTGCACGGTAATATAAACGTGCAATTGGAGCAGTAATTTCCTTAGTGGTAAGGGACCATATTGAAAGACCATAAGAAATGGTTGAAAACACGACTGCATGTAGATAGGTTTCAGAGACCGAGGATGACAGATATGGCCTTATCTTGTTGTATACATATAATTTCTGGTTGAGCTTATTGGTTAATTTAGAAATGTGGTCACGAAAAGTAAGGTGTGAGTCAAGTAACACACCAAGATATTTATACGTTTTTGTGATGACCAAATCTTGGTTTGCAAGGGTGATGGGAACAGAAAAAAGAGAACCTTTTCTGTGAGTGTGGAAGTACATGCATTCGGTTTTCTTAACATTAATAGTTAAATGGTTCAACCCCAACCAGTTATGTAGGAGCTGAAGGTCGGAAGATAATTTGGTATTTATGGCCTCAGGATTTTCATCAGAGAGAAACAACACAGTATCATCGGCATACAGTAAACATTTAGAGTGATTACATACTTGAGGTAAATTATTTATATACAGAAGAAAAAAAAGCAGTGGTCCGAGGATACTACCTTGTGGCACACCCATATCAGAAGCTAGGGGTTGAGATGTTACACAGTTAATTTTAACAGCTTGTGACCTGTTTGTCAGGTAGGATGAGATCATTTTGATTACAGAAGAAGACAAATTAAAAGATACGAGTTTTTTTAGTAAAATTACATGATTCACAGTATCAAATGCTTTACGAAAATCAATAAAAATAGCACCAGTGATATGGCCTTTGTTAAGAGAGTCACGTATTTGTTCAGTGAAAAACAGTAAAGCAGACATAGTTGACCGACTAGCACGAAATCCATGTTGACAATCACTAAACCAGTTGCCTGTTTCAAGATAGGAACTTAGTTGGTTGTGTAAAGCTTTTTCGAGTAGCTTGGACATAACAGGAAGTATAGCTATTGGTCTATAATTTGAGACAAGAGTGGGGTCATCAGATTTGAAAATGGGAGTGATTTGTGCTATTTTCCGATCAGAAGGGAAGATGGAGAGCCTAATACAGAGGTTAATTAGATGCTGGAAAAGAGGTATCAGACTTTCAGTATGACTCTTTAAAAAGGAGGTGGTTAGACCGTAACTATCATGGGCGTGAGAATTTTTTAATGAATCAAATAGTTTTATCACCTGGTTTTGGGAGATCTCAGAAAAAGAGAACTGATCCGATGTTAAAGGAAAATCGGATGATAAAGCAGGAGGAGTGGCAAAATTTATTGCTAGTTCCTTAACAGAAGACAGGAAATAATTATTAAAAGCACTTGCAATTTTTTCTGAGTCTGAAGTGAGGGTACCCTGTAGAGATATCTGTATGTTTGAATTCTTTTTCTTTTCACTCTCACCAGTAATAACCTTAAGAGTCTGCCAAAGGGTCTTTGGATTTGATGCAGATTGTATAATTTGTTGCTGAAAATAGACAGTTTTAGCCTTTCGTAGTTCAGCAGAACATTTATTTCTTATTTGAATAAAGTCATTTTTGGTCTCAGGTGTTCGAGATGTCCTGTACACTTTTATGAGAGAGGCCTTCTGTTTAAGAAGCTTGGCTAATTCTGTATTTATCCAGGGTAATTTCATTTGTCTAGGTCGAACCTTATTGACAGTAGTATATTTATCTCGTATTGTTTGAAATTTAGTGTTGAAATGTACTAGGATTTGTTCTGGGTTTTCCAGAGCCAGTTCTTCATCCCAATTTATTGCATTAAATTCATTGTTAAATTGAGTTCTTTTTTGAGTTGGTACTTTAGGTGCAGAAAAAGAGGGCATGGGATTTTGGGGATTTTAAAGTTTTCCTTATTGCATAGATAAGAGAATGGTCTGAAATAGCAGTGTCTATCACGCCAGATATTGCATATTTTGAGGGTTGATTTGTCAGAATAAGATCTTGAATTGAGCAACGTGTATTGCCAATTCTAGTTGGATCCTTAATAAGTTGATAGAGACCAAGCTTTATTGCAGTGCCTTTCAAATGTTTTGACGAGTCTGTATTCCAGTCAAGATTAATGTCTCCCAAAATGACAAGCTCCTTTGTAGTAACAGATTTAACTATGTCAGTAAAATGAGCTAAGTAGTCATTTACACTGACATTAGGAGGCTTGTAGGTGACAATGATTGTAACTGCTTGCTGTGGTGTAAAGTTTATTACCAATTGTAATGTCTCAGTATCAGTTTCAATGTTTGATATTGCGTGCGCATATGTCTGAGTTACATAGAAGGCAACTCCCCCGCCGATCTTATTGGTACGGTCTTTGCGATATAGTTTATAGTTTTCAATGGCAAGATAGGAATCCGGAATAGTAAGGGTTAACCATGATTCCGAAATTGCCATTACGTGTGCCTTCGACTGCGCTAGAAGGATTTTAATTTCATCTAATTTGGGAACAAGGCTACAGGTGTTAAGATGGCAGATTTTAAAGCCACTGATGCCGCCAAGTTGGAGTAAATCATTAGGAAGTTTTCTTGAACGAACTGCTCTCTTGCGCGAATTAAATGTTTTCGTTTTGAGATGGCGTGGGAAAGCTTCAGTGGGTCGGATAGGAGATGGAAAAGGAAAGGTTTGGATTGTAGAGTGGAAAGATGTTTCAGATGTTTTTGCGATCGGAGGGGGAAAAGAAAAAGAGAAAGGTTGTGCTAAATGAGCTCTGGAGAGTGAATACGTACGTGATTGTGATACAGCAGGGGAAAACCTGTAACAGTTTGCATATGTACATAAGGTCCATAAATGCAGTAAAAATATTAACATAGCATTCGGGTCAGGCCCGGGGTTAAGCTCAATATTTCCAATAAACAAAAGAATAAGTATTAAAATTCTTAAAAGCCTTTGCAGGCGCTCGGACTTAATATCATCAGTTTCAGTATGTGTATCGCCTGTTACCCATCGGTTAAGTATAATAGTCCGGGTAGAAAGAGATAATGATTGGGAAGTTGTTAAGCCGAGATATTCAGCCATAAATCGCCGGTTTGCACAGTATCTGTCACAGATGTAGATACTGTTTAGAAATGCAGAAAGCGCCGAAGACGACTGGGTGGCCCCCAGCGGTAGGTTAAGACAGGCATGACCGTGAGGGATTGCGGTTTCGGAGGACCGATAGTGACTAGTCAACCCGGAGATTCCGCTGTTTGACGAGTCGGGCCTTGGCCAAACCAGTGTGCAATTCGGGAGCAAGCTGCAGCTCTCCGATATAGCACCGATGGAGTACAGCCACCAGGCAGGATATCCCGATGGGCAACAGCCAGACCCGCTCCGGAGACCCCCTCCAAACTCCGCCAACAGAGTTGTAGACCATTGGTCCCGTCGCACCGGAACGCTCGACTCCACGCCTGCCAGGTAGCCGGGCAGGTGATGCGGTGGAACACATGAGAGCCGGGTGTGATCGTGTGTGAATGGAGGCAGGAATTGCGATAGTATGAAGCAGCAAGAAGACAGAAGAGACACTGACAATGCCATATATGATGGTAAGCAAAAAGTTTGATGGTATTGGCGTTGTGGAACACAGGGACGAACGTTTAGATCTGGTCCATTGTTTGCCTGTTGACCGTGTAAAACGCTGGTAACGGTGTCCAGCCGCGTAGGATATCAACATTAAAGCATAGCTGACAAATATCAGACCTGCAGATGCCTGGATTGTCGCGTTTTTCGATTTGTTCGTTTGCTGCTGGAGTTCATGCTGGAGTTCATAGCCATTTGCGTTTGCTGCTGCCGCCATAGCTGCCGCCATAGCGTTTGCTCCTCCCATGATGCAATCAGCTCATGCACTGTTGCCCATGTTGCCCATGACTTGCATAACATCCCCCATGACTTGCATAACATCCCATTCATAGTGTTGCTTTTCTGACTGGACCATCCGACTTCCGATTTTTGGCTCTGATTTGGTTTTGTTATCTGCTGCTGTGTATTGAACCCTTTTTGTCTGACTACGATTGCTGTATTGCTGCCCTGGTTTTTCGACTTTGGATTCTGCCCCTGGGATTGTGATTTTGGATTGTGGACTTTGTACTGTTGCCTTCGATCCTGCGGGGGTTTACCCCCTCGCTTAATAAAATCACATTCATCGCATTTCCTGGTTCTCGCGACTGGTTCCTGAACGATACCTCACAAATCTAGCACGGTAGCCTGGTTCGGTTTGTCTGCTTCTTATCTCTTCTAAATCATTATTGGCTTGATTTTGGTTTTGATTGGTCAGTTGTGTCCGGGGATCTGGGATTCGTTTGCTAGCCATGTGGGCTAGCTATGTATCATTAAATCTGGAGCTTTAAGTTCATTTCTTTGTCCTGAATATTTCACATTTTTGGTTAACTTTTATTGTCCTGTCTGCCTGGGAGCACCCTGTGTCCCTCTTTGGTTCCCTTGGATTATTATTTGTTGACTGGAGTCACCATTTAAGGGAGGGGTGTTACGACCAAGTATATTTATGCTGCCCCTAGTGGCAGGAGGACCTTTTTGTGTGTCTTAAGTATTTAATAGCAGGATTGGTGGCACCTGGCAACACCCTATAAGAAGAGTTTGGTGTTGCGCAAAGAGGCTCTAAACTGCCAGTCTGTTCTCCAGCAGCCACTTGTTGCCCTGGCCAGCTCTCCTCATTTTTGGGCCAGCTGTTTCTTTAGTGTTTTTAGAAATCTTTTTTTTTTTTTTTACAACCAATGTTCTCCCATTTCATGTTGCGATCAGTCAGCGCGCTGGTTGTAACTATGGGCCTGTCAGGGTAAGGAAGGAAGCCCATGAAGTGATGCATCAGTCATGAATAGTGCCCTCTGTACAAGCCTCAGGAGGCAGTGTTATAATCTGGGGTTGCTTCACTTGGTCAGGTCTGGGCTCAGCAGCATTACCAATAATGCAATCAGGAGAATGTACTGAATGACCAGGTTATCTCATCTATATATAATTTTTTATCCCTGACGGCGCAGGAATCTTCCAGGATGACATGGCCAAGATTTATCAAGCTGAAATTGCGAAAGTGGTTCAGCGAGCATGAGAAATCAGTTTCACACATGAATTGGCCTCCAGTGTCTTGAACCTAACCAATTGAAAGTCTTTGTGATGTACTAGAGAAGGCTTCACCGAGTGGTTTGACTTACCCGTTGTCAATACAAGAACACAGCCAAAAATTACTGCGACTCTGGATAGAATAAATGTTGAAACATTGGCAAGATTGTTGAAGCCATGCCCTGACGAATGTGCACCTTAATCAAAACCAAAGGTGGTCTAATAAAATATTAGAGTGTGAATTTTTTTTTTCTTCTTACCAGGCAATATATGTTGATTTCTGATAGCATCCACAGTCCTTTAAAACTGACTCATTCACTATCATGCTAGACCTCTCCATCCCCTTGTCATTCAATTGTATTTGTAGCCTTTTGAATATTATTTAAAGCCTGCACCAAGCAAGAATATTTTGAAACTTAAAATATGCAAATTTTTGAATCAGTAGAAGCCTTTTATAAAAAAAAGAGAAAGAAATTACCTAAGCATCTTATTCAAGGGGTCTGACAACAGTGCCACACCTGAAAATCGAATGATAGCATTAGTCATGAAGTCGAGAGCCTACTGCCCCAACCACTGTCCTGTACTGCAGTTGATACCATTATGCATTTTGCATGTGCTTATAGTTGGACTCATTTAAAATGAATACAAATTATAACATGAATACCAAGATTTTCCTTACTCTCACTGTAACTGTAATGTCAACCACAGGAAACTGAGCAGCGAGGCATCGCATCGCTCTGGTTTATAATTGGATAACTGACTGGTGAGCGGAACATGGCTGAGAGTCGAAATTATTTCGCATGAGGGCTCTGACCTTTGTGAACAAACATCTTAATACTTCCGATAACACGTTTAACTCCTCTAAAATTCAATTATAGTTCTAACGCTCTCTGAACGGACAGTGCTGCAGCAATAGCCTCAATTGAGATCCAATCATTGCTTGTTGGTATGCATTTAAATGGCTTCAATGGACTATAATTTACCGCTGGGCTACATGTTGAAATGAACCTTAGAGATTGTAAAACTGTGTACACTGCAGACAAAACAATGCCGTAGCCAGTTGTTGGACTTGCCGTCAGCGAAAAACTCAATACAGGCTGAGCAGATGCCCTAACAAATTAAGGGAAGCAGTATGTGGGTGTCTGGTTAAGGGTCTGACGTAACAGTTCAGGGTGGAGGAAGACCAACAGACAGCCAATGGAACTACTGTATAGTGCTTTGACATTTGACACCTGATGTTCTCGCCAGCGCTGAATCATTTTCTGAAAGCAATTAGCTTCATTTTCAGATCCTGATGATTCATGATTCTTGGTGATGGATTTTCTTAGAAGGAAATTATAAAAAATCCTCACATGGAACTTTTTTAAAGAACAAGAAATGAGCGCCATCAGTCTTTATGTGTTTCCTGGGTCATGCACATTTGGAAATGATTTAAGAAAATTGGTTATAAAATGCAATATAATGCAGTTAAATATTTTCCATTTTCCAGCAGTATAATGAAATATTAAGTCTTCAATTTTTCACATACTGTAGTTTCATAGTGGATTGCAACAGCTGATATAGAGGAAAACAGAACAAGATGATTGTTTAAAGAAACATGTTATGCTGAAACAAAACAATGTTTTCCTTTATAGTTGCAAAGCTTGCGCAAGGTTGCCAGGACTTGCAGTAGACGTCCATACTCTTGGACGGTTTGAGAGCAAGATTAACCCAGCAGTAATTATAAAGGAAAATGATCAGCACAGCAAAGGAATCTCAAACACTACGTAAAACTCAGTTGGAATCTTCAGTGATCTTCGGTGGAACTTACACTGCTGATTTGCATGATTCAAACTGTTTGGCTGAACTCTCCAATATCCGTTAGGCTGCTATATAGTTATATGCGGAATCTAAATGGATGAATGACCTCACGCTGCCCACACTGTTTCAAACTCCATTAAGGACATGGTTCATTTATTAAAATGGAAACAAAAGGTGTTTTGCATTACTAAACTTAGCTGCCAACTATCTTCAATGGACACGTGCCAACCATGAGGAGGCACAGCCAAAGTACTCCAGATTGCAAATCCTCATGGCACATTCCATAATAGGCAACTGTAAGTGAAATATAAAAACTGAGTAAAAAATTAGGTTCAAAGAGGGGGGGGGGTACAATTTTAAGGGCAAAAAAAAGTTTTAATTCTTGACTTGTATTTAGATTATTTGAAATATTTTTCAGTCTCATTTGCATGTTTCTTCTTTGAATGATTGTTTTCCCTGTACTCTTGACATCAGTGTTACATTTGAGTGGTGTTAGGGGCACAAGGCATCTCTATGCCGACTATGCTCTAGTGGCATCATTGGCTGGCGTTGGAATGACAGCCCTCAAGGCCGTTAACTAACCATCATGGCAAAACAAAAGACCTAGCAGCAAAACAGCCACAGGACCACAGAAGATGACTTATTGTGCATATTTCACCAATTATAAATGTATTTTGTGCATTTGTTTTTTGTATGTGTATGCGCCCATTGGGATGGAACAAGTGATGAAAAACCTGATGCGCTGCTTGCAAATTACCTTCTAATCTACAGCTAAATACCCATTTTCAGGAAATTTCCCTCAATGACCAATCATGAGTTGGCAGCCAAAATGTTGTAACTGATGATATGAGCCATTCCTTACCATCATGCGCCCAATTCTTTGGTTCCACAGCACAAACATGCCCTCACTGGTGTTGTGCAGCCCATGAACAATTCAAAGTTTTTGAATGTAAAATTCATAAACCCAAGAGCACCAATTTTTACAGGGCTTGTTTTTCAATGGGCGTTCCTGCCCAGTCTATAACTGAACAAGCCGACGCTGAGCGCCAAGAGAACAGCCCTTAACTAACTGTTAATAAATAGCGACATTCATCTATGGCAAGGTGCAAGTCAGTGAGCCAAGGTCAAAAGTCAAATCCACTAATGACCCTTACATTGCACACCAACCTCTTACAAGGAATCTGCATACAAAATTTTAAGCTACTGCGGTCTGTAGTTTTGGAAATATGACTTGGACAAAATTTTCAAGTTCACTGTCACTATGCCAGGGTCAAAGGTCATGACCCTTACCTTGCACACCTAACCCTCTGTTGTGATTCCAGTTTTCTGTGGCGTTCTGCCAGAACACTGGTTGGGGTTTTAACAGTTTCTTGTGCCAGGTTTCATCATTCATAGTCATTACACATGCCATGGTTTTAACATTTCTTGTATCAGGATTCATGATTCATTGTTTTCGTGTTTATTGTTCATGTTTTTTTAAATTTTCCATGTTTTGTATCTCGCCAGGTCTGGTCTGCCCAGCCAATCCGCCTCTCCAGTGTCTGCGTGGTCATGTCATGTTTTACTTCTCGCACTACGTTCGGGAGTGGCTTACGGTTTCAAACTTCGTTCTTACGTTTCTTCCTTCAGGGCTTCCTAGTCTTCATGCTTATTAATTATTTTTATTTATTACTAACAACCTACTAATCAATCACGGGGGGTGTTTCCATTAGATAGGCACGTACTACCCATTACTAATTTAGACAGGGATTTAACTCGCATACTTCCTGCTTTTGCTACATTCTTACCTGTGCTTTACAATCATCTATTTTAACACTTTAACTGTTCATAGTATCTTATTGGGCTCTTATATGCTGCAACACGCTCATTGTTCTTAATGAGCAATTACCTGCTCTTATTGTCTCGTCACGCCACAGCTGTTTTCCTCTCTTGTCTTGCGTGCCATGTAATTAAACAATCTTGTTTCTCCCTGTCGGTCTACAGGTGATCCTCGTTGTCTCGTGATTGTTCCTGCTATATCTGGGGGGAGGTTGGAGTTGGCTGGCAGACAGAGTCTCGTTTTCTTGCCATTCATCTCCATGCCCGGTTCTTGCCTAGTTTGTTTTCCATTGCGTTTCCTTTCCATAGTCTTGCCTAGTGTTTTGTATATCTCATTTTTGTATGTGCCTTTTCATAGTCCATTTATTTTTATTTATTGGTTATCTTCCCTAGAGTTTCTAGTGGCTTTTTATTTTACCCGTTTTGTATTTTTCCTTTCTTAGCTCTGTGAAGCTTTCCTTTGTTAGATTTTTGCAACCCTTTGGGCCAAGTTTTTCGTTGGCCATCATGCCTGTTTTGTTTTTTCTCAATAAATCTTCAAACCAAGCCTTGCTGTGTCGCGCCTGGTGTCCATCTGAGTCTCGCAACACCCTCACAAGGAACCTGCATATCAAATTTCAAGGTGCCGTGTTTGATACATCTGGAAATATGGCACGGCCAATATTAAGTTCAAGGTCACTGTGCCAAGTTCAAAAGTCAAATCACCAATGATCATTATGTTGCACGCCTATCCCTTACAAAGAACCTGCAGACCAAAGCTCCTGTGGCCAACACTTTAGGAGACATGACCTGGCTGAATTACGGAGGGGAGCCTGACGAGACGCCACAGGATATGACAATACCCCATCAGCCCAAGAAGACCTGTAGGGTAATAACATGCCGGTTAACAATGGTGACTGTCTCCATTTGACACACGGCCAGTCAGCGATCATACAAGGAGAGGCTGAAAGCTTAAAGCAATGCCTGACTCTGAAAGTCATATTTTAAAATGGAAGAGATTGCTTGCATTCATATGTATATCTGGAAAATCACAATACTTTCTGATACAATTCTATGATAAAATGTATAATTGCCTACCTGCATGAGAGAGTTTGTCTGATATAGCTCATTTTTATAATAAAGAGATACCAGGGGTGTGTAAATATTAAAGGTTATTATATATTTACAATAGAACAATGACGTTCGTATTTCATTATACCAACAATGATGTAGACTATTAGGCTGATCGTAAAACGCAGGATTTTCCATTGTAGCTGTGGTAGTTCCACATGTCCACTGTTTAACAATAAACTAACAGTTATTGGAGTAAGATTAAATGGATGCTCCGTGCTTCATTCAGTTTATAAAGGTTAATTTGGTGTGGTGCGTAACATGATAAAGCAATTTGCTTTTATTTACTTTTATCAAGTGGGAGAGTGCAGTGTTTATTTGTGGAAACCTAAAAATCACTTCAGGGAAAAACTCATCAGGCAGACTTTGTGTTTAGTCCAATACTTTGGACGTCTACTCTATTATCTGAGATTACACATGGGCAATTCCATGGTAACTCACGTTACGTTTTAAAGCTAATATCAATTTTCAATCAGCTGTCATGTCATTGTCAGTCACCTGTGACAAGTGTTTTTCTGCAGATAGGTAGATCCCACCCATATATACATACACCAGTGGGAAAGAGAAGTGCTGTCCCTTGAAATGTGGGAATTGGAGGCACTAACAGCTTGGTAACTCATGTTACGCAAAAAGGACACACAAAAACATCACTTCATTTCAATTCAAAATTTCTTAAAAGATAGAACTGATACAAAACTGAAAATCATATGATCGATAACCAACACTCTGAAGGTTCTACTGCAAGTAATAGAATTACACTGACATAACTATCCATGGACTGAGGCTTAAGAAAGACCAGGAGGGTGGGTAACTCATGTTACCATAAGGTCAGCTCTGAATAACACCCAAATAATAGGGCCAGTGCTGCTCAGACACCCTTTGTTTTTTAGGTTCCTACATAAAGGTCACACCCACAGCAGAGGAAGATTTAACTCTCAGAGATGTGGGCTGAAGATTAAAAATACCTTGTTTTTGGTAACTCACTTTACATTCAATTTTGCTAAGTTTGTGGCCCATTATGCCCAAAATGAAAGAAAAATCAATGAAAATAAACTTCATATCTAGAAAGGGCTTGCCTTGAACTATCTAAATGTGTTGAGTTTGGAGATATATCACAGTTAATGATGGACAAGGCTCTCTCCCAATTACAGCAAATTTTGTGCCTCCAAGATGCTGAAAATAACATGAATGTAAAAACATTTGTTACTTGGAACATACAAATGGAACCAAGAAAGCAGCATCAGTTTCTGAGCCTCTGATATCCTAGTTTTGCCTTGAACAAATCAAAAATGCAGTAAAATCAATTTGAATTTTCTTGTCCAGTGTCCACATTCTCATGGAATTGCCCACACGCTCTCCCTGATGAGCAAGAATGGTCTCCCGTGCGTCTTTGAGTCTCTTGTTTTCTGATTACTTACCCTGCTCCTGCAATGCACTATAGAACAAAATCAACAAAGACATGCATGCCAAAACAGACAGAAACACACACTCACTCACACACACACACGCATACACACGCATACACACAAGCTCACAGACCTTATCATTATAATATTACTCTTAACTCCAAAAAAGTTGGGACAGAGTGAAAAAGAGAAATCCACATTTTGGAAATCTGTTTTGACCTGTACATGTGATGTTGGCAACACAATTGTTCCCCATTTTTGTGTGGTGTAACATTGAAGGTGCTCAACATTCCAGGGTCTCCACTGTCATATGTTCAGCATCAATATACGCCACTAGTCTCAACAGGACATAGGTTTGGACTGCAGGCAAACCAGTCTTGCACCCTTACTCTGTCTATGATGCCATGCTGTTGCTACACATGCTGAGCTGTTGCTACACGTGCCGTATGTGCCCTGGAGTTGCCTTGCAGAAATCAACAGGGATGTCCTTGAAAAAAGATTGCAGCATATTTAGCTACAGCATGCATATGTATGTCTCAGTATTATAACAGTGGCTTAAAACATATGCAACTTACGTGGGCCATGGGCATCAACACACCTCCATATGATGACTGAGACTGGCTGTTGAACTATGCGTTGGTCACAATCAGGATGGTCCTTTTCCTCTTAGGCCTTAAAAATAAAATACCCTTTTTTCCAAAAATGATCAGAAATCTGGGCTTGTCAGACCACAGCACACTTTTCTGCTTTGCGTCAGTCCAACCGAGATGGTCTTGAACTCACAAAAGTCAGCAGCGTTTCTGAATTTTGTTGATGTTTGGCTTTGATTCTGCGCAGTACAGTCCTAACTTGAATTTGTAGATGCAGCAACAAACTGTGTTCATTGGTAACTATTTTCCAAAATATTCACAAGCCGATATAGTTATATTTATTAGGGAAGCATGTCTGCTTTGAAGGCAGTGCTGTCTGGGGCTTGAAGATCCTGGGTATGCAGTATTGGATGTACATGTCCTAAACGCATGTAGATTTCTCCAGATTCCCCAAATCTTTTAATACAACTCCAAATCTGGAAAAGTGTGGGCAGTAAACAAAATCTACATAAAAACAGTAAGCTGTGATTTCCACATTTGCTTTGACTCATGTATTTCATTGCAGACAGTTTGAAAACAAGATATTAAATGTTTTGTCTGGTCAACTTCAATTTATTTGTAAATATACATTCATTCCTGTCATTCAAGCCTGCAACGGATTCCAAAAAAAAAAAGTTGGAAGGGGGGAAATTTTGAATTAGTCACAAAGTGAAAATTTTGAATAACAATGTAATTTCAAACAGCTGATTTCAGCAGGTGATTGTAATTTTGATTCGGTGCACAAGCAGCATCATGGAATGGTTAAGTCCTTCAGGAGCGAAGATGAGCCGAGGATAGCCAATTTGTCCAAAATGCAAGAGAAAATCATTGAATGGTATAAAAGCAATGTTCAACAAAGAAAGATAGGAAGGCAGGCCTCGAATCTAGTTATTTTTATGGCAAGGCCACTTGGCCTCTTAAAATTGGGGCATCATGGCCAAAACCAAATTAATCAATTTTGCAAGAAAAATAAGTGATAATGACATTGTATGTAGATAAGGCAGTATAAATGAGTAATTAGGAGCGCATTGAAAACCAATATTTTATAAATTTTTAAAATTGTTAAATTTTTATTCAACTTGCAGCAATTTATCGACAGAACAATCAAGACCAATACATGACCAATAATTAGAAATGATAATGAAAAAGTTAATGTGTATTGCCAACATTTATATAATTGGCATTGCAAGGATGATAATATAAATGCAAAAATCCAAATCTTTCGTTGACTTCACGGCATTTATTTTCACCATTGTTACAGTTGTCACTCAGCTGTGCATCATGCCAGACAACGCCCTTTAGCCATGACTGCATTCAGAATCTAGAATGGATTCCCAGGGCTCAGGCCTATTGCTTAATGAGCCTCGCAAACTAGCTTACGCAAATCTGTGCTACACGAGCGCAGAAATTATAAAGACATATTGATATTTTACGTCTTCATTTATGTGCAGAAGAAAAAAGCTTCAATTTTATAGTGCAATGTATAACAATTCTATCGAAAATAAATTAAAATGCCGTTGTTCAACAAATTAATCTGAACAGCTGTTGCTACCCGGGAAAAGAAAACTGCGAGAGGTTTCGGTTATCAAGCACTGAAAGATGAGGATGGCCTACTGCCGACGGACCGCTACTGCTGAGCAGTCTGGCACAGCAGGAGATGCACTGCCCCGGCTAACCTTTTTAGCGAATGCTCTCGCCACCTCGCTCTCAAAGTTTAGTTTCTGTCGAGGAAAGTTACACAATCACCATTTTCACCCAGCCCAAAAACACATCTATACTTGACACCAACAGTATTTAATTGTTTGTGCTTAAATCATAATGTGAGCTGATCTTTCTCAAGTCGGAAGGATGTATGGTTGTAGGATACCAACCTCACACAACGTTGCCTTATTCTTGAGTGAGTGGGCGTGTCGTTGGTCGCACAAAGCGTTCAGAAGTCTAGGGCAGCGTGACGACAGGAGCCGCGCAGCTCAGTCGCTGTGTGGAAAATCGCCACTTTGGGTAATTTTTGGGCACCACGGCCACTTGAAAAAAGGGCAAGCCAAACTGGTCGTTTGAGTAGTCGGGCATTACGGCCACACAGGGGGGCAACCACGGCAATTGCCGCTAGGTCGTGGTATAATTCATGTGCTGGGAAGGAATGTAGATATTTTACCCAATATGGCGCATAACGTAATTAAAAGATTGAAGGAATCTGGAGGAGTGAAAAGGGCAAAAACCTCATCTGACTTCTGTAATTTATGATCACTCAGATGGCACTGCAGCAAGAACCTTCATTTTTCTTGAAGTGATATAACCACATGTGCTAAGGATTACTTTGGGAATTCATTGTCAAGTCGTACAATGCAGAGTTATATGCACAAATGCCAGTTAAAACTTTACTTTGCAAAAATAAAGCTTTTACATTAACAGTACTCAGAAGCAGCATTGACTACTCTGGCCTCTGAGGCATCTGCGATGAATCATAAAACAGTGGAAATGTGTATCATGGTCAGACAAATTGATGTTTCAGGTCTTTTTTTTTGAGGTAATGGATTCCCTGTGCTTTCAGAAAAAATGAGAAAAGGACCATCCAGACTGTAACCAGCAATGACTCCAAAAGCCATGTTCTGTCATGGTATGGGGTTACGGCAGTGCCCTTAGCAAGGGTCACTCAGGATTGGAAGCTTGTTCAAATTAACTAAGTCACAAGAATGATATTTAGGAACTGCTGTCATTAAAATCCAAGTTGCATGTAACAAAGATGAAGAGTTTATACAAGTACACTGTAAACCCTGATAGTGTGGTGAACTCAAATGTTTTGTGGAAACCGATTACCTCAAAAAAAATTGTGTGGGCCAACTCAATTGCATTGTGTGGAAGGAACTTAAAGATAAGATTACTTTTTACATGTTTTTAAGTGCTGTGAACACAAATCATTAAGTTGTCATACATAATTTTTTTGAGATAATCACTTTCTACAGAACATTTGAGTTCACCACATTTACCAGGGTTTACAGCGTAATACTGACAGGTTCTAAGCAGAGAACTCACATTACAATCCAGCCACCTGCGACACTGGAAAGAGGCTTTAATGCCTGTCACCTGGCTATCAAAGGACAAACTGGTAACGAGATGCAGCCGGGGGTGTGGGGACAAGCACAATGTAAACAAATCACACAACGCATACACCAAACAGAAACTCATGTTGCCGAATTGAACGAGACACAAAAGGAATTCCCAGGAGGGTTGTGACAAAACAAGACAAAGCCTAACTGCATTCTGCACACATTACAATGGTATAACTGCATAAGAAGATGGTGAGGGTGCTACAATAGCCAGCCTGTAGTCCTGACTGGACTTGAATAGAGTATGTGTGGCACATTTTGAAACGCAAAATGTCACAATGAAGACCCAGTGTGGTTGCACACCATAAAACTTGTTTGCAGGATGAATGGGACAAAATAACACCTAAAAACATTTAATCACTTTGTGTCTTTAGTCCCTTAATGTTAATTAAGTGTTGAGAAAACAAATGGCAACACTACAATGCGATAAATAATTTCCTGCCCCAATTTTTTTTTGACATGTAGTGAAAATCAAAATTGAGCGAAGTGATTATTTTGAATATTCAATACACAGTGTCCCAACCTTTTCTGCTTTGGGGTTGTAGCTCTTATACTCCGGGTGACATGCATGGACTGGGTGATGGGTAGTAGTAAGATTGTCCAGGTATACATAAGCATCTCAGAGGGAACGCACTCCAGTAGGTGCATGTTGAGCTCGATTTTGCGGGTTTAAAATTGGTACTTGCACATTTCGCTGAAATACTGAGAATTTTACCTGCATCATTCAAATAAGTGGAACTAGTTCAGGCAGGAAACTTGGGTCATTCTACATTACCTATGCGGTAGTCTACGTCAGCAAGAGTACTCCAATCACAGAGCGGCAACAGCAAAGAACCTATTACGTTGGTCTATTTAAGCACAATCAGCATGAGCACCTTTGCTGCTTAATCTGATGCCTCTTGTGCAGGTGAGAAGTGTTTCGCTTGCCACCTCCACCCCAGCCTCCACCTGTTTGGTTCTGTCTGACGGGGGATTCTTAAGTTCTGCTCCCTATCTAATTTTGTTGTTGTTTACTATGTTCTTGCTATGCATGGTAGAGAGCACCTCCAGAGCAGAACCTTTCGCCAAACTCAAATGTCTTTATATCTACATGTTAATAAATTTGTTCAATCGTAAATACATGAGTTTACCTGAATGAACTCCATTAATGATCAGTATCAAATAGTTCACAGCACAAAAAAAAGCATTTTAGTGTGTGGTCACTCTTAAGTGTCGATGTTGGAGAAGATCATAGATTACAAACGAATGTATACCCAGATATTTTAATCTGCGACCATTTAGAAGACTTCGCAAGACAAATTTAAGCTTATTCAATCATCTACTTGAAATTGTGCTCAAACTGACATGTCTCCAACTTGCAAAAATCTTAGTTCAATTTGGAAAAAAGTCATAAATATACGACAAATAGGCTTTCTTCTCATTGACCCATATACTGTAGTTAGGCTATTTAAAAAAGAGAAAGAAACATTGCTACAGGTTTGCGCTCCCATGATTACATTGTTCCAACAATCTGATATCGCCGTGTGTGTTGTTCCGAGATGAACAAAGTAATATTGATCCTGGGGTAACATTACAGTCCGGCAGCAAATATATGCTCTTCTATGATGGCCTCATGAAAGCACGAAGGCTTTAGGAATGCGGCTAGCTCCAACCAATGACTGGCAGTTTGGACGAGCACAGTCCTTGAAGGTGAGTAATTCAGCAGTGAAAGGGATGCAAAAATTACTCAAATTCACAAAGCTAATATTATTTTGTGTTGTCTTGATAACATGCATCTCTCCTGGCCTCTCCTTATCTGCATGTAAAGCACGCTATCATTATCCAGCCAACTTTAGACAAGTAAAATTCATGACATTTTAAGTGCAGCATAGAAATATCAGAGTTGTTATTAATTTGTGGGGAATCATGGAGAAACAGTATTTTGTTGATCCCTGAACAACACTTGCACAGCAATATCAGCTTGTGCTCATTGTTCTGAATTGCAATGTGTTGCTATATCAGGACATGTAGGACCATTCTTTTGGAAAATCTCCAGTCCATATACGTACGCTGCTGAGTACCCTGCTGCAAATGTTGATGATCTCAATCTCTGTTATTAAAAAGAATAAATTCAACCTGTGACTTTTCCCATCATTTTTCAGTTGAAGTTTATGATGTTTATTCCGAGCACGTCAAGCACTGGAAAGCTCTGTCCTTAACACTAGTTCAGTGAAGTCATCATCCTTGTCGGAACATCTCATACACACTTGTCTGCCATTTCACGTGGGATAGAAAGTTCTGATGTAGACAACATATATCTTGCCATCTTTCTGCCTGAATCTGAAAACAAAGTTAACTTTGAAAGATCCTCCCACATTTGCGTCTCTTGTCTCCAGCTCTCCTGTGCATATCTGAAGCTCACATTACATAAATACACCCAGGGCCAAAGCAGTCATGGCTGCCTTCAAGGAGATACAGGAAGAAGCTCTCATTCAATGAGTGCTGTTTCTGTAAATCCAGATCACTTGAGAGCCCCTGGAGCCCGTGACACAACTTGGGGAGGCATCAATAATGCATCTGTAAACAGAACTGTTATTTTACTCAAAGATAATTTGGCATTGTCTGACCGGTTTTATCTACATGCAGCATTAGCAATAAATAAAATGCAACTTTTCTTTTGCAACATGTGGGCAACCCTAACCCACACATCCCACCTCCATGCTGCCCAGAATAGACGTTCTTTTTTTAACACACCGGTTCAAACCATGCCTCTGGATGTTTGGGAGTTTGGACAGATGCCAGTCAGCCAGTCCAGAGAAGTGAAAGCTGGGGCTGGTCTCCACACTGGGTTTGCAAACTCATCACGAATGGTTAGGCGACTCCTGAGACACAATCCAACTAAACAGATCTTTTCGCAATTAATACAGTATTTATAAATGTACATTTATTATTGCTGTGTTTTCTGATCCTCCCAACATACTTTAATTAAAGATGGGTCATGGAAATAGGCAAACACCCTTTTCGTGTAAGTTTCAAGTGAAACATTGGGTTAGATGACCAAGGACTTTCAGCAGAATCAACCTAAAGCAAAAGCTCCTTCTGAAACTTGTGATGTTGATGTAGCCATGTTCTCGTGACACTTCCTCAGCCAATTTTTCAATAATAATGTAAAAATGATCATGACTCGTCATCAATCCATACAACCACCAGCCAAGAACTACAACACTAATTCTGAAATAGTTGGGACAAAGTGATAATTGTGAATAAAATCAAAATGCAATGACTTCATACAAGCCAGTATTTTATTCACAAAAGAACAGAGATTACATAGCAAATGTTGAAACTGAGAAATTTTACAATTTTATCCACAAAATGAGCTTATTTCAAATTTGATGGCTGCTACAGGTCTCAAAAAAGTTGGGACAGGGGCCTGTTTACCATGGTGTAGCATCCCCTCTTCTTTTTAACACAGAGCGGAGGCGTCTGGGCATTGAGGAGACAAGTTTCTTGAATTTAGCCATTGGAATTTGATCCCACTCTTGTTTAATACAGGCTTCCAGCTGCTGGAGAGTTTTGTGTCTCCTTTGACGGACTTTTCATTTAATTATGTGCCAAATGTTTTCAATCGGTGAAAGATCAGGAATGCAGGCAGGCCAGTTCAGCACACGGACTCTTCTACTACGAAGCCATGCTGTTGTAATAGCTGCAGTATGTGGTTTTGCATTGTCCTGCTGAAATACACAAGGCCTTCCCTGGAATAGATGTCGTCTGGAGGGCAGCATATGTTGCTCTGAAACCTTTATATATCTTTCAGCATTCATGGTGCTTTTTAAAACATGCAAGTGTCCCACACCATATGCACTAATGCATCCCCATACCATCAGAGATGCTGGCTTTTGAACTGAACGTTGATAACAGGAGGGGTGGTCTTTCTCCTCTTTAGCCCGGAGGACACGACGCCCATGATTTCCAACAAGAATGTCAAATTTGGACTCGTCTGACCACAGGACACTTTGCCACTTTGCTACAGTCCATTTTAAATGAGGCTTGGCCCACAGAACACAGCGGCATTTCTTGATCATGCTCAACAATGGCTTCCTTTCTGCATGATAGAGTTTTAGGTGGCATCTGTGGATGGCACGGTGGACTGTGTTTACACACAATGGTTTCTTGAAGTGTTCCCGGGCCCATTTAGTAATGTCAATGACAGAATCATGCCGGTGAGTGATGCAGTGGCGTCTGAGGGCCCGAAGATCACGGGCATCTAGTAAAGGTCTTCGGCCTTATTCCTTACGCACAGAGATTTTTCCAGTTTCTCTGAATCTTTTGATGATGTTATGCACTGTCGATGATGAGACCTTCAAAGCCTTTGCAATTTGACGTTGAAGAACATTAATTTTTAAAGTATTCCACAATTTATTTACGCAAGCCTTCATTGGTTGGAGAGCCTCTGGTCATCTTTACTTCTGAGAGACTCAGCCTCTCTAAGACATCCCTTTTATAGCCAATCATGTTACACACCTGATGCCAGTTAACTTAATTACTTGCTAAATGTTTTTTCAGCTGATTCTCTTATATATTAATTGCTTTTTCAGCCCTTTTTTGCCTGTGTCCCAACTTTTTGAGACCTGTTGCAGCCAGAAAATTTGAAATAAGTTCATTTTTGGATAAAAATGTAAAATGTCTCAGTTTCAACATTTGAAATGTTATCTATGTTCTATTGTAAATAACATATTGGCTCGTGTTCTGAAAGTCCTTGCATTTTGATTTTATTCACAAATTACACTTCGTCCCAGCTATTTCAGAATTGGGGTTGTAAGATTTTCAGACCCAATTTGAGAGAAAAACTCAAAATATTTTTCAATGTGTAAACTCATTCATGTAAATCTATAAACTCCAATTCAGTGTCCTCAACTCCGTACAAAAACTGGGTGCTAGCTAGGTATTTGCATCCAGGTGCCGATTAACTTGAGTAGAGCTGGAAACAAACTAGCTGCATATAAAAAAGTCCAACGCCAGGGACAGGAGTTGGTTTTATCATAGTAAAGGAACATACTTTTCAAACGGGAACTCATTCACCTTTTATAGCATCAGCCCAGAATATACTGGACCTCCCCAGGCTGTGTGCCCTGGAGGTTTTGCAGACGCATCCAACGAACGACTGGGAAGCAAAGGATATAACATTATTTAGTCTTTACAAAAGTAAAGGCATATATAGCAGGCTTAAACCTACTGACACAACTGCTTGTAAAAACAGTAATTTTTCATGTGTACATAACCTCTCCAAGACACGCAACTGCAGACGTAGTGCCAAGAATAAACAAACCCATATTGAACATTGATTACTTGGGATACAACACAAAGAGTGGTCTGGTTGTATGACAAGTGATCAAAAGGACTGTCACGTGCACGATACAATGCAATGACGTAAATGGAAGACATTTCCACAACCGTGGATATAATGGGATTAGCTAGCATCCCTCTCAGCCAAACAAGCCCAACAAATAAGCCATGGCTTTTCATGAATATCAAATTGCGCACCAATTTAGCTCTAAAATGAGGTAAAGTGGGTTTACATAACGAAGAAAGTTGATTCTAATCTTCTGTGCAATTTGTCAGGCATCTGCTGATTACCCCCTAAAAATCATATAAAAATACAACGTAAATAGCAAATAATTAGAAAATTCAGACAGCTTTTCTTGAAGCCCATTTACTCATTGATTTTTCAAAACCACGTTTTGTGGATTTTTATGATCCTGTAGCCCTTACCAGAGCATATACTGGATTCGGCTCCCCGCGATAAATATAGGTTAATGAACATCACGATTGAAATGTTTTGATAGAGGCTATAACTTGATACTTTTACTGGAACGACATGGTTTTGGATGCCTCAGAAGGATTGCATGGGATAATATTGATGTGTTTTGCTAATTATATATTAGTCAGTTATTGCATTTATTGACCTCTGTAAATCCGGTAGCATCCACATTTCCGCTAGGACAGTGGTTCTAAACCTCGGTCCTGGGGGACCCCTGTGTACGCTGGTTTTTGTTACAGCCGTGATGGCAATCTCAGAATTTTAATGAGCTGTTAATTTTCCAAACAAGGAGTTTATATTGTGTGATTGCTTGAACTCTTAAATTCCATTTGCCAGAAATAGCTTTGCGTGCCATGAAAAATCTATCCTCTCTGGGCATGTAGTACATACTGGATTAAAATTTCAAACAGTTAATTTCAATATGCATGAAGAGAGGTAAATTATCTACTACTTATGAAATTAAAGACTGAGGTCAATCAGCAAGCTATTAATTGGTAAGTACACCTGGCCACCAATCCCAACCACCTGGAAGATAATGAATTGAATGACAATGCAGATGATAATGAGAGCCTCCTGAGCTAATTACTGCACATTCAACAATTAACCTAGTTACCTGTTGTTAAGTTGGCTGATTAATTTCATTCATTTGTTATTTAATTAGTTTTTGTATTTATATTTTGCCTGTATAATGCAATAACAACAATACAAAATTGGTAATCTTTGGGGCATTGCAAAGCTATGTTTGGCATTCTGTGGATTAAGATAGTAAATTACCTCTCTGAACATCAAAAGCACCTAATTAATTAAAATTAACAGCTCGTTAAAATTCTGGAATTGCAGTTGTGGTTGGAATGAAAACCAGCATACACAAGGGTCCCCCAGGACCAGGGTTGCGAACCACTGCGCTGGGAGGTGTTGGAAACGCCCTAAGGTGACCAGTAACGATGAGCAAAAGCTAATTTGATTTGTGCAGTGCTGCTGCAGTGTGGTTGTACATAGTGACAGACTTGCCATGCTGTGTAATTCTGCTACATAGCATCAAAAAGTGGTCCAACAATATGTCAGCCTCCAATGTTGAGTTTTATTCAGAGCCATAGAACATTCTATTCACCTCAAATTCTATGAAAAAAGAAGTTCCATTCCTGTCCAGCCCAATTTAGTCTGAGCCAATAACTGTTCACTCCCATATGGCATCAATATTGCTTTTCAGCTCTCAGGGCAGAATAAATGGGACATCTATAACATTATGATTTTATAGTCCGATAACCCTCTTTATTGCAGAAGTTAAAAGGCTTGCCTGCATCATTATTCACTCAACCCTGTCGGTCATGTCTCCGATTGATCTAAAAAATTACAAATCAGAAGTCTTGCATTGCACAGTCCCACAGCTCATTGGCCAACATTTAATCCAGCCAGAAAAGTAATTTCCCCCCACTCAATCTATGAAAATATAAATAGTTTGTTCATCTCCTGTCAAACATTTCTTTTCTCATAATATCTTCAGACAAAGAAAAACCTTTATGTTTTCATTTTGGTGGTAGGCCTATGCATTGCATTGTAAAGACAGAGTCCCAGACCCATTAAAATGCACATAAAACACAGCAGTCATCACTTTCAGAATATAAAACTCTCTCCCTGGACTCAAAAATAGGTCATGCAATGTGATCTATTCTCCTATGTTGCATAAAACTTGCGCTTTATGATAAAGTGTATGCTGGTTCAGCTAATACTGTTATTTATATGATTTCATTTTTAAATTACTCATGGCAGAGTGGCTTGCCGGGGATAACAAGAATTTAATGTGGTAGTAGGCAGAGAGAGAGAGGCAATTCATACTATTTATAATGATAATGCCAACATAAAGAATTAGTCTGTCAGTTCTCAGAGTTTGAAAAAGCACAGGGTGATAGCAGTAAGACTTAAACCCACCAGCACAGGTTATTAAATGCATTGTACAATTGTGCACAGTTATGCATTAAATGTTCCATTTGGGTTAACTGGGTAAAATCAAACAGAGCAACACTCAGCAATGATAAATTATAGCTGCTGCTCAAGCCATTGTAGGCTACATGTGCATGTTAAAGCCAATTTAGTATAAAGCAAAAGAACTGGATCAGGTCTTGTTTACCTATTATACATCAATCATTCTCTTTTTCAGAGAATCTTTACACAACCTTCAAACAAATGTTCCCCTGCCAATTAGCTTGAAATCAGCCTAATTCATGCCAGCTGAGCAGCAACTCGCTCTCTCTCAAGCTTTCCAGTTGGTTATGGGCTTTGTAGTTCCAAACCTCCTAACCTTGATTCCATAGACATTGAGAAAAGATAGACTGCACAGCGGCCTGATTCTCGCAATAAATAAGCTTTGACTTCCAGTCGATACGTGACAGCGACATCAAGATAGTGCTGGATACCAATGACACTGGAGAGCAAGACGACACATCCGCAATCTACCTCCACCGTAAGAAATTGGGCACACATCTATCTCCTAAGTGGGGGTGGTTGCCTGGTTTGGAAGTGTTGTGAGTGTTTTGTCCGGGGAATAAAAGCTGACTGGGTTATCCATCGCATCATGCGGTGGGAAGAGGTAATGCTCGTGCAAGTAAATATTGGGATATACAAGTATCTCTTATATCTGTACAATGCGTTTATATTTCCTTTTACTTTGCTACATTAGATATTTTGCTACACAGTTAACAGACATATTTAGCATTATGAGTATGAGTTAGCCAGCTAGCTTGGGAGTTCACAAGTGATATTTGACATAAGCTGAGCGATTTACTATTGGCTAACTAGTGTTGCTGCTGGAGTGGTTATGTCTGGTTTTGAACGGGATGATGCATGTTGGAAATAAATATGTTTAATTCAATTTATGTTCAGAAAAAAAATGGAAGCGCATATTCAATACAGTTTTGTCAGCATTATTTATTATTCATTTATAGCATGAAATGTTGGCAAAAATTGTATCAACTCCGGTCTGTAGGCTATAAATCCAAGAGTAATAATTCATTTATTCATTCAAACTAATGAAACATTTCAGTCTCCTCTTGGCTCTTGTGTCATGTTGTATTTTTCTGTTTTCTTGCCTCAACTCTGCTCCAATCTCATGGTTCGGACTGAAAGTCATCGCTGAAACTAAGAACAATAGCATTCAAATCAGTGAAGCATTTGTAAAATGGCATGGTTAAAATTAATTTGCATTTCTATTTGTCTTTTGTTACAGGTGTTGCTAATATTGATCTCACCACTTCAATCATTAAATCTTTAAAAAATGAAGACACAGCCTGGACTCTAGGCTCCAGACTCTACACTGATCACTAAAATTACTAGTTGAAGGGCTCCATAATCCATTTGTATCATGAGATGTGCAAAACTTAATAGGAAGGAAGAAAATAGTTAATTAATTATTAAAGGACAAAGTCAGTGTCATTTTTTTTCTTACTGTCAACATGGTCTATGAATAGACCAAAATGTAAAATGTATTCCTCCTACTTACAAGTAGGTCCATCTAACTGACATCATATTATAGCTCATATCCAGAATTCATAAAACTTGGTGGTTGTCTAAAAAGGATTAAAAACAAGTCACACAGATGTACTGTTGCAGTTCAGTTCTTTTTCCAGAACTTGAGTGTGATGATGCAGATGCTCAGGGATTATGATGTTCTGCAGGGCTACAGTACATTGATAGATCGATAGATCTTCTTGTCTTTGAAGTAAATTTTGTAATTACAACAATACCTGTTTTTTGTGTAATACTTTGTGATATTTAAAGCTGTAAACACGCGTTTGCAGGCTGTATTTACTGTTTTTTGCATACTATAGGAGTGTGGACTCCTGCTTCAGCACTCTTTAGTGTAGAAGAGAGCAGGAAGAGTATTTAGAGTAGAACACATGCATGGTAGGGTTTGGTCCTTTCAGAGGATATGTTGACACTAAAAAAAAAAAAAAAAAAAAGTGAAATTTCGCAAGTGTCCTGTCATTCCATTTAATGAATTTGTACTTTAAAGGATAACAATTTATATGCAATATTTAACTGTCACCTGTTGTTTTTGTGCAGTTCAGTAGTGGGGTAGGGCAATACCTAATTTTGTTATCAATTTTACACAGCGCATGTCTACCACCAGTAGATGGAGGTGGATCAGGGCAGTTGATAATTATTGGCATAACATTGTCCATCAGACGTTTTCGGTCTAGCAGCTAAACATATTCTCCTGAGAACCTCGGGTTGATACTAGCAATTCTTCATTGCACTGTTCCCTTCCCTTTAAGGATGATTTTAGGATATGGAGGTTTAGGGGTGAATTTTGGAATTTTTTGAAAATTAGTAATTTAAAAGGTTATGTATCACTGTACCATTTCAACAATCACACACTGTTCAAAGTGGGCCTGAAAACCTCCATAACACCCTTTTCTGAGGGCATCTTGAGACAGGTGGACATCTTCTTCTGATGTTCACAGGTAGGATGGTAGTGTAAGGTCTGTCTTAATGTATTTGGTCTTCTGATTTTTATTTTTTCATCTTGAAAGAGGATAAAGATCATCACAAGTCTTTGTATCTTTTTCCATTAAAACAAAGGCCCAGAATTGGTCAAGATTTCCAAAATTCAAGTCATCATAACTTCTTTAAAATTCAACTCAACACTCTACACTTACTGTTTGATCACTTACTTTAGTGGGCTCCCTTCCTTCAGACTGATTATCTGGGTGAGACAGAATATTGATTGTGAATGGCAGAATGTGCTATATTAATTATATTTCACCAAGGCCTTTTTACCCACTTCTTTTTTTTAATTTATTACTCATTTGCATTATTATTATTTTTTTTATTTTTATTATTTTTTGTTATTTTCCTCGGTTTTACAAATGTCTTTTGTTATAAACTGATGTTAAGTGAGTCCACTATCTTGATATTATTTTCATAATTCTTTAATTTAACAAGGCCCAAACCCAGATGGGCAGGGTTGGAGGGAGGAGGGAGGAGGGGTTGAAGATGTTCAAAAACAAGTTGTTTTTTCAAATTATTATTAAAATGCTAATAAACTATGTTTATAAAAAAATAAATAAAATTCAACACAGAACAACCAAAGATTGATGCTGAAAATTTTTGTCACATACCTACCTCCAGCCGGGGCAAAAGGGGAAAATTGGATATGTTCTTAGATGCTTTATACAGTATGCTGTCAGGACTGCTTGAAGATTATTGTTGGCTCCTGTTGTACAGTTTGTTGTGCAAACCTGCAATCAAAGGATAGTGATGTACCTTTTTCCTTTTTTCAGGTAAGCCATGGAAAAACTGTTCGTCTACTATTTATGATCTGCAGTTGGCCGCTGTCATTGACAAAAACTCGCAAAGATAGTCAGTCACCAGTGTCAAACCCGTCTTGAGATAACGTTTGTCTACTCAGACAACATATTTGTTCACCTCACTGTCATACTGACAAGTATGATTAAACGCTGAGGAAAGCTTATGGCTGAAATGCGTCCATTTTCTGCTGTCGGGCAGTAATAAATATGATCATTTTGCAATGTGAGTGCTGACAATTTCTTTTACAAATATTATTAAGCCTTCTGAATAAGTAAAAGTTAGACCAGTTACAATAACAAAACAATGCTGTCAACAACCAGGTTTAATTATTTGGGCACTAGCTATTACAGTTACTACTGTCAAGTAGCCAAGTGCAACAGTCGATCAGACTACGATACCGAGGAACCTATGCTGCAAGTGTATTTATTGACAGTGATAACTACCAAGCAAATCTACTTGTACTTTTTTTAAATCTATATGTGCGTACAACCCTTCTCTAGTGCTAACAATATGCAGCAGTGTAGTGCCGGTAAGTCAATATATCGGCTTCTTGTTTGGTTTTATTTATGTCTATGCCTTTAGCGAACCAGCAACACAGCTGAGCTGTTTCTGTACTTTCAGATGTGCCTACACAGCAGTATGAATGTTCACATAAACCACTTAACTGTGTTCTTCCTTTTCCATGGCACAAATGATTTCCTTTAAAACCAGATTCATTCAATTACGCCTCAAGCTTTCTCCCTTGTACAGAAAAAGGTTGATATGTTTTCAGTGGTTTACTGTTGCTTGCTCCATGCTTCTGCTTTGACCAGAAGCCTGCAACAATTCGCCATGGTGGCTTGAGCCCCTGATATTTGACGCACAATCTACAGTTGTAGCTTTTCTTAACGTCTGTGCTTGATGCAGTCCCTGCCAGAACTGCTTAAAGTGAATGCATCTCCTGTGATGACATCACACCACAAATTCTCAAAAGTATCTACTAATCTATCGCATTGAATTTCATACATTTGCATTACATACTCTCGCTGAAATCTTTGGAATCAGTGGTGATTTAACTTAGTCCCAGGCTTTTGCATTTAATCTATCTGGAAAGGAAAGGACATGAATGCAAATTAAAAAAATAAATACCAGTGAACTGATTTAATCACCAAAAATTTGTTGAGAGATCAATTGGATCTTAAAGTCAATGGGGTTATGCCCATCTTTAAAGACACACCTATTGGAAATAATATATTGCAAACCCACATTGAAATACATTGAAAATGATACCTTAATAAAATTAATATCCCAAATGCCTAAAATTTGTAAAGCAGTAAAATCTCATGGCAGATATATTTTGAGTGATCACTAAATTACAAGATTATACATCATTTCTAAACTTTTTTTGCCCCCAAATCCTTGAAATCCTAAATAAAACATCTTAAAACACGTTACAGTTTTAGTGTCAGATTGTGAAATATTATCAAAACACTTTTACTGCATGTAATAGCCTGAACTTCTTAAATACCAAGTGATTTCAAAATTTTGAGTGCTAGTGTACATGATTTTGACACTAGTTTACTTTTTAACGGAAAAGGCAACTAATTTCCAAACCATACTGTGTTGGAAAGAGTATGACATAGAGTTTTGAAACTGACCAACACTGACTGACCACCGACTTAGGATCAGAGAAGCCATAGCAAGCTACATTATCTGCATCACCATTGTGGCTGCTGCAGCTGTTTGCATGATGGTGATTGGGCCCTACTGCTCTCCCATGCAGGAGGCAGATTTGAAGGCTGTTGAAAACACTGTAATGTACCATGTGAATATCCAGCAGCTATTGCACTCATCCTTGCAAGGAACCTGAATTAGGAAAGTTTTCAGCAGATCACTACAATTGGTAACCAGCTATTAATGGGCAAAGAAATGTCTTTCGGTCTACGTATTAATTTAGTATTGTTACGAAATATTGTCAACTAAATGACATCACATTATTAAAACATGCTTGACCATCGTCGTTCCTAACCTTTATTTCATCGGCATACCCCCTCTTCCTCCTGGGAGACACTGACGACTGGCATTCTACATGCTCAGCTGGAATAGCTCAGCTGGAATAGCATCAGGTTTTACTACTCACTGTTTTGTTGTAGGAATGATGCCATTATTTACACCGCTAAATTTGTTTTGTTGTAGGAATGAATATTTTGGATGTTTGACTCCCAGATTTTGCAAAACCAAATATGACTGCTCTGCCCAAGGTAGTTAAGACAGGATATCATATATGCTCAAAGTTTTTATTTATTCTGGGGCAGAGTTTACCTGTTGTGCCCCTAACATTTTTTGGAACATGGAAACAATAAAAAAATGTTCTGAAATTAAATGCTGAATGTGGTCATCAGGTCAGAAATGGACTTTGTGACAGATTTAAACCCTGCTCAAATTTTTATTACAGCAAATATTCTGATGCACATAACATTTCATGGAGTTTAAATTTACAGTTGGATCAAAATGTAGCTGATTTCTCATATCGAAAGCAATATTAGGGATACATGATCGGTTTGAATTTGAATCTTTGCTGAAGGCCTTGATCAGTAGTATCAGGTGTGTAACTGCTTAGTTGGAATGAAAGCTGCACCCACACCGACCCTTTCTGGATTAGACTGAGGACCCCAAAGCAATCGAAAAACAGAAAAATCCATATTTGGGCAGAGGAGTAAATTAGCATAGTACGGAAATTTCTGTTCGCAAGCATGAAAGAGTTAAATACTGGTCCTCTCAAACAATAAAAAATGTTCTGGTGTGCCTCAAAACATAACTTATTTTCCAATTGGTAGTCAGGTTTGAAGCCAGCGTGGCCAACCAAGTCTCATTTTGATAGGTCTGAACGACATGGAAGAACCAACATGGATATGAAGCTTCAGCTGGATGGATTTAAACTTTCATTGCTCAAATCATATGTCTTATTTGCACATCCAAAAGCTGCAGATTGTGGCACTGAGGTTGTGCTAACTCAACCAGGAACAAAATCTGAAGTTTCTAAAAAGCAGGGCGAATCATAATGGACATAAAACAATTGAGATATAGCATTTGAAGCCTGCTGAATTCACCTCCCATTATAAGATGGAGCAAAGAACAACTCAATGAAGAGATGGAATGTCTTCCAAACTATATGCAGACTCAATCAGGAAGGACCAATTACAATCGAGGATCCGGTAAAAATCGCTCCTAAGTCTACCACCTCGTGGTAGGGTTGAGACCCATGTGACCCAAACTTTGGTTTCACCATAGATGGACAGCAGAGAGGAGTGTCTCATCCGGAAAAGTGACAACAAAAGAACACAGCGAAAAACTGCATGAAAGAACAAAACAAAACCAGGGTTAAAGCCCATGACAAGACTATATCAGCCATTCCAATGATTTCACAGGAAGCATCAAGACATTATCTCAAAACCCAATTGGAAGAGATGGTGAAGTTTCTAAAGAGGGTTTGCATCAAAAAAATTGGAGGGATCCTGCTGACACAGCTCAAAGTCAAAGAAATTTGCTGCAAAACAGCTATCGGAACATGGAATGTGCGAATCTTAACAAAGATGGCAATCAGAATTTACTGCACCAACTTGCAAAAATACGAAGTGGAAATCAGAATCAGGATGAATTGAACCAAAACTGGAGATTTCACCAAGATGGACACAAGAACTTATGCTCAATAGTGACAACAAAGAACACAGAAAAAGGTGTTGCAATGATCCTGAACAAAACATCTGCACTCCTAAAGCACCAGGAATAAGACTATATTCTGAAGAATGATGTCAACCAAGAGATTCAAACTCATGGCTGGGGCCTTGACAGTTAATCAGGTGCAGAGGAAAATTAAAGTCCAGGGCAGACATTGAAATTTTTTTTCAATTGAAACCAGAAGATCAAGCTTCATGAACAATTCCCAATTGCAGAAAGGCTGTCAAAATCCAATGAGTAAAAATGGAAAACCCAAAGTACAGACCTTTTGATAGTGTCAGGTGATCTGAACGCAAAAGTAGGGAGAGATTGGACCCAATGGAAGCATGTGATAGGACAACATGGATATGGTGATATGAACAGCAGGGGTGAAAAACTTGTCAACTTTTGTTCAGCCAACAATCTTATCATAGCTAATACCATTTTCCAACAGAAGAAAGACAGCAGGAATCAAAGTCACCAGATGGACAAACCAGGAACAAAATAGAGTTTATTATGGGACAGATAATGGAAAACAATTTCCAAAATGCCAGGAGTTTTCCAGAATCTGGTCATATGTAACATTCACCTTAGATTCAAGACAAAGCCAAAGATCAACTCAATGAAGAGATGCGATGCAAAAATAGACTCAATCAGGAAGAATCCCAGGTTACAATCGGGAGATTCAAGCCCTCCTGGACCCCCAGACACCAGCCTGATGCAAAAGAGACGTGGACTAAAATGACAGAATTCAAGACCTTCAGGAGGGAAGAGCAACCTTGGACAGTAAGTACTTCAACTGATCAAAAGCTGAAAATTCACCCATCACTAAGGCCAAGATATAATTTCAGAAAGAATGGAAGGAAAACAGACAGTGGCTCCAAGAGCTTTTTACTGCTGCAAAGTCTACATTCAACAGTAGAGAAGATAACCGACCACCACCAAGATGCAATCAGTTAAAGACAAAGCAGGAAAAGGCCTTTGGATGAAGTGAAGAAAAGATGGAAAGAAAATGATCAAGAACTGGACAATGAGCAAAACCCAGTAAATGAGAAGCAGCCAGAAGCCAACCAGTTATCACCTCAGACGATCCAGAACCTGGCTGAAGGAAGAGGTAGAAAGTGGCCAAGATCATGGAAAGGCACCAGGATTTGATGCAATCAGTGCAGAGGAAATTAAAGCTGCAGGGGACACAGAATTGAAATATTTTCAACCTGTACAACCAGATTTGGGAACTGAACAATTCCCAGAGGACTGCAAAGGCTGTCATAACACCAATTTATAAAAAAGAAAGACCAATTAGATTGCAGACATTATAGAGGCATCAAAATGGTCTCTCACGCTGGGAAGATTATGTCAATTATTTTATGAGCAGAATCTTACAAAGTTGAGACATCAAAAGCCCAGGCAGGGTTCAGACCGAAGAGCAACATCTCAAATATTCAACCTTCGCCAAATCTTCAGAAAAATGCTGAAAAGACAAACACCTTTAAACTGCGTGAACTAGTCATGTCCAGAAGGCCTAGACCTGCAAGATGGACTATGGACAGATGGCTACCTGGCTACCTGCCAAGATCATCAGGTAACTTCAGGCACTGTACAAACGATCAAAAGGCAATAACGGGAACGCATTAACAACATTGGAGTTAGACAGGCGACCCCAATTCAATATTCTGCTTGTTAGCCAATAGTCACCAGAAGAACTCAACAGGTCCATCGCTAGGCAGGGTACATAAAGCCAGCAGTGACTTTGGACTCAAAATAAACATCCAGAAGACAGAGGTCCAGGTTGCCAGCAAAAGAAAGCAAGTCATCAACATCAAAATAAACAACGACAAACTGAACCAGGTGGACAACTTTGTGTGCCTCGGGGGAACCATAGCAGAGAATGGCACTAGTGGAGATGACATTAAAACCAGAATTCAGAAAGCAGGGGCAGCCTCCCAAAGACTGAGCAATATCTGGATCTCAAAGGATATCAGCAAAGCAACAAAAATACAACTTCACCAGACACTAATTTTATCAATTCTGCTATATGGGGCTGAAACCTGGACGACCAAAAAGGAAGATGAAAATAGACTGTGCGTCCTTGAAATTTCGTGCCTCCGTAGAATTCTTGGAGTGAGCAGACTGGACAAGATCAGAAACACACACATCAAAAACCTCCTCAACATCGACACAAGTGTCACTGACAGGATAGCCACCAAGAGGCTAAAATACTTTGGCCATGTAAGAAGAATGGCTCCCCACCGCTACCCAGAACTAGCACTAGAAGGACGAGTCCAGGGCAACAGACCAAGAGGCCGTCCACCAAAGAAATGGCGTGACTGCCTGGTCAGGGACTGTGAGCAGAGATCCATACCACCTGGATACCAGCCGGAAGACTGGCCGCAGACAGAAAGACCTGGCAGCATCTGATCATGCAGAAGCCATCACAGGGTGCCTCACCAGTGTGGGCGGCTTAGTAGTAGTAGTAGTAGTAAAAAAACAATACGACTTTGCCATTTCACTACATTTACCCCATTTCTCACTATCATGGAACCCAACTCACTTCATACCAGAAATGGTGCAGGAGTCTTCTGATTGGCTAGTGTTATAACATGGATAACACAGTAATGGTCCAAAGATGACCTTTAGCACCTTTAAATACTGATTTATTCAGTGAGAAGAAAATTGAACATTCTGGAAAGCACTGAGTCTGCTCTTTGCATTTCAGGGTGTATGTGTGTCACTTGCAATTTCATTAAATTATTACCATTTTACCAAATCATGCATGGAATGTGCTTTACTTAAAGTTATGCCACTGCATCCCCAATGCTTATACTTATTTCTTGACTGTGAATTCAAATGTACCTAATCAACATCTGCGATCGAGATTGGACTATTAGAGAATGAAATTTCAAAATTCATAATTTCAAATCCTCCTCAGTCCCAGGGCAATAAAAACTGTAATGTTCCAAAGCATAAAAGCCTGGAAAAGAGTGAGAATGATGTCCACAGTGAATCAGCATATGGAGCATATTGTCGAAAATATCTATCTGGAAAAAAAAACAGCTAAATGAAATATGTAGTAGTATCCTTGATTTACAGAATTGCAGTTCTCCGGAGGAAACTTTAATTTTTTTAAAAACTATGCTATAAGCATCAATCCATGGGTAGTATGCAATTATTTAACATAGATGAGAAAAATAATCAACCATGAAGCACAAAATTCGCGGCGCACAGGTTATATTTCATCTTCCTAATTGAGCCTTCAGCAATGTCACCCCAGAGAAATTGAATAAACTCCCAGCATTTGAAAGGCAGTAATTGGCAGTTGTTTGCGTGGCTGGGTGGTGAGATTAATGACACTTGAAGTGTTGTTTTGTGGCAGGCTCTCCTTCAGCTCTCAGGGCCTCATCCACACTGAGCTACCCAACAGAACCCCACTGTGCAATCAATGAGAACAGGCTTCTCTGGGATCAAACCTTCCCGCAACATTAAATGAATCACAGCAGTTCATTACTCTATATTTCACTGCACCTTCTACTGGCTAAGGTCTCTTGGCATGTTTCTGATGGACACCTGTTTTTCTCATGATGAAAAAGAACTGAAGGCCTGGGATTTTTTTTTATACCCAGTGCAATTTAATATTTAATAACCCTGCAGGAGCTCCCTGTGTTTGTGCATGGAAAGTTCCCAATCTAATGCTGCCCAGAACAATTCAATCAGCATGAGATGGAACCACTTGTTTCTTACTGAGCGACACAATTGCCATGCAGGGGCTCTGAGAGCTCGCTGTGAGTGCAGCCTTGCCTTTCTTTGTCACACACAGTGATGTGATGATGTTTGCACTGTAGAACAGGAAGAGGTAACCCACAGGTAACAAACCTGCCTCCGTTTTATGCAAGGGAACAACTAACCTGTCCGCCCTCTCATCAGTTATCGATGTAACAGGAGAGTATCGACATCAAGCTTCTTTGGTAAATGGAGAACACAAAGAAATGAGAGATTTTAGACTCAAGAGCCAAGCATAAAATATATGAAGTATGCGCCACCAAATGAGAAAAATTTAGAGCAATATGTTATGAAGACAGTGATTTGTAAATTATGTTTGACCTGTAGTACGTTGAAAACAATACAATCGCACATAACTTGATGTTTTACTTACGAAAATTTTCTTGATTTTTCAAAATAAACACATTTCAATTTTGATTCTTGCACCTTATTTCAAAAAAGTTGGGACAGTGAAGTATTTACTGCCTTGCAATGTTAAAACTTCAGGGATTAACTAGTGCATGCTGATACATACTGTATGTGGGGAAGATATCTACTGGCACCCTTGACCATGCTAAGGGTAACTGTTTATGTTGTAGATGCTCTGTTGGCCCCTACTATGGACCATACAAACATCTTAAGGCTGATACAAACTCCACAAGAACAGAGAAATTTTTTCTTGTTCTCGAGGCTGCAAGAACAAAATGACGTCATTTTGTTCTCGCAGCCCTGGTTTCGGAGTTTTTGCAGCTTGTTCTCGACACATCATCTGAGCAGAACTTTTTTCTCGTGTGGTGTCCGAGAACTGTTGTGTGATTGGGAGTTCTGCACTTGAGTTTCTCGTGAAGTATGCAATGTCCCGGTCAAAACGAACTTTGTTCTTGTTCTCGCAGCCTCGATATCAAGAAAAAATGTCTCTGTTCTTGTGGAGTATGTATCAAGCTTAACTCATCCCCTTTCATCAAAGAAAATTTAAATTCAAAAACTTATTTTTCCCTTGCAAACCAGTCACTTCCCCTGCAATGCAAACCAGTCACTTCCCCTGCAATGCAAATAGGTAATTCCATTACAAAGCAAATTGGAAGCTTTAATGGAGTCGTAATTATCACTCCTGCTCATCACTGGTTTTCATGAAGATTATGTGCAGGTACACTACGCTCTTTATGCGATTTATTAATCCTGATCCTTTGGTTTCATTTTTGGGCATCTCTCTCCTGTCCTGAACCTATTTCTTTGTTTCATTCCATACTTCAATTTCTTTTACCTTCTTTGCACTGCAGCAAGCCTTTAATTTATTTATGTTCTAATTTATGTCCCTTAATTCCATGGGCAAATTCTGCCTAGGTCTTCTGCATTTTGTCGTCTCATTTACCTGGAATTTACCCCCTCCGTTCTTTGGGTTTAGGTGGTGCATTCTGACAAGGTATAGCGTTTCATGTTTTTTTTTTTTTTTTTTTTTAAGAGCCCGGGGGTGCAGCGCATATAATCCATGGAATCACCTACAATGTTTCTTATTTATTTTTAGTGGACTTTTTCCTTGAGGTTGGGACATTTTTCATGTCAAGAACCTGCGCAAGCAAGTTTGTGACCCCATCATTTCCATGTTTGTCCCACTATAGATTCATAACTTCTTTATGTTTACAGACTTGTGCCAAAATATACGTCAGGTGAAATATGGGGTTCTGGACCTACACTACTGGTCAAAGGTTTTAGGACACCCCAATTTTTCCAGTTTTTTATTGAAAATTATGCAGTTCCAGTCCAACAAATAGCTTGAAATAGCTTAGTACAAAGGTAAGTGGTGAACTGTCAGAAGGTAAGGTTACCCAGGTTTTTTGTATGGCGTCAAGTAGGTGAAAGGATGCTTCCTCAGTGTGTGACATCAACTGTCAAACATAGTGGAGGAAGCGTGATGGTCTGGGGCTGTTTTGCTGGATCCAGGGTCGGTGACCTACAGAGTGAAAGGCACCCTAACCAAAACGGCTACCACAGCATTCTGCAGTGCCGTGCAGTACCCTCTGGTATGTGCCTAGTTGGTCAGGAGTTCATCCTACAGCAAGATAATGACCCAAAACATACGTCCAAGCTCTGCCAGAACTATCTTAGGAAAAAAGAACAAGATGGTAAGCTTGAAAACATGGAGTCGGCACAGTCTCCAGACTTAAACCCCATCGAGATGGTTTGGGATGAACTGGACAGAAAAGTAAAAGCAAAGCAACCTACAAGTGCCACACATTTATGGGAACTTCTGCAACGGAGTTGGGAAGAACTTTCTGAAGAATGTTGATTTCCATCGTAGAAAGAATGCCACGAGTGTGTTCAGCTGTTATATCTGCCAAAGGTGGCTACTTTGAGTCAAAAGTTTAAAATACATTTTGGTTTATAAATTGATTCTATGATTTCTTTTTTAACTTTGATTGCTAATTTGTTCTATCATGTCTATGCTTATATTCCGGAGTACAATGAGACATTAAACTGCATAATTTTCTATTAATGAACTCTGGACCACTCCCAAAGTGGAGGAGTGTATTCGGTGGAAGGATGGATAGGGGATCGGGGCGAAGGCGATGTTGTATGGACTTAGTCTGTGATTGTGCGAACATTGGGAGCCCCAGGTGGCGAGACTCAGGGTGGGGCTCGCGTCTCTCGTGGGAGTTCGTGTAGGCTCCTAAGCCCCCAAAAGGTGTTAATGAATCGTCAATAGATGGGCTCTATGTACGTCGTCGATATAATTGCGAATATAGCTTGCGTTAGAGTTTGACGTCCGGCGGCCGAGGATTTTAATTAGGTGGTCCGGCCCTCCTCGCTTGGATGCTGTGGCGGCGGCGCCGATGCGAAAGGATGCCCGGGGAAGTATTTGGGCGAAATACTGGATATAATTCAATTCGATTCAATTCCGTTTATTTGTATAGCGCTTTTAGTGGATAGATTGTCACGAAGATGCTTTACGTTGAGAGAGTAAATAAATGAAAGGGCAGTGCCCAGCCTATTCCCCACAAAGCAAATGAGGCAAAAAACTCCCAGTAGGGAGAAAAATCCTCAAACAGTGGTGAGGAAAAACTCCCCAGTGGGAAGAAATCTCAGGAGGAACCCGGCTATAGTGGGGAAGCCCATCCTCCACGGGCTAGCTAATTAGTAGTAAAATAGAGTAATAATATATTGAATGGCAATAGAGTTCAATTAAAGCCCATTTAAACAGGGATGTCCGTAGCTCCAGGAAGTGGCATGTCGAAGATGGTGCAAATCTAATTCGAACATGGCATGTTGGTCGTGAATAAGGGGTCGTGGGGACAAGCGTGGTTATTGTGTCTTGGGGTGACGTAGTTTGATATTGGCTCGGACGGACTGAGGGCAGAGTCTAGGCGGAATAAGAATATGGGCTGAGAAATGCCGAACTGATCCGTTTAACTACTCTTTATCTTGAACATGAGACAGTCGATGGAGTAGGATGAGATTTCGTTCAGGTTGGCGTGGCGAGGGGGATTATAATTAGTGCAGAGCGGAGCGAACTCAGAGCATCTCAAAACCAAAGAAGGCTAGTAGGAACATGGCTTCTAGAGGGGAATCCGTGGGAGGAGAGTGGTACCCTGAGCGCAGCATCTGGATGCAGCGAGAGAGGTCTGCCATTAAGGGTAAACGTTTGGCCAGAGCGAGAGGTTCTCGTTTACGTAAACCTTTAGCAGTGGCTTCACATGAATGTGGGAAATTGACGGGCATGGATAACCAGTAGCGGGTTTGACGAAGAGGTTGATTCTGCTAAGATAGACTTGTATTGAGGCCGGTCGAACGTGGTGTATGGAGTGGATGTACGAAATTAAGCTCATGATAGGAACTACGTCGAGGGAATAGAAAATCTTGGGGCTGCTTTTGCATCCGAAAGTGAGACAAACGGCAAGGTAGTAGCGCCCCTTCCAGGAAAAGCCAAAAAAAATCCCCAAAAAGGTGGATCGAGTGGGACGACCTTAAAAGCGTTTGTGACATCGGCTTTAGCCAACCAGGTGCCGTGACCGGCGAGGCGGAGGAGTGGTGAGGCGAAGGACAGTCAGGAAAGGGTTAAACACTTTTAAAACTTCTCCAAACCGTGCTAGTGTCCCCTGGTTCAAAATGTTTTCCGCTTGCTTCTGCCTCTACTGGTTTTGCCTGCTTCAACTACCTCCCTTAGTTTTTTTTTCCCTTCTACCGGCCCCTGTCTTTGCGGCGAATACTGCAATGGAGAATGCGCCAAGTATAAATGCCTCCATGCCCTGTTGGGGTGCGCGAGAATCTGCGAACGGAGCCAGGTATAACTGAGACTTAAGGTGGACATGCCTGCAGTATCTCTGGATGTTTGTCGACGAGGCAAAATGCACCCATAGCCGAAGCGCTTGCTAAGCGCTAGAGAGCTATGCCACTGCGAGTGGCCGTGAGGTGGATACGCGTAGTATCCGTGCATGTTTGCCAACGAGGCAAAGTGTACCAAAAACTGAAGCACTAGTGAGGCGCTAGTGAGCTGCGCCACTGTGAGTGGCCGTGAGGTGGATACATGTAGTATCCGTGAATGTTTGCCAACGAGGCAAAGTGTACCGAAAACTGAAGCGATAGCGAGGCGCTAGTGAGCTGCGCCACCGTGAGAGGCCGTGGGCTGGATATGCCTAGTATCCGTGAATGTTTGCCGGCGAGGTAAAGTGTACCGAGAACTGAAAGGCTAGCGAGGCGCTAGTGAGCTGCGCCACACGGGTGGCCGTGAGGTGGATACGTGTAGTATCTGTGAATAATTGCCGGCGAGGCAAAGACCGTCAGCATTTGAATGGTTTGACAATTTTTATAATAAACATGGCAATCATTCAATGGCACCATAAATGTATGAGTTTTAATTTGCGAAGAACGCGACGTGCATATAAAGCAAGAGTTGCTCGGACTAAAAGGTAGAAGCGACGAAAGTCTGCTTTATTTTGAAAGCCTTTTAAACATTGCACTACTACGGAATTATATGGCGTTTCCTTCCACACATCACTGACCACTAGGTAATCGATATGTCTATGATTTCTGTGCTCATGTAACTCGAAGAACACAGATTTATGAATGGCCGTGAGGTGGATAAGCGTGTAGTGTCCGTGATTGTTTGCCGGCGAGGCGAAGAACGTTAGCATTTGTAATGGTTTGATGATTTTGGGATATACGTTGCAATCGTGGCACCATAAATATATGGCATTTAATTTGTGAAGAACGTGACGTGCGTGTATGGCAAGAGTTGCTCAGACTAATTGGTAGAACTGGCGAAAGTCTTATTTATTTTTGGAAGCTTGTTATACGTTGCACTACGAAATTATACGGCGTTTTCTTCATGCGTCGATGACTTCTAGAAATATGAATAAGTCTTCATAATTTCTGTGCTCATGTAGCTTGTGAAACAACGCAGATTTGCGTAATTAGCTTGCGAGGCTCAAACAGCAACAAGCCACGAGAATCTTCTCTACGGTCTGAATGAAGTGGCAGCTAAATGTAATGTCGTTGTTAGGTACGATGCAGCTGAGTGATGGCGAATATACTTGCTGCAAAGTCAGCGAAAGTTTCAGATTTGCCGATTGTCATCCTTGTGGAGTCACGTCAAATATGTGGACATACCCAACAGGCAATCGCTTACCGTACGGCCGAAGCATAAAGCATCAAGAACAAGTATAAAGAAATTGTCCAGTTCTTGCCTCCAATGAGGCAAGGACTGGGAAATTCTGCTTCGTAAAGTGGGACGGCGAATGGCGAACTCGGTTCGCGTGAGCTCCCCGGAACGAGCCGGGATCGGGTGTATGGGCTGTACAGGGTCGATGAGTGTTTGGATTTTTTTTTTTTTTAAAAAAATGACTGCGGAAGTAGAGGCGACAAGTAAGTGGTATGGTAAAAGCCCGTACCGTCGTAGCGTACAGCGAGATGGAGAACGAGTGTATCGTAATCATGAAGTTCTCTCCACCGATGAGGAAAGTACTGGCGGATTGTGTTTCGGTAGGGTGAGACGGTAAAAAGCGAACTCGGTTCGCGTGAGCTTCTCGGCTACAAGGGGCATATGTGAGGTAGGGAGGTGGCTCGTGTGTGCTGAAACTGAGGTGAGGGGAAAACTGCGAGTGGCTGAAGTAGTTGATGGGAGGAGCGGATCTGTAGGAGGAAGCACATAATTAGTGACTTGGGAAATGGGGAAGGGGAGGGGGGCGGGAAAGATGGTGCGGTAGGGACGAGACGAGCAGATGAGTCAACAGCGGATGCTTCTTCGGGTGTAGGTGGGTTAACACCGGAACTGCTGGAGCCTTCGTCCTGTGGAAGTGGTGGAGGGGGAGGGTGGGGAACAAGACGCATGTGCACGGGGCAAAAGTGCAGGGGACTGGCTGGTTTGCGGAAGGAATGACTACCGCTGAATCTGGAGCGGGAGGCCGTCGCCGAGCGTGATGACGTGGCGCTGGGGACGTTGATGGCAGAACCCGGTAGTGCTGTGTGGTCTGTATACATCTGGTCTGCACGTGGGGAGGATCAGCTGCGCTGCCGAGGGAGTCGGTGAATAGTTTTAGTAGTCTGGCTTCGTTGTCGGAGCGGTGGAAAGGGATTTTCTTCTGCTTGAACGCCCAATGGAGTCTGGCGAGGGTCGAACGTGGAGCCTGGGATGAGCTTTAAGTGTGAGCCGTGGTAAGCCTTGCTGGGGAGCCACGGGCTCTCACTTCGGAGCGCCGCTGTTGATGAGAGGCGTAGCTACTGCGAGACAGCGGTCTGGAATTCCTACGGCGCGGAGCTCTGGGTCGTCATCGTGGGGGAGCGTGGTTTGGAACGTGAGCACCCCGGTTGGGGCAAGAGGGTGACGCTTCGTGGTGGAGGTATGAAGATGGCAGAGCACGGGCGGGTGCGTGGAGGAGAAGCGGGAGTTGCGGGACGGATTGAGAAGATTCCTCTGAAGCCTTGGAATTATTCTGCGTAGGAGGGACTCTGCGGGATTTCACCTTTTGTGCTTCAGGTAAGCAAACTCTTGCTGTGCACTGGCTGTCTGGTTTGCGAGTAGACGACGTAGAATCGAGACAAGCGGGGATTGTGGGAATGAAGGTGGTTTATATAGGCGTGCGGACGAATAGGAAGGCGCATTGGGAGTGGTCTTGTTCATTAACCTTTGTTATCAGGAACACCCTTTAAAAAACTGGAAGAATTGGGGTGTCCTAAAACTTTTGACCGGTAGTGTTGTAGTTTAGATTCAGCATGGCTGCAAAATCATAATCTATTGCTTTGTCACAAATTAAACTTGAGAACTCAGATCAGCACAAAAACTATCCAGTCCACCAAGTTTCAGCCCTCTATCAGTATTTCAAAAAATACAAGCGTCCAAAAACACTTCCCACATAAATGCATTGATCGCAATTATCCAAAATTGGTGGACATTCATGTTTTTAAATGACCCTATCTCTAAAACTATATGGAATTGAAAGCTAAAATGTGGGGTTCTTCCTAGAAAATGATAAGGGACTTTCAAGATTTGTTTTTAAGAAAATTGAGGCCGCTCACATGGATTGATTCCCGTTTTTGCCTGAACTGACATATGATAATCCTTTTAATACTATCTTTAAATGGCATTGCATTGACCTACAGTAAACCTATAGCAGACTAATATTTTAATGAACCTGTTTTTAATTTGTAATAGGCATCTGGACATATCATCTATTTTTAAGCAAGCCGACAAACAATTCATTTTTGTGTATACAGTGAAATTATGGATTGAATGCTAGCAGTTGATAAGCACCAGAGAGATTGGCCTGAGACAGCAAGCATGCATGCACAGGAGCATAGTGTTCTGGAAATAAACCCTAAAATCCAAAAACCCTTTTTCCGGGAATCTTTTCCCTCCGGAACACTGAGTCCATGGGCCGTCCGAGCCCTGCCCCTCACCATGTGCTCACTGACTGCTGCTGTCCGGCTTTCCTGATCCAGTTCTACCCCATCTCTGCCTTGCCACTTCCTGGAGCTACAGACGCTACTGCTTGGATGTTTTAATGAGTCTTGATCGACTTTAATTCAACTTAAATTGATTGCTAGCGGAGGATGGGCTTCCCCACTATAGTCGGGTTCCTCCAGAGATTGCTTCCCACTGGGGAGTCTCTTCTCACCACTGTTTGAGGATTTTTCTCCCTACTGGGAGTTTTTTGCCTCATTTGCTGTAGTGGGGAATAGGCTGGGCACTGCCCTTTCATTTACTGAATCTCTCACTGTAAAGCTTCTTTGTGACAGTCTCTGTGAAAAGTGCTATACAAATCAAGTTGAATTGAATTGAATTGAATTAAAATCGCCCTAAAATCACATTTGGAATAGAGATTGCCAATTCCTTGTGACCTGCTGTGATCTATGATTGTATCGATTGGCACAACTTTACATTCAGTGTGCTTTTCTTCGCCAAGCGGAGTTTGTTCGGCATGTGTGCGCGACTGTGGGTTACCTGAGGCAGCATGCTGAAGAAGAAGTGATGTCCACATGAGCGGTTTTCAAGGAGTCAATACATAGTGTTTTTCACATTGATGTTTAATAGACGAGTGTTGTCTGTAGTTACCTGGTGCAAACATTGCTTCAGTGTTTGGGAGATTGTCTTTTGAGAACATTAAAATGTAAGTTGGGAAGTGTGCACAGACTATAGTGTCTGTTATAAATATTCTCAAGCTTGATTCATGAGATGATAGGACACGTTTTGATGCTTTTGATTAAGCATATTTCATAAATGTGAGTTGAAATGGACTTGAACTGAAAACAAGTTTGTAATTTGGCAGCCAAGAATATACTGGCCAGTTCGATTAGTCATAAAACCTTGTCAGGATATTTTGATTTATGATCCTTACTTTGATTTATGCAAAATAAACTTTTTCACAGATGCGAGTTACATTGGACTTTCGTTATAGGGTCACATTGCCAATTTTCAGCATTACCTCCATCTATTTGATTCAGAAGTCAGGCGGTCATGAAAGCTCAAGGGGGAGCAACAGAATAGTAATTCTGATTTTTTTTGTTGTTAATGATTCTATATTTCCATTATTTTTTTTCATCTAATTCAGGGATTATCAAATCACAGCCCTCAGGGTGCTAGTACTGCTGCTGTTCCACACTCCCTTCTCCTAGAAGTCAGGTGTGAAGCGAGACTGGCCTATCAGAAGCACTAATTTTTCAGTTAAACCGGGACTAGATTTGGATTGTGGTTGAAAGTGGATTGAAAGTGTAAATTGTGAATAAAATCAAAATGCAATGACTTTCAGATCACATGAGCCAATAAGTTATTTACAATTGAACATAAATAGCATTTCAAATGTTGAAACTGAGACATTTTACATTTTTATCCACAAAATAAGCTTATTTCAAATTTTCTGGCTGCAACGGGTCTCAAAAAAGTTGGGACACAGGCAAAAAAAAAAAAGGGCTGAAAAAGCAATTAATATATAAGAGAATCAGCTGAAAGAACATTTAGCAAGTAATTAAGTTAACTGGCATCAGGTGTGTAACATGATTGGCTATAAAAGGGATGTCTTAGAGAGGCTGAGTCTCTCAGAAGAAAAGATGGCCAGAGGCTCTCCAACCAATGAAGGCTTGCGTAAAAAAATTGTGGAATACTTGAAAAACAATGTTCCTCAACGTCAAATTGCAAAGGCTTTGAAGGTCTCAACATCGACAGAGCATAACATCATCAAAAGATTCAGAGAAGCTGGAAAAATCTCTATACGTAAGGGACAAGGCCGAAGACCTTTACTGGATGCCCGTGATCTTCGGGCCCTCAGACGCCACTGCATCACTCACTGGCATGATTCTGTCATTGACATTACTAAATGGGCCCAGGAATACTTCAAGAAACCACTGTGTGTAAACACAGTCCACCGTGCCATCCACAGATGCCACCTAAAACTCTATCATGCAGAAAGGAAGCCATTGTTGAGCATGATCCAGAAGCGCCGCCGTGTTCTGTGGGCCAAGGCTCATTTAAAAATGGACTGTAGCAAAGTGGCAAAGTGTCCTGTGGTCAGACGAGTCTAAATTTGACATTCTTGTTGGAAATCATGGGCGTTGTTACAACAGTATGGCTTCATAGTAGAAGAGTGCGTGTGCTGGACTGGCCTGCCTGCAGTCCTGATCTTTCACCGATTGAGCGCATAAATAACATTTGGCGCATAATTAAATGAAAAGCCCGTCACAGGAGGCCCAAAACTCTCCAGTAGCTGGAAGCCTGTATTAAACAAGAGTGGGATCGAATTCCAATGGCTAAACTCAAGAAACTTGTCTCCTCAATGCCCAGACGCCTCCACTTTGTGTTAAAAAGAAGAGGGGATGCTACACCATGGTAAGCAGGCCCCTGTAACAACTTTTTTGAGACCTGTAGCAGCCATCAAATTTGAAATGAGCTCATTTTGTGGATAAAATTGTAAAATTTCTGTTTCAACTTTTGCTATGTTATCTCTGTTCTATTGTGAATAAAATACTGGCTGGCGTGATTTGAAAGTCATTGCGTTTTGATTTTATTCAAAATTTACACTTTGTCACAACTATTTTGGAATTGGGGTTGTAAATGGTATTTATTAAATATCATCCATAAATAGGAAAGATAATTAATTTAAATAATTGGGTGTAAATAGTAATGTATCAATAAATAAAATGATCAAATAATTAAATAAAATAATTATAAATAACAAAGTGCAATTCACAGATAAAATATTCTAACTGGGTGCACCCTTATCTAATTCTAAATATCAAATAAAATAAACAAAATAAAATCACAATAAAACAGTCAATAGATTCAATGTGTTACAGGTTTCAATATGCACAAGTGTCGAGATAATCAATGTCAATTAATTTATCAATAGGTATCAATCAAGTTAATCAAAATCAATCAATCAGAAAGTATTCAAATGTAAATTCTAAGTCAGGGGGTTCGTTAGTAAAGTCAACGTCAGTCTGAGTCAGTCAGAGTCAATAGTCCTACCACCGGGGAGGAAGGCAAGGACGACAGGGAAATCACAGAGGTAGCTCTAGGGAGTTCGGGGGTTCAATCTGGGAGGCTCGCCATCAATTTCAGTGCTCATCGGAGGGAAAGGAAAAAGACCTGACCTGTAAATTAAATGGTCAGAATACCATAAATAAAATAAACAAAGGGGAACTTTTACTCTTAAGTTAAGGCATATAATATTTATCAAGCCTGTTTAACAGTGTTATCTGGTTGCCACTGTATGTTGGGCTAATTTAGAGTGTGCCAGCTTAGCATATCTTAGTAAGAGAACTAACTAACTCACAGAGTTCTGTTAGGAGGCTCTCACAGCTTCTCGTCGCTTCTCAACGTTGCTCTTCTAGTTCTATGATTATAATATTTTAGTTACAATCGGCTATGCTTTGTAATGGCCTTAAACAAAGTCTATTTATCATGTTTTGTTGTTAACCTTCATCAAGGTCTGTGTGTATGGGGTTCGTGGCTTCATTAACTTCTCACTCGTTCAGGTTTTTGGGGGTCTTCGATGTCTGGTTTCTAAATTATGGCAGTGTAATTACTATCAAGTTTTCATATCATTAAATTAAGTATTGAATAATTGATATCTTATAATTACCTTCTTTTGTTCTGCTATAATCTCATACATTTCTGTTTTCATAACATTATGTTTTGTTCATTCATTGATTATGCTGTTGCATTGCGTTTTCTCTGTATCTTTTGAACCATCGCCAAGGAGATGCATGGACTGCATTCATGGAAAGTCCATGGAAAAGAGCCTGGACAATGGAGTACTCTAACCGGTTTGGTTTCTCTTTGCATCTTTGAGACCGCCTCAGGGAGTTCTCCTGTGGGGCTGAACGCTGATGATCACCTGTGTGTGGTCTGGGTCTCTCAGCTTCATGAAGTTCTTTAGCAGAGCTAAAGGTCTGTCAGAAGACGGAACTATTAAGGACTCTAATTAACCTCAGGCCAATGCGGTCTGTCAGCTCCACCAGTGTCATCACTGGTGATCTCTTGACTGTGGCATCACCTTAGTCGAGCCTCTTGCGGTCTCTGCAGAGGCATTGCCAGAAGGTTACGTTGTAGAGAGCCATCATGGTCTGCGGACCATCCCCTTCATTGTCCCAGTGCCAGCTCAAAGAAAAGCAGAGAGCTGATTCCACCATCCGAGAGGTGATAATTCAAATAGAATGTGGAGAGAAGCCACCTCCCACAGCCCGTAAAGAGCTCCCTGACCTCCCTCTTCTGCTCAGAGAGTGGAATCGTCTAGAGTAGCACAATGAAGTTCTGTACCGGAAAAGACAAAATGCAGATCAGATCACCTATTAACTCGTCCTCCCTGAGGAGCTCAGAGGAACTGTTTTGCATAGCTTGCACAATGACATGGGACACATGGGCATTGACCGAACCCTCAAACTTGTCCGAACTCGATTTTATTGGCCAAGGATGTCAGCTGATGTGGAGCACAAAATGAAGACCTGTGACCGTTGTGTCCGAAGGAAAACTCTCCCTGAAAGAGCAGCCCCTCTCGTCAACATTAGAACATCAACACCTTAAGAACTTGTCTGTATGGATTTTCTCACACTGGAACCAGATAGTAGCAACACCAGAGAAATCCTCGTCATTACAGGTCATTTCACCAAATTCACAGTTGCCATCCCTACCCCAAATCAGAAAGCCAGAACTGTTGCCAAATGTCTAGGGGACAACTTCCTTGTGTGCTCTGGCATCCCTGAGAAATTGCACAGTGACCAAGGCCCTAATTTTGAACCTCGTCTGATAAAGGATCTATGTGAAGTCTCAGGAATTCAAAAGATTAGGACAACCCCGTACCATCCACGGGGTAACCCAGTAGAGAGATTCAAAAGAACCTTACTTGGCATGCTAGGAACCCTTGAGACCAAACAAAAATCAAGATGGAAAGAATTTGTAAAGCCCCTTGTACATGCTTATAATTGTACAAGAAATGAGGTTACTGGATTCACCCCTTATGAGTTAATGTTTGGCTGTAAACCCCGCCTTCCAGTTGATTTGGCATTCGGCTTACCCTCCAAAGCAAGTGAACAGAAATATCATTCTCATTCTGTCCAGAATCTCAGATCTCAGCTTGAGGAAAGCTACAAATTGGCTTCTCGGAATGCTCACAAAGTTGCAGACAGGAACAAAGCCCAGTTTGACAAGAAAGTGACCACCTCTGACCTCGAAGTTGGCGACAGAGTGTTAGTGAGGAATGAACGGCTGCGTGGCAAGAACAAGCTAGCAGATAAATGGGAAGTTTGGGACCAGTTCCAGAAGGCTAGGTAGGGCTACTGGAGGTAGTGGCGTAGTGCAAGGACAAAAGATCAGGCAGCACTGCATTAAATACAGGCATGATTCTGCACTGGAATACACTGCAGGGGCTCAGAAATACTTCCAGAAATCATGGTCTGTGAAAACATTTCGCCATGCAATGTACTAATGCAAGCTTAAGCTGTATCATGCAAAGAAGAAGCCATATGTGGACACAATCCAGAAATGCCGCCGTCTTCTCTGGGCCAAAGCTCATTTAAAATGGACTGAGGCAGAATGGAAAAATTTTCTGTGGTCAGATGAATTAAAATTTGAAATTCTTTTTGGGAACCACGGACACCATGTCGTGCGGTCTAAAGAGGAGAGGGACCATCCAGCTTGTTACCAGCGCACAGAGGTGGGTAATCCGGGTCCAAAGAGTAAAAATCCTCCCCAGTATTTTGTCTTGATCCGCCTGGGTTGTCCAATTAGTAAAAGAGCAGGGAACTCTACTCCTGGAGAGCCATAAACCTGCATGTTTTAGATGTCTGTCTCCTCTAACACACTGGTTTGAAATAAGTGCCTGGTTCCCTACATCTTCACCACTAGGACAACCCAGAAGGATCAGGACAAAATACTGGGGAGGATTTTTACTCCTTGGACCTGGATTAACCACCTCTGCCAGCATGCATTTCAAAAGCCTACATCTCTGATGGTATGGGGTTGCATTAGTGCCTATGGCGTGGGCAGCTTACACATCTGGAAAGGCATTATCAATTCTGAAAAGTATATAGCGGTCAAGAGAGCATATATTACAACAATATATGCTCTCATCCAGACAATGTTTCTTTCTGGGAAGGCCTTGCATATTTCAGCAAACCAATGCCAAACCACATACTGCATCCATCGCAACAGTATGGCTTTGCAGTAGAAGAGTCAGAGTGCTGAACTGGTCTACCTGCAGTCAAGACCATTCATTACTAGAAAACATTTGGCGCATCATAAAATGAAAAATCTGGCTAAGAAGACCCTGGACTGTTGAGCAGCTAGAATTCTACATCTGACAAGAGTGGGACAACATTGCTCTCCCAAAACTTCAGCAATTGGTCTCTTCACTTCCCACACGTTTACAGCCTGTTGTTAAAAGGGGTACTTTGTTGAGATGTGTTGCTGCCATCAAATTCAAAATGAGCAAATGTTTCTCATGAATTGGTAAAATGTCTCATTTTCAACATCTGATATGTTGTTTATGTTCTACTGTGAATAAAATGTCAGTTTATGAGATTTTCAAATCATTGCATTCTGTATTTATTTACAGCATCCAACTTTTTTGGAATTGAGGTTGTATTAACAATAAGTTCCATCTATCTGTCATTTGCTTCCAAAACCAATGAGGTCACGAGCCAGATCAAGGTCTTCACGACTGGATGCGCTTCTCATGTGAAATGCAGTCTTCGTTCTAGGAAACACTACCACTTTTGTCCACAGAGGCCGCTAAAATCAACTCAAAATAAAAGAACCTCACTGTGCTTCAGTCCTTGTACCATGGAATGGAACTCAAATTATTTTCACAGCTCCAATCTTGGAGTTTGAAACATGACACAGCTTTACCCGGTCATAATGCTTCTCTCTATTGTAGAGAGAGAGCTGCTGTTTTTCGCCAGTCACATTACTACCTGCCCCAAAGCAATTTTCAGGTGCCAAATATAAACATTTTTATTTTATGCTTGTATAACACTACAAAGCATCAAAATGTACTTGAGTAAAGACAGAAAAATACAGACATTCGAAAGGATTGTTTCAGAGTTGTTTAGCTCACAAAGGTTTTACTGTTAGAAATACAAATGCACTGGACAAAGGGCATATAAAAATTTTCCGAAAACCAGAAAATTTCTATGATTAAAAAATTGCATATTGTAATTGTGATTGGAAATACAGTATATCATAAAATAAGATTTACGATCATTGCCCAGCCCATATTGCCCAGCCAAATACAGTTGTATAATATACAGGTGTGCCGAGATGTACATCTGTGGTACTCTGATGTGTTGGGAAGTATAGTTGTGTGGTATCCTGATGTATAGGGGTGTGTAGTTGTGTGGTATCCTGATGTGTTGGGGTGTGTAGTTGTGAGGTATCCTGATGTGTAGGGGTGTGTAGTTGTGTGGTATCCTGATGTGTTGGGGTGTGTAGTTGTGTGGTATCCTGATGTGTTGGGATGTGTAGTTGTGTGGTATCCTGATGTGTTGGGGTGTGTAGTTGTGTGGTATCCTGATGTGTTGGGGTGTGTAGTTGTGTGGTATCCTGATGTGTTGGGATGTGTTGTTATGTGGTATCCTGATGTGTTGGAATGTATAGTTGTGTGGTATCCTGATGTGTAGGGGTGTGTAGTTGCGTGGTATCCTGATGTGTTGGGGTGTGTAGTTGTGTGGTATCCTGATGTGTTGGGGTGTGTAGTTGTGTGGTATCCTGATGTGTAGGGGTGTGTAGTTGTGTGGTATCCTGATGTGTTGGGATGTGTAGTTGTGTGGTATCCTGATGTGTTGGGGTGTGTAGTTGTGTGGTATCCTGATGTGTTGGGGTGTGTAGTTGTGTGGTATCCTGATGTGTTGGGGTGTGTAGTTGTGTGGTATCCTGATGTGTTGGGATGTGTAGTTGTGTGGTATCCTGATGTGTTGGGGTGTGTAGTTGTGTGGTATCCTGATGTGTTGGGATGTGTAGTTGTGTGGTATCCTGATGTGTAGGGGTGTGTAGTTGTGAGGTATCCTGATGTGTTGGGATGTGTAGTTGTGTGGTATCCTGATGTGTTGGGATGTGTAGTTGTGTGGTATCCTGATGTGTTGGGATGTGTAGTTGTGTGGTATCCTGATGTGTTGGGATGTATAGTTGTGTGGTATCCTGATGTGTTGGGATGTGTAGTTGTGTGGTATCCTGATGTGTTGGGATGTGTAGTTGTGTGGTATCCTGATGTGTTTGGGATGTGTGTTGGGATTGTATGATATCCTGATGTGTTTGGATGTGTAATTGCGTGATATCCTGATGTGTTGGGATGTGTAGTTGTGTGGTATCCTGATGTGTTGGGGTGTGTATCCTGTTGTGTGGTATCCTGATGTGGGGGGGTGTGTCCTGAGTTGTGTGGTATCCTGATGTGTTGGGGTTGTGTGTAGTTGTGTGGTATCCTGATGTGTAGGGGTGTGTAGTTGTGTGTGGCATCCTGGTATCCTGATGTGTGTGTGGGTGTGTAGTTGTGTGGTATCCTGATGTGTGTTGGGTGTGTAGGATGTGTGTGGTATCCTGATGTGTTGGGATGTGTAGTTGTGTGGTATCCTGATGTGTTGGGATGTGTAGTTGTGTGGTATCCTGATGTGTTGGGATGTGTAGTTGTGAGGTATCCTGATGTGTTGGGGTGTGTGTGTGTGGGTATCCTGGTGTTGGGATGTGTAGTTGTGTGGTATCCTGATGTGTTGGGATGTGTAGTTGTGTGGTATCCTGATGTGTTGGGATGTGTGTGTAGTTGTGTGGTATCCTGATGTGTTGGGGTGTGTAGTTGTGTGGTATCCTGATGTGTTGGGGTGTGTAGTTGTGTGGTATCCTGATGTGTTGGGGTGTGTAGTTGTGTGGTATCCTGATGTGTTGGGGTGTGTAGTTGTGTGGTATCCTGATGTGTTGGGATGTGTAGTTGTGTGGTATCCTGATGTGTTGGGATGTGTAGTTGTGTGGTATCCTGATGTGTTGGGATGTGTAGTTGTGTGGTATCCTGATGTGTTGGGATGTGTAGTTGTGTGGTATCTGATGTGTTGGGATGTGTAATTGTGTGATATCCTGATGTGTTGGGTTGTGTAGTTGTGTGGTATCCTGATGTGTTGGGATGTGTAGTTGTGTGGTATCCTGATGTGTGTGGTATCCTGATGTGTTGGGATGTGTAGTTGTGTGGTATCCTGATGTGTTGGGGTGTGTAGTTGTGTGGTATCCTGATGTTTTGGGGTGTGTATTTGTGTGGTATCCTGATGTGTTGGGGTGTGTAGTTGTGTGGTATCCTGATGTGTTGGGGTGTGTAGTTGTGTGGTATCCTGATGTGTTGGGATGTGTAGTTGTGTGGTATCCTGATGTGTGTGGTATCCTGATGTGTTGGGATGTGTAGTTGTGTGGTATCCTGATGTGTTGGGATGTGTAGTTGTGTGGTATCCTGATGTGTTGGGATGTGTAGTTGTGTGGTATCCTGATGTGTTGGGATGTGTAGTTGTGTGGTATCCTGATGTGTTGGGATGTGTAGTTGTGTGGTATCCTGATGTGTTGGGATGTGTAGTTGTGTGGTATCCTGATGTGTTGGGGTGTGTTTGGGGTGTCCTGATGTTGGGATGTGTAATATCCTGATGTGTTGGGATGTGTAGTGTGTGTGGTATCCTGATGTGTTGGGATGTGTAGTTGTGTGGTATCCTGATGTGTGTGGTATCCTGATGTGTTGGGATGTGTAGTTGTGTGGTATCCTGATGTGTTGGGATGTGTAGTTGTGTGGTATCCTGATGTGTTGGGATGTGTAGTTGTGTGGTATCCTGATGTGTTGGGATGTGTAGTTGTGTGGTATCCTGATGTGTTGGGGGTGTGTAGTTGTGTGGTATCCTGATGTGTTGGGATGTGTAGTTGTGTGGTATCCTGATGTGTAGGGGTGTGTAGTTGTGAGGTATCCTGATGTGTTGGGATGTGTAGTTGTGTGGTATCCTGATGTGTGTGGTATCCTGATGTGTTGGGATGTGTAGTTGTGTGGTATCCTGATGTGTTTGGGATGTATAGTTGTGTGGTATCCTGATGTGTTGGGATGTGTAGTTGTGTGGTATCCTGATGTGTTGGGATGTGTAAGTTGGGATGTTGTGTGGTATCCTGATGTGTTTGGATGTGTAGTTGTGTGAAACCCTAATGTGTTGGGATGTGTAGTTGTGTGGTATTCTGATGTATTGGGAAGTGTAGTTGTGAGGTATCCTGATGTGTTGGGATGTGTAGTTGTGAGGTATCCTGATGTGTTGGGCTGTGTAGTTGTGAGGTATCCTGATGTGTTGGGATTTTAGTTGTGTGGTATCCTGATGTGTTGGGATGTGTAGTTGTGTGGTATCCTGATGTGTTGGGGTGTGTAGTTGTTTGGTATCCTGATGTGTTGGGGTGTGTAGTTATGTGGTATCCTGATGTGTTGGGATGTGTAGTTGTGTGGTATCCTGATGTGTAGGGGTGTGTAGTTGTGAGGTATCCTGATGTGTTGGGATGTGTAGTTGTGTGGTATCCTGATGTGTTGGGATGTGTAGTTGTGTGGTATCCTGATGTGTTGGAATGCGAAGTTGTGTGGTATCCTGATGTGTTGGGATGTATAGTTGTGTGGTATCCTGATGTGTTGGGATGTGTAGTTGTGTGGTATCCTGATGTATTGGGATGTGTAGTTGTGTGTTATCCTGATGTGTTTGGATGTATAATTGTGTGATATCCTGATGTGTTGGGATGTGTAGTTGTGTGGTATTCTGATGTATTGGGAAGTGTAGTTGTGAGGTATCCTGATGTGTTGGGATGTGTAGTTGTGTGGTATCCTGATGTGTTGGGATGTATAGTTGTGTGTAGTTGTGTGGTATTCTGATGTATTGGGAAGTGTAGTTGTGAGGTATCCTGATGTGCTGGGATGTGTAGTTGTGTGGTATCCTGATGTGTTGGGATGTATAGTTGTGTGTAGTTGTGTGGTATTCTGATGTATTGGGAAGTGTAGTTGTGAGGTATCCTGATGTGTTGGGATGTGTAGTTGTGTGGTATCCTGATGTGTTGGGATGTATAGTTGTGTGTAGTTGTGTGGTATTCTGATGTTTTGGGAAGTGTAGTTGTGAGGTATCCTGATGTGTTGGGATTTGTAGTTGTGTGGTATCCTGATGTGTTGGGATGTATAGTTGTGTGTAGTTGTGTGGTATCCTGATGTGTTGGGATGTTGTAGTTGTGTGTAGTTGTGTGGTATCCTGATGTGTTGGGATGTATAGTTGTGTGTAGTTGTGTGGTATTCTGATGTATTGGGAAGTGTAGTTGTGAGGTATCCTGATGTATTGGGAAGTGTAGTTGTGTGGTATCCTAATGTGTTGGGATGTGTAGTTGTGTGGTATCCTGATGTGTTGGGATGTGTAGTTGTGTGGTATCCTGATGTGTTGGGATGTATAGTTGTGTGTAGTTGTGTGGTATCCTGATGTGTTGGGATGTATAGTTGTGTGTAGTTGTGTGGTATCCTGATGGGGGGGCTGGGTCTGCTGCCGCTCGGCTCTCACACCTTCCTCTCTGCTCGTGTCTTTGGCTTCCTGCCTTTCCCTGGGTCACTGCTCACTGGGCCTCTGAAACAAGATTGTTTGATCTCTTGTATATGTCATGTGGCTGCAGAGTTCCCAGATGCGGCAGAAATTTTTTTGGTGCAAAACAATGTCACCTGGCTTTTCCGACCCTCAGCATGATTCTGTAAAGGGCAAGAGGAGGAGCTGTCTCTTCTGAGTCTCACCTGTATGTGATGCTGTCACATTATTTGCATTTTTAAAGCTGCACAAAGAGGCTTCCCCTCATTTCCGTGTGTCAATTTCAACAGATTTTTGAAGAAGCCTTAATTATTTTTCCCTCCAATGCAAGTTGGGGCAAGGTGATACCCCTATTTAAAACATTATCTGTTTCTGTGCGTGTGTGTGTGTGTGTGTCTGTTTGTGTGTGCATATGTTCTTTTTGCATGTGATTGTTGTCCAAAAATGATCCCACACATCTACCGTATGTTGTCAGCGGGCTTTCTACTGAACAGAACAAAAAGATTTGAGATGGAGGACCTGACACTTTTATGGCATCAAATTGGCCAAAATGTTTGGTAGTCAAACCTCCAGAGGTAAATCCCATGTACAGAATGGGCCTAGCATTGGCCTAGCATCACAGGGCCACCATGAGCACTGCTAATCAGAACAACCCCTAAACAAGACAACATCGCAGGGTGAACAGACACATTGATACCCAGTCTAAGACTCCACTTATCGGCAATATGGCATGTCCAGTTGACATTAACTGGATGTGATTGTGCTGTCGTCGAACAACAGAATCCCCAGGGGAAACCCACATGAATAACGGAACAAGGTACTCACTCCAGACCTAAAACCTCCATATTGTAAGGCAGTAGTGCTGCCTGTTTGCACCAACATACTACATATGTGTCAACCTTAACCTCCCTCTGCAGAGGGGCAGGACAAAAGATGGGAATTGTACTGTCTGAAATAGTGGAATTGACTTTGTTTGAATTGAACCTTCCATAAAATCTGATCTTCTACCAGCCTGGCATTTTGTGGGGACAGAAGTTTCCAGGCTATATTCAATAATATGTATTGATTATGAAAAATTTGCTTAACCTCCTAGCCACAATATAAAGCCATACATACTCAAATGAACAAGAATACAATTGTGAAATGCTGCTGAGGGAATAACAAAATATGCTCCTATGTGGTCAGTCAACCATAAAAATCTGCTCTTTAATATTGATTTGAATACGCAATGTTAAAGGAGCTGTGTCACAATAACTGCTTATGCTAAGAATTAACATCCCCAGAAAGTAAATCTGCTTGACTGCAAGTCCTAATCTGATTCCATCCTTGCCAATCTGTCTTCATTTTGCATTGTATGTATATTGTGATGGTTGGCTTTTGAGACGCCAAATGCTGTGGCCGGAATGAAAGGAAGAACAGCAAAACAAGAGACAAACAGACAGAAATCAGAGAGGGAGACTCGCACTTCCAAAGGACCCAGTTCCAGTCCGTGTAACAACAAGGAAGCAAAGCGAGCTAGACAGAACGAAATAAAAGGGAAAAATCTCGGGAACCGAGATAAAAAGAATTAGCACCAGACAGTGCCCAGAAAGAGGAAGGGGAGAGAGAAAGATTCCCTTGCTAACTAGCACTATCCTCTTTGCAGCTAATTCCTCAACAACAATTCTCTAGCTAGAGACCTTACCGGCTAAAGTGCAAAGTTACACTGACACTCTAGCAAAGGCAGCGAGGCGGAACTTGGGTTTAAATAGAGTCCGGGCGCTGCCCACAATTGATACCAGCTGGCCAAAGAATTCGATTGTGGGCAAAACGATATCGTCCCGGACGAGAGAAAGAAAGAAAGCTCACCAGCCTCCAAAAACCATGACATATATATTTTAGATACTCCGGCATCATATTTTTTTATGCACCTTAAGGAGGTTTCTATGAAACTTTGAGGATTCAAAGAGATATTTCAAGTTTTAGCCAAGGAATAAAAAAAATGTAAGCTGGTTTGCCATCATCAATAATCGTAGAAGAAGAAAAATACCCTCTAGATTTTGACTTGCAGTTCAGCAGATTTACTTTGTTCAAAGTTGTGAGTATGTGCAGTAATAACGACACAGCTCCTTTAACCCTTTAAGGCCTACTGCAAAAATCCCAGCAGAGAATCATGCTGCCATGTTTACCATAGTAACCTGTATTTGGGCTGAAGCACAGCTTCTCAGCTTTCAGGAACAGTTGGAATTTTTTTTCCACTGCGCAAAACTTACAGTAATTACGGTACTGTCAAAATTACGCGCATATCTGTGTCGGCAACGACACGTTCTTAAAATGCGCACATGCTGTCCCGGTTTAAATGGGTTAATGTTGCAAACATGTAGAGAGTTTCAGCATTACTTTTTACCTCTGTTCAAGGAAAAACTTTTTTTTTTACCTCAAGCCAGTCTGAGCTTCATCCGGTTCAAATATCCACTGCAAAATCCCCAAATAAGAAATAACACTTTTATTCATTTATGAACAGAACAAGAGAGTGAGAGAACTCTTACCAGAGTACTCCAACTTTCAGTCCTACAAGCTGGTCTTTTACTGACACATCCCAGTAATTTCCTCACATCTCAGCAGGCTTCCACTATCATATAAGACAACCAGTCACATGACCTTGCCATGTTATTGTTTTGGATTAGAAATAGGTTTTGACTGAGCACTTGTTACGGCTAGGGCAAAGACTTCCTGGCTTACCTCTCAATTAGAGGGGCGGCACGGTGGCATAGTGGTTAGCACTGGCGCCTCACAGCAAGAAGGTTGTGGGCTCAAATCTGGCCTGGGGCCTTTCTGTGTAGGGAGTGCATGTTCACACCGAGTTCGCGAGGAGTACTTCGGGTTCGCGTGAGTACCTCCTCCGGGTACTCTGGTTTCCCCCACCCACAAACACATGCATCATAGGAACACTCCTACCAGTACCCCTGACCACGGTACTGGCCTTAGAGCTGGAGTTGGTCCCCAGGCACTGCTCTGTGGCTGCCCACTGCTCCTAACTGTAGGATGGGTCAAATGCAGAGGACAAATTACCCCAACGGGGTTCAATAAAGTTTTATCTTAGAGGCATAAACATTCATCTTACAGACTGTGGAGAGATGAAGTGAAGTGTGCATATGAAGTGGAGAGGTCTAATTAGCGGCTGGGCAGCCTAAGCTGCCAGGACCCTATTGTTATCCTGCATGTTCTTCTTTCTTCTTCTTCTGAGGAAATCCTACTTCCCATGTGCGGAAAATCACCAAACTTTGCACAAAGGTCCAGTCCCATGCCAGATTGCCTCAGCTGCAAAAACAGGCCAATAGTCCTGATGGTGGCGCTACAGCAAATCTCTAAAAGTCAAAATTTTGAAAATTCACAACAAATCAACCATATGTGCTACAGATTTGCAACTTTCACCAAAATGTAGCTCCAATACTGAAGAAACTTTTGTCCATTAAAACCTATTGAAAATTATGAAGTCCATCACTCTGTTTTTTTCAAAAACTGTAAAAACTTATTAAACCTATCTCCACCCACAATTTTTGCTCAATTGACACCAAACTTGCTCGAGAGCATCTTCAGACTGTCCTTCACAAACTGTTCGCACAGATTTTTGATTTATCAAAAATTGAGCCTACAGTGCATCAAAATGTTTGACTGTAAACGGTATTGTGAACATATACTTGCAAATTCATTTTCAGTGTTCATTAAAAAAAATTACAAAATTTTGGAGTCATGGTAGATGATGTTTGGAAAATATCAGAATTTTATCTCAAAAACTGAATTTTTTACTGCATTTTGAATTTTGCTCTCATGTTAACAATTGGAGTCAATGCAAAAATGGCATTTTTAAACATCAGTTTTTCACTTATAGAGCCAATAAATCATTGTTAAAAACAAATGACCAACATTTCCATGCTGTCTAGATGCAATTTGTGTATTTTCGCATTTTTATCTTAATAACTGAATTTTTGATAACCGTTTGAAATCTGCCTTTACACGTTGTCATTGCAGCTGTAGAATTCCTATAATGAGCTAGAAAAAGTTTTGAACATATCGAGGGCTGACTGCAATATATAACATCTGGACATAACTGTTTATTGCAGTCAGCCCTCGATATATACTGCAGAGTTGTCTCTTGCTAAGTAGCTCAGTGAGATAGAGCATAGTCTCTTGAGCCAGAAATTGTGAGTTCAAGTCTCAACTGATGTAAAATGCACATTAGAATGCCACCTTTTTTTCATCTTCCTACACTCTGCTTGTTGCTCAGAATTGCCTAATTTTGCCTAAAATTGCCCGGCCCCGACCATTGCTGCGCAGCAGCTATAATTAGATTTAGAATTCATATTGTACACAGAGTATGTTTATAATCATTTTAACTGGCATGTATAGTTTAAAAGAAATCAAACCTATCACAGCCAATCAAAAAATTATTAAAAGAAATCCCTCCTTTTATTGTTCTTGAAAAAATAAACAATTTTCTCAGTTAACAAGTGAATAATTGGTACACTCTACTAGATTAGTAGAGTGTAACATTCTTGTTAAGTCAAAAATGTGAGTTCCAGTTATAATGAGCGGCGTCCATGACATGCCAGCCGGACGTCAGTCAGAGAACTCTTGCAGCTGCTGCGGAGCTGAATTTATGGAACACGTGTCCTTTCACCAACCAATCACATCTGCACACATCACATCAGTAATAGAGCGTGCTCTTCAAAAACTGCTAATCAAGCTTATGCAATGCAGCTGGTCACACCTGTTGCTTCATTTGTGCCTCTAATCACTCGTCCCATTCAGTTTGTCATTTGTACCTAATTGCTGTCATTGGCGGTCATTTGTTTTTTGCTCTCTTTGCTGCAATTTTGTTTTTCTGTTCACCTGCGACCACCCAAGCTTCCACCTGCCTGTATCACCCTGCTTGTGCACTCGGTGGATTTGGTGTCTTTTGTTCATGAGGTAGATATAACTTCTCCCTGTATTCAGGGTAGCGCATGAGAGTGTGCACCGAGTACCCAGAGCAGGTCTCCTGCGATCTGGAAAAACCTAAAGTAGTATATATGTCACTTTTGGGATAAACTGAGTTTGACCCTCTTTTGCAGTAATTTAGAGTGGTGAAAATCTTATAACACTTGCTAGTAGTGTTATTTGAACTGTCTAGATCAAGTCTATTTTTTTCGGTTAAGAGAAGTCCAGAATCCAAAAGGTTTTTGTTCAGTTGCAAGAATCCTTGCCACTGATAAATTCACTTGGTTTTTCCAGATCACAGGAGCTGACAATTTCTCCCCTTTTCAGATATATTCTGTAAATTTCATTCCTAAATAATTACTCAATTGAATTTTTAAATGTTTTGCTTCACTGGAATAATTTACCAGAGTCTCTGTGACACAAGTACTCAGCTATGAAGCCTAAAGAGGCTCATGCATAAGGGGAAAAATTTGGCATTATTTGTATTCTGTGTAAAGGGGTTAAAAGAGATCAATATAACATAAGATGTATAAATGAAACGAATTTATAAATTATAGTTCACATTTTTAGAAAGTCTTCATCTGAATGAGTTACAGTTCAGGAACCACTCGCGAGAGACAGAAATCCAAAAAACGTATGCCTTTAATGGAGTCCGAGTCAAAGCCAAAAAACACAATAAATGCCAAGCCACAGTACGAAATCCAAAAACAGAGTCGACTGGACAGGCAGGGATCAGAACCAGAAAGACAGATGGGCAAAAGTACAAAAACGCTAAACAAAATAAATAAATAAATAAATAATTGTAGTCGATGAACAAATCCAGTGGTCATACACAGGGCATCCAAACACAGAACTCGTGGTCATACAAAAAGGGTCAGAATCCAAAAGACAAAACAATACAAGAAGGGCAATGGCAAGAATCGTAGTCGGACAAACCATTCGAAGAGAAGCAATATTCAAAGGCATACAAGGCGCTCTGCACAATGAGATATTGATCAACGTTCTGACAAGGAGCTGGCTGTGAAAAGACTGCTTAAATAGACGGGAGGAAAGTCACATGCTATGCAGGGAGCAGGTGAGCTGGATCAGACTAATCACAACGGGAGAATCACATGAGGGAAACACTAACCACGAAAATTGGCGAAAACTAAGACACGGACGGGAATCACACAGACAGCCTATGACATTTAAACAGCTCCGGTCAAGGAGTTCTAAGTGCACAGACAACGAGTGCAGGAAAGTAATTAAGCACGTGCGAGAGATCTCGCAGAGACGCAGGGAGAGACAGGTACAGCTGAGCAAGAGGCGGAGACTAGAACAGGGCGATTGCTGAGAGGGAATCAGTAAAAATTAGTAGCGGTGCAACTTTACAGATTTAACTAGAGTGCTCATTAGTAAGTTAGTAATCTATATACATGGATTAGTTGTGTTAGTAGACTATGACACAAAATACAAACGTTAGTTTTGTTAGTAATCAGAACAGTAAGGCGAAGGAAGTAAACGAGAATCGAAGGAATGCGTTAAACACCAGAATACATTTAAATCACCCGAAGTAAGAGAGCACACAGGGAAGACGGACTGAACCAACTAGATCACAAGACAGGGGAGACAAGTGCAATGGAACTGAGAAATGGAATGAACTAAAAAACCTGAGCATACAATAACCAAAAAGAATAAATAAAAGACAAAATCATGAACAAAACATGAACACAAAAACCAGAATCCTGACAAAAAAGCTTTATCATTAGTGTTTTACTACTATTTTAAGACACACAAAATCATTACTTTGAAATTTGAATGATACTGTAAATGAATTGAAAGATGAAAAAATAAGATAAAACCATCCTGTAATACAAACTCATCCAATTTAATCCTAAATTTTCCTAGGCATGAAAATATCATCATCACGTGTCCTTGGTAACCTTTTGAAATAATGTATTACTATTTTTTATGTAACACAACTTTCATGCTTGATGTTAACGTACTCTAACAATGTGTGCTGCAGGCCTCGAACTACAGGTGATAAGGGGCACGGCAAAAGTTGCCGTGGTCCATGGTGAAAATAAAAGGGCACTACGGCAAATGTGCCTCCATATAATGGGCACCACAGCAAAGTCTGCCGCTACCTTGGGGGCACAGCAGCAAATCCACCATGGAGCTTTAGGTCATCACTTTAGCTAATAAAAAATAAAGGTCCGTAGTCTCAGATGTTCCTCACATAAAGTGACCAATCAGCGTGCGCTATGCAAATCAAAACCATTCTTGAAAGAAAACGTTTCCCGTATTTTTCCTCGCTTGCTGCCTTGGAAATTGGCTCAGTATTGCACTGGGACATCGTTTGGGCCACGGCATTGCTATAATGCAAATACAAGCAAAGGACATTCCAATCAAACTCCGGGTCATTGAAAAAATAATCATATTTAGCCATTTTGTCCATCTTCTGCCACCCGTGAAATTCGGACTTTCTCCTGTCATTCCAACACTCACACTGACAACAGCTCTAGAAACTGGCTATTAAGACCACTTCCCAAGCTTTATCAACACACAACACGCAACCGAAGAGAATTTCAGTACCTCCATAACTTCGTCAATTTGCCACACTTTGCGGATGCTGACTGTAATTCGGCATTTTTTTCTTTTTTTGTTCCTTTCACCTGTCGGCATCGTGATTTGAGTTAAAAATAGGGGAGATACAAAAATTATTCAAGAATAATTCTGCGCCCACGATCGAAAGAAAAGGGCGAAAAAGACAGTTGTAAAAACCAGTGGCAGTTCATCCGCTGTAACAAAGGGAAGCCAAAACCTCGCCCTTCAAAGCTTAATGACTTGAACCTTTCGCAGTTTACTTTTCTTGATCAGCAGTTGCTCATACGAATTGGTAGGACAGTCAAATTTAATTTCGATAGCATTGTTATACATTGCACCACAAAATTATGAGGGGTTTTCTTTCACACATAAATTACGACGTAATTCACCGTAGGCTTATGTCTTTATAAATTCCGCACTCAAGTAGCTCATGTCATGAAACGGCATAGATTCGCAAAATGATTAGTGAGGCTCATTAAGCAATAAGCTGTGCAACATCGCATTCTTTACTTCTAAATTGAGACTATAGAAAACAGAATGTCGTGGCTTCTTGCGAAAGAAGCCTCGCAAACTAATTTATAAAGACGTATTGATAATTTGCGTCGTCATTTGCTATCGAAAATAAATTTGACTGTCCTTCTACCAATTCGTATGAGCAACTGCTGATCAAGAAAGTAAACTGCGAAAGGTTTAAGTCCTTAAGCTTTGAAGGGCGAGGTTTTGGCTTCCCTTTGTTTCGGCCAATGAACCACCACTGGTAAAAACGGGAAATGCTGTGTGATTTATTTATTTTGGGTAGGTGTTTTGGCTGAGGGGCACTTACGGCAATGCGGGGAAAGGGCACGGCATTCTACTGCCGTGAACTGGTGCTTTTATAGGTCGGCAGCACGGCAAACAGGTAGGGCATCGACGGCAATGAAATTCGAGCCCTGGGGCTGTAAGTGCGTGCCTGTCAGTCAGTGTGTTATCCCAAGGTAATGGGATTACAAATGACCAGTTCTTTTCACATGAGCAGCAACTTGGGTAGTGTTACGATTATAGGCAGAGCTACTCAGTAAAAATATTTGTTCCTTTCTATGGGGGGACAGTTACAATACACTATTTCAAACTGACCACTATGTACTTGTTCTAATTCATTTGTCTCATTACCTATGACACAGATTCTTAACTTCATGTTATGTTCAAGCACTACAGGACGGGGCATTTTGCATGAGACCCATGCTTAGCAAGTTTTTAGGGAAGAACAATTACTGTTGATTACTATTTGTGAAATCAAATCTGACAAATGCAATGGAACAGAGAAATTAGCTGCTTTCTGCAGTTTTCCCATTCATGGGTGAATTAAACATGACGAGTGACTGTAACTCAAATGATGCACCTGTCGCTGATGTCCCACTGTGGAATAAGGTCAATGAGAGCAAGTACTGCAGGATTGGTTCAAGTGCTGCAGGTCATTTAGCATAGTGCCACCACGAGTTAATAGCATAATGATATAGCACCTTAGCTTTACAGCCTACGATGCTCAGCACACGGTGTGGTCGCTGAACTTCTTGTGTACCAAGATGATTGGCAGGACAAGGACGAGGGCGATGAGGCCCAGCAGAGCTAGACTGACCTCATGACTGTCGCCCAAACCTCTGAAGGGATTCCACCCCTCGCTTTGCCTGTCCTTGCGTGACATGTTGGGAGCTGAGATTATCATCTCCTGCTCCTTGATATATTTGTTCTCTGAGTTTTTAAACTCTGAGAAATAGTGATTCCTGTGCGTCAGTTGAGGTGCGTCTCGCACCCTTACCCCTCCACTGGTGCGGGTGGAGCCCTTTTGCAGTGGCTGGTGTGGACCCCAGTCTCCTGGCTGTAGATCGTACAGAGGGCCGCTGGCTGGCACTGGGAGAGCTGCTGTAACCTGTTGATACACAGATCCCAGAACATGGTTAGCTGAACACAGTAACTCACCATTCGAGTACCAGCCAGGCTCATGTCCAGCATCAGCCCAGGGGGTGGCATCCAGTCCTCATGGACCACCCAGTCATCACTCATGGGGACAAACCTGTACAGAGTGGGCTTTCCCCCCAAATGCTTGTGAGGACCATTGGTAGGGTTCGGACCCAGTCCAGACCTGTTTATCCCGTTACTTTGTTCAGCCAGTTCTCATTGGTTCCATTTACCCTCCCTCCACTCAGAGGGTGGTAAGTGTAACAAATTCATTTCAGTCCCCAGTCTGTTTTTGAAACCTTCAATATTTTATTTACCGAGTGTTCCTATCTGAGGAGCGCTTCCTCGGGATCCCCCGCCTCCGAATCATCTGTTATCAGGGCCTTTGCTGCTGCCGTCACATCAGCTTCCCGTGCAGGTAAAAAGGTGAAAATGAGTCATCAAAAGGAGGTGGACAGTGATAACATTTTTTTTTTGTTGACTTTCTTTTTCCAATATTTTTCCATGGTCGCACCACCTCTTATGTATTTTGACTTAATCTTGTGTCACGTGTCAAAATTTGAGAGTTAATTTCACTGAAATGTATTTGAATAGGTTTATTCTTTTGAAGTGCACAACAGCCTATTACTCGTCCAGTCTCCATTCTGCTACCCGTAATGCAGAAGTTTGAAAATAAGGAGAAAGGTTAGCTGGCTGTTATTCAGCTTCCATTTCATGTAGGTTAACACAGTTTCTGTTATAAACAAAAAAGAAGAAAAAAAATCAATCAATTCATTTCTATAGTCAAGAAGAAAGATGTTTGATGAATCAATCCATTCATTTCTTCAGTCGAGAAAATTTTAACTCATCTTGAAAACATGTCATTGACCACCAAACAGTATTTCTTCCCCCTACATGGGGTGAGTCCATTGAAGTCTATCATAACGTGATGGAAAGACTCCTATGTAGCTGTACAGGCTGCGTATGGGACCTTGTGGCCCTGCCCTGCATTATTTACAACACAAATAATACACTTTTCACGAAACAATTTTCGCATAATTTGAAAATTTGCTTGTGTCCTATTGTCTGGAAATTAAAGATACCATCCCTTCTTTTTGACTCATGAGTCAATCTATGTGTCATTCAATCAAAGAAACTTTATTTCTACAGCACAATTCGTGCAAAAACTGAAACTCAAAGTCTTTAACATGAAATCAGAGCATTAAATACTTGTTAAAAGACAAACAGAAAAACGCAATTACAAAACAAGAGGACACAATCACAAAGAGGCAATTATTAAGTTCGGAAACCCCTGCATGACACACTTAGATCCTTAATGCCTGCCTCTCCCAGGGTGCAGTTCCAGGCTAGATCCATTTCCACAGAGACCTCTGCCCAGGCTCCCCTGGGTCGAGAGCTCTGCACACTGCGTTCTTTTCAAAGCCCACCAGTCACTGAAGCACTACTCACCTCCTGAGGCACTCGCTTAGGGCTTGCAGTGGCCTGACTGCACATTGAGCTAAGCTAGGCGGCCACCCTTGTACCCTTGTGGTCTTACTGCCACCTACGACCCGACCGGGCGGTAACCAAGTCGATAACAATCCCTGACCCATATAACAGCGTCCCATAGCAGTTACCAGCCACCCGGTTATGAACCGACGGTCTGATCCCTACCTCACTTCCCTATGGGCGTAGAAACTTTGACCGTTTTCACCAGCCTCGCCTGTTCACAGAGGTCGGCTCTCACGCCCCATCTGCTAGGTGTGGGCTGTCACCCACGTATCACGTGTTGCCCACACACTTAGATGCGACAAACACACTGACTGGACAGTAATATATCAGTATGTCATGGCAGTATATCATACATCATTGGACTAGGGGGGCCTTGTCTTCTCCCCGGCAGTAATGACCACCTAATATGCCCTCTCAACCTGGCAATTCCACCACCGCCTGTTTAAGGTGTCGGTTTCAGGGACCTAAACCCCTCCCAAAACCCTTGCGCTTCCAAAGTTTTCCAAATGTACTACTCCAGAAGCTTATTTGCTGTCACTGCAAATATTTACAGCTTGACCTTGTGGTAGATGGCAGGCTCGTGTGAGAGCGAAAAGTTGAGCTGCCTGAGTTGGGAGGTGGCCTGGAAGTGGCCGTACTTTTGCAGAAGAACTGCAGACATATAACCACTCTGGTCATCCGCAATATAGACAAAAAGTTTATTCACACTAGGCCGGCCCAAGGTAGGAGTCGAGGCTAATTGTAGTTATGATTCGTGACAGGACATTTCAGCACTCTCTGTCCATGTGACCTTATTGTTAGTAGAAAGATTTAGCCATGGGCCAAGTCCAGCAATGGCTGTGAGAGTCCACATACAACCCCTGGCAAAAATAATGGAATCACCACGCTTAGGAGATGTCCATCCAGTTTTTTTTTTTTTTACCTCATTGCAAATAAACAAATTGCAGATATGACACAAAACAATTTTTGGCCCAAAGCTGAACAGTTCGGCCTCACAAAACACATCACAAATGAAATTAGATTAAATTATTTAAATTAATGGCATTTTTTTCTCCTGATCAAGTGCGAAAAAAAATGGAATCACTCAATGGTGAGGACAAAAAAATGGAATTATCAACAAAAAAACAGAATTACTACTTTATTTATGATGGTCTGCATTATTTGAGGCATAGACTTCAATAATGAAAAACAATATTCTTCACCAAGCTGGTTCCAACTTTCTTGAATAACGACTGACAGAACAGCTTTGTTATGGACTTTTTTTTTTCATTATTTCCAGCATAAATTTACAATTGGATTGAGATTCGCACTGTTTCAAGAATACAAAACCTGAAGTCCCTGAGGCGCAGGAGAAAACACGACCGGTGATTCAGCGTAGTTTGAGGCAGGCACCCTTTTTGTGTAAAATTTAAAAAACCAGTACTGTGAATTAATAAAAATATTGGTATACTGAAAAATGCATTTGCAAGAACAATCAGTGAAAAATATGTTACGGTCCCCGGGACCTGTGCAAGACTGGTGGCAGGGTAGATACAACAGAGGCAAGCTGTTCATAGCTCTTAAATCATCCACAAACCGCCAAGATCCATCAGGCTTTTTTTACAGCTAAGATCGGGGAATCGCATAGAGTTAGAATGGGCAGGACAACAAAACCCCAGCTTTTAGCAACACATCAAACACAGGGCCAATTCCCTCCATGGCTTCTGGGTGAAGGGGATATTGGCATTTTCATGATCTGTAATCTGACTGAGGGGTAACTCCGAGTGTATTTGTCACAGCCACGAGCCCCACATCTTATTTGGACGTAGTAAACAATTGAGGGGGAATTGCTCTCAATTTGGAGTCTGACACATATACAGGGAGGTCTATGCATCACAAAACAATTTGTGAATGCTACAAATAGCGGTCAGTGGGTTAGTAAACTGGTGCGCAGTGACACACAGAGAGGGAGAATATTTTGTGGTCTCCTGTCTCTTCCCTGTATGTAGCGCTCAAACATAATTGTACCCATGGCCCAGTGTTCTCTCTTTTTTTATTATTTTTATTTGCGGCTTTGCTCAGAGACACATGAAGTGCACTTCCCAAAATAGTTCAGAGCTGATGTTCTGATGCGCTCAATTGTACAGACAATGCACAAAAATCTTTCCCTGTCAAAAACAATGTGACACAGAGTTTAGCTTCACCCTATCAAAAATATTTTTATTCATAATTTTCATATTCTGAATCACAATTTCCTCTTCATAATTTTCATATTTTCCATCTTCACCTTAGCTGAGGTGTGTCGGTACATGCAGTTCTAATTTTGTCCGTCCATTTATGTTTAGTCGTTTTTATAACTTTGGCTGTGCCTTGGCTTCTGATCAGATCTCAGCATAGAAATACATCTGAGTTATCTGCTCTGTCAATTCTGCCATCTATTAAACCGAGGCTTGAACATTTTACTACCAGTTCTATTTTACAAATTAAATCTTTACCAAGCAGATTTACCAGCCATACTGGGTATTCTGTACCACAAATTAGATTTGTGAGATAATTTTCCTTTGTGGTACCTCCTCCAGCATCTTGGCAAACCATAATTTTTCAGAGTTTGACCCTCAAGATGTTGCTGTTGTTACACAATGTCCAGCCTCCGTGTCAATAATAAAAGTCTAATATATGCTGACTGACTTGAAACAACTAGATTGGTAAAGAGTGTTGGGCCATTTGATATGGAAAAACAGCAGACTCACTGCCCTTTTCATGTGTGTTCTCCTCCCCTGCATGCCCACATTGATTCTGCAATCCATGTAGGCCCCCAGGAGTCCAGGAAAACAACATTGTCCCATTTCCAGCCACCTAATCAAGGGCCTGTCCCCAGGGTTCTGGAAAGTGATATTCCCTTGAGAAGCAGTAGTCTGGTTGCTCCTGCTGGAGTTCTGGCTACCCAAAGCCAAACGTTCCTTTTGTTCATAAAGAAACTGGCGAGCCTAGTTGGGCTGAACGGCCTATTCTCGCCATTCATGTTATGTTATGTTATGTTATAATTGTGACAAACGTCAGGGCTCACCATGGAGTGCAGTCTTTGTCTAGCCCCTCGACCTCGGCCACTGCGTTGTCTTGCCCTGCAACAACTCCTCTTCTGCTACTGGTGTTCTCACCAGATTGGATTGATTGTAAATAAAGACATTTGTAAAACGCCATGCCATTACAATGTAATCATGATAATATAATATGTAGTATAGCATAATGTATGACAGAGAATTAGTTTGTCAGTATGGATTGCTTACACTTAGTCTGTTAGGATGAGTGTGCATTATTTTTCATTTTGGGGACTAGATTACATCAAATGGGATGATTTTATTAAAATTTAATGGCTGAATAACTTTCAGTTAGTTACCTGTAAAGTCTGAGGGGCAGGTAAGTACCAGAGGAGGTCTCCTCATTTGACTTTCAAGAGGATTAAAAAATGATATATACATTTGCATTTGAAGCAAAGTTTTGTACCATGTGTCAAAATGGTTGGTGGTAAAGGATTGTACTATTTATAATTCACTCTAAAGCCCCAAATTCTCTCCATTTTTAGCTGTTCGGAGAGTAGGGCAGCAGCATATATTTGGCTTCAGAGATATTGATTTGCACTGAGTTTCATTCTAAGATGTAGCGCACTTCTGATCAGTGAGTTTGTGATCCAGGAAATGTTGTACTTTATCTCCAAACTAATTCTTTGTTTTTCAGTATCTCAGTGCAAAACAACAAACATTCAGTGTCGAATTAAAAATAAAAGGAAATAAATTTATTTTCCGAATGATAAAAGTGTTTTCTTTCATTGAAATCATTTTCCAGATTATGTGACACTCAAATCCTGAGTTACAAAGAAGTTGTAGATTCCAACTTCTCATTTAACTTTTCCCTTAAGTAGATTTAATGTCAGAAAAAACTTTTTCCACATTGTAGGATAATGCCACATGCATAATCTGTATCCACTGCTTACAGTGCTTCATTGAAGCTACATCACAATTATATTGAGAGAAACATTTAAACCTTGGATGCCATGTTTTAAGGCCACAGCATTACATCAAGTGGAAAATGTCTAGATCTTGTAAATCATTTTATGCACATTTTCCTTAAATTCAGAACAGGACATATTGAGGATCATTGGAAACCTTGGGATCTCCACTAGAATTTTAAATTGGCCTGAAGTTCCACAGGTTTGTATACAGCTGCTGAATTTGACGGACCCATATATGGGTCAGTAGGTTTTATGGTGTTAAACAGGGGTCATGCACAGTAGGCAAGGTTTGGCCTGGTTTGGTATCTGCATAAAGGGGTTAAATATAAGCACAGCCTTAAAATGCAGCGTGCTTTCTTGGGATATTGCACTAAGAAGTGCCAATGCTGTTGGAGGAGTGCAATTTTTATGCATATGAAATTTCCCAAATTGCGGGAAAAATAGCAAAGAACATATCATTTCGTTGAAGATCATAACATAGTCCTAATTAGATAAGCACTCCCATTTTTTTAACTCTTTTTTTTGGCGAAAGACTTTTTGACAATCAAATCTGAAAAAAAAAATCAATTTGACGTGAATTTCATAGAACAAGTTGTGCTGATATATTTTCTATGTTATGACTTAAAAATCACAACAAAGAAAACCAGCAATGACAACTTAAATTTATTCTTCACTGATTAGGTCTAAAAATTTCTACAAATAATCCACAGTGTAATCTTAAAATAACACTCTGATGCCAAAACAAAAACTCTTTAACTGACCAAAATCACAGCATTTATATAGACTAGGAACATTCTGGAAAGATCTACAGGATTCCTGAGTAATCCAGCCCCCTCCAGGCAAGAAGATGCCAGAAACCTCTGGAAAGCACTAGTCTATTTCATCACAAACAAGTGGTATTGCATCAGATTATGTTTTGCTACAGACATACCACCAATGGGTGCTAAATGATGAACAAAATAGACAAATAGCTGACCAGTAAGGCAGCAAAAATAGTATGTAACAAATCTCCATTGACAAATGATATACAGTGCTTTACATAAAACACTCATACATAACACCTCCCCTCTTTGAGAAAAGAAAGGTTTGCTAAAAGCTTTCTTTTGCTAAAATTTACATGGTTTTACAATCAGTATAATCTTGAAACTTTACACATAAAGTATCATTGATCATTATAACAATCATATACCTAACAACCAGTGCAATTTTCACAATCCAATAGAGAAGTAAAATTTACATTTTTCACAATCAAATAGAGAAGTAAAATTTACATACGTGAAAGTGCATCTGGAATAACATTATCTTTTCCCCTGATGTGAGAAATATCTAAATCATACTCTTGCAAAAGTAAACTCCATCTCAGTAATCTTTGATTCTTGTTTTTGATCTTAAGCAAGAATGTGAGGGGATTGTGATCACTGAAGACCTTGATGGAAGTAGCTGAACAAATCAAATAGACTTCAAAATGTTGTAAAGCCAAAAAAAAGTGCCAAACATTCTTTTTCAATTGTTGAATAGTTTTTCTGATGTTTATCAAACTTTTTGGAAAAGTAACAAACAGGATGATCTACTCCAGTGTCTTCTTGCAGTAAAACTGCGCCTGCACCAATATCACTGGCATCAACAGCCAACTTGAACTCCTTTTTGAAATTAGGAGATTAGAAAACTGGTGCGTTTTTGAGGATAGCTTTCAGTTGGTCAAATGAATTTTGACATTTATCATCCCAAACAAATTTTGCATTTTTCCTCAGTAAATTTGTCAAAGGTTCAGACATGATGGAGAAATTTTTACAGAATTTTCTGTAGTAGCCAGCCATCCCTAGAAATCTCATTGGTTGTCTTTTAGTTGTAGGCTCAGGAAATTCAGTGATAACTTTTACTTTTGCATCAATTGGTTTGACTTGACCCTGTCCTACAATATGACCTAAGTAAACAACTATAGCTTTACAAAAGTCACTTTTAACAAGGTTGATAGTCAGCTTGGCACCACTCACTATATGAAAGAAGTCTCTAATGTATGTGAGGTGCTGTTGGAAGCTGTCGCTAGTGATGATAATATCATCAATGTAGGCCTGGTAGTCCAGCAATCACTCTGTTTACCGGACGTTGGAAGGTGGCTGGAGAATTTTTCATTCCAAAGGGCATGACCTTGTATTGGTACAATCCATCTGGTGTGACAAAGGCAGAGATCTCCTTTGCTCGGTCTGTTAGAGGGATCTGCCAGAAGCCCTTGAGGAGATCAAACTTGGTGACATACTTTGACTGTACAACTTTGTCAATGCAGTCATCAATCCAGGGAATAGGATATGAGTCCGTTTTCGAAAGAGTATTCACTTTCCTGTAGTCTGTCACCATTCTATATGTTCCATTGGGTTTCGGAACTAGGATGCATGGAGAACTCCAGTCCCTGTTACTTGGTTCAACAACGTCATTTTCAAGCAGGTATTTGACTTCTTGTTTAAGGTATTTCTGCTTCTCTAGATTCATTCTGTAAGTTTTCTGTTTGGCATTATCTTGTAGGATGACATCATGGTAAACTATATCAGTCCTCAATGGAACGTCAGGGAATATGTGAATATATTTAAATATGAGCTGCTTTAGCTGTTGTTGTTGAAAAGGGTCCAGGTGGGACAACTTGCTGTCAATATTTTGAAGAATGTCTGAATTTTCAAGTTTGGCTGGACCAGGTTCATTTTCCAAGGGCAGTCACAATCTTCTTCAGAATTTTCCAGTTCAATTGTATTTACCACATTAACTGGCTTTTGCTGAGTGTCACTGTCAATGTATTCTTTCAGCATGTTGATGTGACACATTTGTTTTTGTTTCCACCTTCCAGGGGTTAAAATGACGTAATTTAGATCACTGACCTTTTTGATGACAGCGTAAGGGTCGAAATATCGGGCTCTTAGAGGGTTTCCAGGAACTAGCAAAAGCGCCAGGACTTTGTCACCAGCTTTAAAACTTCTATCTTGGGAATGAAGGTCATATCTGGTTTTCATTTTGCCCTGAGCCTCTTTGAGATTAGACTTAGCAAAGTCACAAGCCTTAGAGAGACGATTATGGAAGTCAGAGACATACCGAAGCAAGTTCATTGGGACATCATCTTCAGCCAGAAACTTTTCCTTCAGAAGCTTCAGAGGTCCACGGACTGTATGCCCAAAAACAAGCTCAAAAGAACTGAACCCAAGAGTCTCCTGAACAGCTTCACGGGCAGCAAACAGAAGAAGATGGACACCTTCATCCCAGTCTTTCTCTGTGTCAAGGCAGTAGGTCCTTATCATGTTCTTCAGGGTTTGATGGAACCTCTCCAAAGCACCTTGACTCTCAGAATGGTAAGCTGATGACCTGTATTGTTTAATTCCAAGCTCATGCATAACTTGTTGAAATATGCCAGACATAAAATTTGACCCTTGCTCAGACTAAATAGACTTAGGAAGACCAACAAAGCAGAAAAACTTGGTAAGAGCCTCGATGATAGTCTTCGCCTTGATATTACGAAGTGGAATTGCCTCAGGAAACCGAGTGGAAGCACACGTGATAGTCAGTAGGTACTCACAACCAGATCTAGTCTTCGGCAATGGTCCAACACAGTCAATGATGATCCGACTGAAAGGTTCTTCAAAAGCAGGAATGGGCTTAAGTCGAGCCTTTGGAATATTCTGGTTCGGCTTCCCAACCATTTGACGAGTATGACAGGATTTGCAGTACTCCTGTATATCGGACCTCATGGAAGGCCAGAAGAAATGATTCCTGACACGTTGACGGGTCTTCTCGATACCCAAATGACCTGACATAGGATTGTCATGGGCCAGACTAAGAGTTTCTTGACAATAAGACTTTTTTTAAGAACAATTTGATGAGTGATCATCCACTCTTCAACTGCAGAAACATCAAGTGGATGCCACTTTCTCATAAGCACACAATTTTTGTAGTAAAAACAGACAGGAACTTGAGTAGCCTCTTGTTCACTTGCAGCCTGTGGTAGAAGATGCGCTGGATCACGAGCTTGTTGTTGCTCCTGAATAAGTTGTTTCCGAGACAGAATGTCATTAGAATGACCTGACAAGGACAAGTCTTAAGATTTCCCAGACATCTCAGGACTGGAAGGTTCCTGTTGAAAAGACTGCCCAATGAAGGTGTCAGCCAGGTTGAAGTCCAGGTCAGCATCATCTTGAATAGCCTTTTTGGCCATAGAACGAGTAACTGAACATGAGGGATAGAGGTTTGGAATTTCCTCCTCTATACATTCAGATTCTTGATCCAGCAAAGGAGTGTCAGTTACAACAGAGTAGGGCACAACCTTATCCCCAGCAAGATCATTCCCAAGAAGCAAATGAACACCTCTGAAAGGAAGAGAAGACCTAACACTAACAGTAACAGGCCCAGAGACCAAGTCTGATTTTAGATGAACATTATGAAGAGGTACACTTGTAAAACCACATTCTACTCCTTGAATAAGGACATTAGCCTGAGAAGACGTTTTGTTCGAAAAAGGTAGAATATCTGCAAGAATAAGAGATTGCGAAGACCCAGTATCCCTTAGAATTCGAGCAGGAGCAGATGAGGAAAAATCATGTGAAAGTGAGACAAAACCATCGGTGATGAATGGCTCATAACCCTCCCTAACAGAATCAGACACAGAAGGTAGAAGATCAGGTGAACTGACCTTTGATACAAGAGATTCTCTCCTAGTGAAAGCAGTTGGCTTGGTTTCTTCTCGTTGTTGTTTTTTCTTGAGAGCATAACACTCAGAAATAAGGTTTCCTCTCAGAAGTGGCCTTGGAATCATTAGAAGTTTTATTTGAAGAAGTCTTGGACTGAGACTTGCCTTGAAATTTTGAAAAAAGTGGATTTTTGGACAAAAGAAGACTTATGAGTCAATGCATAACTATCAGCCAGGGTGGAAACATCTTCCAAAGTATTGGTTTGCTTCTCCTCAAGGAAAGTCTTGATATCACGCTGGATACACCTTTTGAATTCCTCAACCAGAATAAGTTGCCTCATTCTGTCAAAATCTTTCTCAACTTCATGGAATTACTCCACTGATCAAACAACTGTTCCTTCAACCTGCCAAATTCAGCATGAGTTTGACTGGCTTCCTTGCGAGAATTCCTAAGTTTTTGCCTGTAAGCCTCGGGGACCAATTCAGAACCCTTCAGAATGGCAGATTTGACAAAATCATAATCAGAACACTGTTGGACAGATAACTGGTTATATATTTTCCTAGCTTTACCAGTAAGAACACTTTGTAACATCATTGTCCAATGCTCTTTTGGCCATTTCAAATTTTCAGCAATTTTCTCAAAATGGGTAAAGTATTGGTCAACATCATTTTCTAGGAAGGGAGGACCAAGTCTGATGTGTTTAACCACATCAAAATGATCAGAAAGTCCAAAATATTTTGTCACAGTACCTGCTTCTATTTTCTTCATTTCCAGTTCATACTGCAAGTGCATCCTTTTTTCTTCCAGTTCTCTCTCCTTATCTAACCTTCTTTCTTCTATTTCTTTCTCCAACCTTCTTTCTTCCAGTTCTAGTTGTTTCAGGCGTAGCTGCATCTCAAGTCTTTGCAGCTCTGTTGCAGGCACTTCCACATCTTTAATCAATTCTGCTGCTTCTTCCCCAAACATATCTTCATCGATGAAATGTTGCATCAAAATGTTGAATATTTCTTGTTTCTTCATTGATGATTTCACATCAGATAATCCAAGGGTTGAGGCTATTTGCAGCAAGTCCTCCTTCTTTGCCAGCACAATTGATTCCTGGGTTGGAGTTTTCAGAAAATTTTCAACATCAAAAGTCACGATCGCTGGTTTTTCAAATAGTTACAAGATTTAAAATAATAGGTCAGATTTAATCTTTGGTGAATACAATGGTTGATCCAATAAATGATTTGTCTCGGTGGAACCTCCAATTTGTTATGACGTAAAAATCACAACAAAGAAAACCAGCAATGACAACTTAAACAAATTTATTCTTCACTGATTAGGTCTAAAAATTTCTACAAATAATCCACAGTGTAATCTTTAAATAACATTCTAATGCCACTATGAAACACTGATGCCTAAACAAAAACTCTTTAACTGACCAAAATCACAGCATTTATATAGACTAGGAACATTCTGGAAAGATCTACAGGATTCCTGAGTAATCCGACCCCCTCCAGGCAAGAAGATGCCAGAAACCTCTAGAAAGCACTAGTCTATTTCATCACAAACAAGTGGTATTGCATCAGATTATGTTTTGCTACAGACATACAACCAGGGGGTGCTAAATGATGAACAAACAAATAGCTGACCAGTAAGGCAGCACAAATAGTATGTAACAAATCTCCATTTACAAATGATATACATTGCTTTACATAAAACACTCATACATAACATCTACATTTTTTCAAATGAAATTGGTGCATTCAAATGAAAATAAAAGTAATCATGTTTTCAAATGATTGAGTCACTTAAAATCAGTGGCGGGCAGTGGGCAGAGAACAAGGAGGGCGATAAACATGTTTTTAAACTGCTTATTAGTCTTGATCTGTTTTCAGTCAATTTCCCTGGTAAAAGACACCTGAACTCTCCCCTCTCAGGTGTAGCTAATTGTCTTCGTTAAGACGAGAAATCAAATGCACCAGTTGAACGCAAAAAAGAGCGCATTTCAATCTTTTTCAATTAAACAATCATTATGCACAGGTTTGACGACTTGTGACTTGTGACAACTTGCAGGATGTGACAAAATTTAACGCGGAAAATCCACAGTGGTTTTTTCGTGAAGAGTTGCCAATTAAGGCATGTGAATTAAATTTTATAGAATTTATTAGCCTATTTACTCGCCTAAACATTTCATTATAAGGGAAACTAACATATTCCCAAGAACAATGATTGAAATCGGGTCACTAATCTCATCTGTTTCAAGGGATGTTCCCCCCCCTCCCCCCGAGATTGCGGCACGATGGCGCAGTGGGCAGCACGGTTCCATAACAGCTAGAAGGTTGTAACTCTGGATCCGGCCTGGGGCTTTTCAGAGCTTTTGTGTTCCTCCAGTGTTCGTATTGGTTTCCTCCCACAGGCTAAAGACATGCATGTGAAGCTGAAGACCTAAGTGCAAGAAATACCTAAGTCACAAAATAACACTTTTGAAATTTTGGGGGTCTAAGTTTTCAAAATATGTTGCAGGAAATTTTTTTTAATGACAGCATACTATGGAGCCCATTCCCATTTCCAGGGACAATTATGAGCGACAAAGCCTTTTTTTGTGGACAAATACTCATGTATTATGAAGTTAGGAAGAAAATTAGGCTTGGACTTAGGTACTTCTTGCACTCAGGTTTTCAATTGCTCAGAGGTATGAGTGTGTGACTGACTGCATGTATGACCTGTGATGGATTGGCGAATGGAAGTCCTGGATGTGTCTTTGCCTTTCACCATAATCAGCTGGGATAAGCTCCAGCTCCCTTGTGACCCTAGAGAGGAAAAATTGGTTTAGACAATTGATGGATGGATATTCTTCAGGGATTTATGATACCATTGAACCATCCCCTTGTGAAAAGCCATCAACAAATTAAATGATGTCATCTGATGTTGTTAATTACAGTGGCCGACAGGGGCAAACACGTTGCAACAGCTCAAAACATGTCCAATAGGAGAAACGCGCAGCAAAATAAGAAACGATGCAAAGTTATAAACACGCAAAACCACAAAAGCAAATGCAAGAGAAAAACACTGCATATCCACGTCAACCCAAATCACGCTGCAACGGCCCAAAACATCTCCAATTGGAGAAACGCGCTGCAAAAAAAGAAACAATGCAAATGCAAAAACATGCAAACCACAAAAGCAAATGCAAGAGAAAAATGCTGCATATCCAAATCAGCACAACGGAAGTGCTCCCAGCCGCTATGGGGAACGCCAACTAGAACAGCTTTTACTGTTGACCGGAGTGAGACTAGCTAGCTAAGTTGGCAAAAAGGCTTTCTAATTAGCTAGCTAGGTAACATTAGTTCACTTGCTTAGCTAGCTAGTTTGCTAGCCTAGCTAGCTCACAGTTATAATTGGTGCACAGAAGTCAGTAGTAAATAAGTGAATAAAAAGTATCCATTATTTCGCTATCTCACGTAGCCAGAGTTGACCTCCGTGCATTTATATCAAATATAACTGTTAACTAGCTAAGCTAGCAAACTAGCTAGCTAAGCAAGCAAACTAACGTTAGCTGGCTAGAAAGCCTTTTTGCCTACTTAGTGAGTCATATTTGATACATGTAAATGCTAGCTAGCAAACTAAATGGCGAAGTAGGGCGGCACAGTGGCATAGTGGTTAGCACTGTTGCCTCACAGCAAGAAGTTAGTGGGTTTGATTCCGGCCAGGGGCCTTTCTGTGTGGAGTTTGTATGTTCTCCCCTTGTTCGCGTGGGTTTTCTCTGGGTACTCCGGTTTCCTCCCACAGTCCAAAGACATGCATGTTAGGTTAATTGGAGACTTTAAACTGCCCATAGGTATGAGTGTGAGAGCGAATGGTGAGAAGATTTGAAAAGTGTCTTGTAATGAACTGTGGAGGGCAGCATTTCGCCATATGGTGTACAGCCTGCCGGAATTTCAGATGAAGAAGAAGAAATGGCGAAGTAATAATTATTTACTTCTCTCCATTGATTTCTGCACATCACATTCAAGGCTGTTATTGCGAGCGAACCCTTTACGCATGCTCACAAGGCTGCAATGCTGAGTGAGCCCTTTTCACATACTAACAAGGCCGCAATGCTGAGCAAACCCTTTGCTGAGGTGTAAAAACCATAACCAGGTCAAAGATAAAAACTGTTCTAGTTGGCGCTCCCCATAGTGGCTTGGAGTACTTCCATTGTGTTGAGGTCTAAATGCAATGTTTTTCTCTTGCATTTGCCTTTGCAGTTTTTGTGTTTGATGTAGAACAATGTAGAACAAAAGTTGTGGGAGATATCCCTATTTTAAGACGTACACACTGATTGAATCATGACAGCCATGCTGTTGAGCATGCCAATGAGCTGTGTGCTTATTCCCAGGTAGGACCTGATGTGTTATGATCAGTGGTGGTCCGTTGGCAGAAACACAGGGCCTGCAATAACCTCGCCTTTCACTGCATAATGACCTAAACCTCTCGCAGTTTACCTCTCCCGATTAGCAGCAGTTGCTCAGACTAATTGGTAGAACCGATGAGAGCCTAATTTTTGAAAGCCTTGTTAGACATCGCACCATAAAATTATACGGCGTTTTCTTCCGCACATCAATGACTACGAAAAATATCAATATGTCTTTATAATTTCTGCACTCGTGTAGCTCGTGAAACAGCACAGATTTGCGTAAATTAGTTTGCGAGGCTCATTGAGCAATAAGCCACGCGAATCCGTTCTATAGTCTGAATGTAGTGACAGCTAAAGGGCGTTGTTAGGAACGATGCACAGCTGAGTGATGGCGAAAATAATTACTGCGAAGTCAGAGAAAGTTTCGGATTTTTTGCATTTATGTTTCCATCCTAACAATGTTGTATCAATTGTATAAATGTTGACAATAGGCATTTATTTTTTCATTATCATTTCTTATTATGGAAAATGGAATGGTCTTGGTCGTTCAGTTGATAAATTGTTTGATTGTTAATCAGGTGAACTTGAATGAGAACAGCAAGAGGACAGTCAAGCGGTAAAGGGTAAGGTTACTGAAGCCCCTCTGAACATGTGACCGCACGCCGCTGGTTATGATATAATGATCTATAAAAAATTTGTAGAACTATCAGCTTTTCTTGGTCTGATCTGTGCCTTGTGATTTCCAGAAGAACAAAATGTCAGTAAAATCTACGCACATGAAGACAATAACTTTAAAACTGTTTTTTTTAGTATGGCACCCCAAAGTGGCTAAGTCAGTCATCCAGTTTTAATCCAGATTTGTCCCCAATAACGGGGGTGGCCGGATTTACCTCACTCTTACAGCAATCGCTTTCACACCATCTCACCATCTCGCCTGATTTTGGGCGTCCTCCTTTCTCAAGCCAACCTTCCCAAGCTCCTCCTCCACCTGTCTCTTCCACGTCTTCTGCGGTCGTCCTCGCTTTTGTGGTTCAAAATTTCTTTAAACTTGGTAGTGCTTCACTTTGGCCTTATGGTAACCATGTGTTCGGAGTTTCATGCCACTGGACAAAAGAATTACAGAAATATGGCTGAAACAAAGTGTATTAAGTTTGGCATCATTCCAACAGACCTCGGCAAAGATTTGATTCACTCTGTTTTGGCGTCTTGTACACTGGAATTTAATTTGGTGACTGCAGCTATACGCGTTGACCCATCAAAATTTTTTTTTGGTCAGAACCCTCTTGATGATCTGTACTGAATTTGATGGTTTTACCTCGATAGGTATGGGGCTGATTTGAAAAAAAATAGGGTTTTTTTTGAAAATCCAGAATACAATTTTTTTTTCAAAGCTCCAATACAATGGATGAGTCTTTTCAATTCATTGTGACCCCGGGATTCTGAGAAATAAAAATCACAACTTCAGGACAAATGGTTCAAAAGTTAAAAGCAAAACTGTTCTCTGTTGGTGGCCCTACAGGGAATGATTGATTTACATGGGAAAAGATGGATCCACTTGAAGCCTGGATAGTCCCTCCTGAGTGTCCTGAATCTGCCACAGGGCATCCTCCCAGTTGGACATGCCCAGAACCCCTCTAAAGGGAAGTCTCCAAGAGGTATCTGAACCAGATCCCCCCCACACTCAACTCACTCCTCTCAGCATGGAGGGGCAGCGGTTCTACTCTGAGCCTCTCCTGGATGTCCGAGCTCCAAACCCTATCCCTAAGGGTCAGCCCAGCCACCCTGTGAAGAAGGTGCTTATATTTGCGATCTTGTTCTTTCGGTCTCTACCCAAAGCTTGTGACCATAGGTGAGGGTTGAAACACAGATCAACTAAGAAATCAAGAGCTTTGCTTTTATGCTTTCTGACCTCGACGGGGTATATTGTTTGGCGGTGGAAGGAGCACTTTGAGGAATTCCTGAATCCGACAGACAGCCTCCATGGAGGAGGCAGAGACAGAAGACTCGGGCGAGTCCTGGCTCATTTCCCTGGTTGACGTCACTGAGGTGATTGAAAAGGTCCACAGTGGCAAGTCACTGGCATTGGAGGAGATTCACTCTGAGATGCTGAAATCTCTGAATGTTGATGGGCTGTCTTGGTGACATGCCGGTTAAACTTCGCATGGCTGTACAAGGGTACAATTTCCACACGTCAGTGTGAAGAAAACTCAAGGGATTGGGACTAAACAGCTGTTTAGCCTTAAAGGTTCCCTATTATGCCACCAGGTGCACAGCCAATTAGCCATTATGAACCAGGTCAAAATCTCCCCTTCCTGAAATCACAAAGGGGAGTGACCACCCAGAATAATGAAATCTGATTGAGTGCTTGGCTGAAGTTGATCAGCTCTTCTTGCCTCTGGTTGGTTACTTCCCCATGTGATGTCAAGAGGGGAAAGATTTTTAAATGCCTTATAAGAATTAATTAGCTATGTACCTGATGGCTTAATAGGGGACCTTTAAGAAAACCACTCATCAGGGAGGCCAATTGGGGAAAAAAAGGCTTCAATTTGCTAGGGAACATAAAGATTGGACTCTGGAGTAATGTAAAAAGGTCATGTGGCCTGATGAGTCCAGATTTACCCTGTTCCAGAGTGATGGGCACATCAGGGTAAGAGGAGAGGCGGATGAAGTGATGCACCCATCCTGCCTAGTGCCAACTGTACCAGTCTGTGGGGGCAGCGTTATGATCTGGGGTTACTTCAGTTGGTCAGGTCTTGGTTAGGCCACGATATGAGCCCAAAAACTGAGGTCAGCTGACTACCTGAATATACTGAATGACAGGATTTTTCCATCAGTGGATTTTTTCTTCCCTGACGGCACAGGCATATTCCAATATGAAAATGCCAGGATTCATTAGGCTCAAATAGTGAAAGAGTGGTTCAGGGAGCATGAGACATCATTCTCACACATGGATTGGCCACCACAGAGTCCAGACTTTAACCCCATTGAGAATCACTAGGATGTGCTGGAGAAGACTTTACGCAGTGATCCGACTCTCTCATCATCAATACAATTCTTGGCAAAAAATTAATGCGACTCTGGACAGAAAAAAATGTTGTGATATTGCATAAGCTTATTTAAACGATGCCACAGCAATGCTTGCAGTAATGAAAGCGCGTGGCAGTCCAACGAAATGTCAGAGCGAGGGATTTTTTGGCCTGGCAGCGTATACACCATTTTTAATGAAGACACAAAAAAACTGTACTGGCTGTGTGTATGTGAAACTTACGAAAATATGAAAAACAAGATGTAAGATGACAAACTCAAATATCTTTATTAGTAGTAATACAGTTTTTAAAATTATATTGATGGTGTTAAGAATAAAAAATATGGACCTGAAAATAAAACACCTTGCACAGAAAAGGACTGGAATTGATGTTTGACTGTTTATACTTGGAGATCAAACAGTTTATGTTTCTGAATAATAATGATTGTTTTCAAACCAGTGCTTCGGAAATAACATTTGTTTCATCAAGTTCAATAAAATCTGAAGTCAGAAGAGATTCCATAGGGGTACGTTTATTTTGAGTATCTATAGCCAAACATTTCAGTGCACAGAGAAAAGTTAGTGCCAGCGAAATGGATCTTTAAAAGAACTGAACTAAAATATACTGAGACATGCCTACAGTAAATACTTTGTGGGGATGGCTATGATGGCTTAAGTTACTCCACTTGAGCGCTTGGATGTAGGCAGACTGTAGATGTGCCTTTAACCCCCACTACATTTGAAAAAACTGTATGACTGCAACACTTGTCAAAGAAATTTGTCACAGCCTTCCTCAGTGCACCTCCGACACGATCCACCTTCCCCCAGAAATATTTTAATTACCTCACCATCCTCCAGCTCTACCCCCAGACTCATTTTAACGCACCTTTTCCTTAAACTATCTCACCACTACCCTAAAAGTCACATTTCACCAAACCTTCTCCCCGGGCCCTTAAACAAGCCCCTCAGAGACACATTTCTCAACACCCCGCACATATAATGCCTAAAGGCACATTTTACCTCACCAACACCCAGGAGATATTACCCCAAATATATTTTACCACCATCCCCGTAAGACAACACTCTGACTGACATTTTACTATACTGTCCTTCACTACACAGGCTCTTTCCCCAAGGCCGCACTCCCCCACTACATAAAACTCACACATTCTTTCTCGCACACTCTATTAGCAGAGTACTTCCCTCTTATAACACATTCCACATCAGAGAATTCATTGAACAAACAGAATGTCTCTCTAGTGTCTCTCACCAGCAAATAAAACAGGACTCATTGGGTCACACTTTCTGACTCAAAGCAACAGAGGTGTCTTGAACACATATAACCTTGTCCAGACTCAGACAAACCATTAAGGGCTACGCATGTAACATGATAAACTGCATTATAGTGAAGATCAGCTTTGGCTCAGGGTTATGTAAGGTTTCAAGATATGGTATTTTTTAAAATACTGATAGGAGCATGGTGTGATATTGACTCATGGAGTAGGTGTTGCCAAGCAAGCTTCCTTGTTCCTAGCAACCATATCTGAAAATGACAAATTCCCTGTCTTGTGCCTACATCTGTTCCAAACTGATCTCATCTCTCATTATTTGTGCTCTATCGGGGGGAACTTCAGAGCATTTTCAAGTATGAGTATAGACTGCTATCTTTGCTTTTCATTATGCAAAGAAGAAACACTTTAAAGTTACGAGAAGTTCTACCTCTATAATGTTTTTATGGTTCAAGCTGTCAGAAGCCAATTCATGTGAATCAGGTCAGGGGCACCATAAAATCTCCTGCCCTCTTAAACGTCAGCAACAGAGGGAGCCGAATCACAGCCGGCCATCTTGTAGCAGTGGCTGGAAACTTTCAGTTCATCTGCCGATAATCTGTGTCTGAGTACAACTGAAGATGGACGGAGACCTCCTCAGTCCTGCTGAACTAGAGAAGAGGAATTTTACATCTGATTGTCATGTCTGATGCATTGACTTGATATTTAAGGCATAGATTGTCATTTGGCTCATACTTTTTTCTAAGGATTTCTAACAAGGCCAGTTCACAAAACACACTTAGCATATGCTACATTTAAAGTGACAGCACTATTTTCAACTTACAATCCCTTTTGTCTTGACCACAGTACTTAAAATAAACTCAAAGAAATATATAATGAGAACTAGGACTAATGGTCCTGTAGTCCACTGGCAAAAGATTCAGAATGTAGGAGAACTTGTAAGTTAACAAATATCAGCTCACTCTGGCAGATGGTTTCGGAGAAGATGATTTTTGAACATTTTCACTCAGTGACCATGGGTTTAACTATTCAAGGTCACTCGAGGTCAAATGAAAACCAAATGAAACCCCTTATATAACTTCCTATCCATTGTCAATATTTTTAATACCAATATCTCCAATCATTTTCATGTTATAGCCTATATAAATTGAGTATATGGGAGAATTCAAAATTTTTAAAATTTGTAAGAAATTCAAAAATTAATATTCTCAAATTCGATCAAACTCACTAAACCTTGTCACAAGGATGTGCCATGACAAATATTAAGCCATTCTGACAGAAAGTTTCTGAGAAGAAGATTGTTGAAAAATGCAAATAACAACGACAGACGAACAGACACTGGACGCCGGACACCGCCTCATCCCAACAGTCCACCGGGCAACTGGACTAAAAAAGATACGATAGAATTATCAAAATAAGTTTAATTTAGTAAATAAGCGCAAGGATTTTTTTTCTAAAAAACTGAATACGGTTTCTATGAAAAAGCCACACAATTTTCAATGTGTAATAAATGCTGAACTCCCAGGGGCCTCAAAATCACTTGTGATTAGAAAAAGAGCCAATTTTTCAACAACACTAAGCACTCTTTCATAAACCATGGTATAGCCTTTTTAAACTGTCCTGGCACATTTTCCATTTTATAATTGTTATTCTTCTCTTTTATATCCTTAGATTTATTATTGTATACATTTTGGCAATTAGTAGATCTTTATAAAAGCGGTTCAAAAATACTGTTACTGACCACACAAGAAAGCAATTGGTGTGTGGAGGAAGGAGCAAATTGTGAGCATCCGGCCTCCTGGGGCGAGATTGTTTTCAGGCAATGGCAGGGACAGATAATGCCACTTATCTGGAGCTCGTGCCCTGCCCCGAGCAGCCCCAGGAGACGGCCAGAGATCAGCCCTTAAATGCGGATGGTGTCACTGGAGTGGGCTACTTTCTGCTTCTCCTCGTTGGCCGTGTGAGGAAGTGCTGCGTTCTCTGTCCCTGTCATTAGCCCTGGCTGCAGGGGAAATCTGCAGCTTGCCGAAGCTAACAAGGCGTGGTGCTACAGCCGGAGCCTGGTACTCACTCGCATTAATACTCCGCCTAAAACTCCATCCACACAGATTGGGATATTCATTCTGCTAACAAAGCCAGTATTTGCTTTCCTTTTTAACAAGCAGTCTCACCTTCACATCTGACCCACTGCATCAATGCTGGTGCAATGTGCCAAATATTCAAATGGGGAATTTCCTTCAGCGAAAAACACCCCATTGATGCACTCCGGCGATAATATTTTCTATGGTGAAGAACTGCTGCAAAGTAAAAGTCTGGCATAAAGTTGGGCAGGGTTTCAACCGAGAGATGGGCACTTTCTGGAGAAGTTTTTGTCAGGGTCCGTGAAGCTGCTCAATCCGTGTACTGATGTTAGCGAGGGGACATCTAAACACCATCGAACAGCAGGGAAGCCATCAATGTGATGAGACGGGGAACAACTTTGTAATTATGCAGTACTGCCATGTGTGATTAAAAATGCGTTCTGTCCTTGCCAAAATGTTAATTTAACACCCCTTTCAGCTTGAACCGAGGCGCCGAGAGCACAGATGTCACTCCTTATACTTTATAGCGAGGGAATTATTCCGTCAAATAGCTATGTGCCGCGCTCCAACAGTCGTATGCAAAGTATCAGAAGAATCACATTGAACTGACCCGTGCTTGGTCTGAAGAAAACTGAACCATGATGAGCTGCCACTACACAGGTGACATGAGCACTGCATCGGACAGAAGTCTGAGAAGCACCGAGGCTTCCTTACAAACCCTCAGAAGAAGCCGGGAATTAGCAGATGGAGAGCAGAAATGTCTTCACTGCTGGATAGACAAACTTCCGATGCAGCTGCATAAACAAACAAATTCCGTTTCATCACCGGCTCTCCGCGTGCGAGGAAACACAGCTCACACATTGATCATTTCGGCGCATTTCCGTGGTAATTGGCCGTTCTTGAAGCTCACGAATAGGCCGAGCTCTGCTGACTTAATAATGAGCTCTGACAACATGGGAGAGTGTTCACAGCAAGGCACCAGATCTTAAGAGGTTCTCCGAGCCGCGCGTAACACAATCATTTCCGTGCTCTTCACTGGAGCTTTAAGGCTCTTTCAGATAACATTCGACAGAAAAATAATAAGTTCATAATACCTGCCTATCAGTTTTTTCGGTGTTTATTTTGATAAGGATATCAAATGCATGAAGTTCATTAATAAGATAATTACATGTCACAGAGTGACAGGTCATAAAAGAACACAGACAGAGATCATAATCATTCAATTATGATTATGAATAATCAATATTGTACATAATTGCAGAACTAAATGAGTGTGTTAAAATGCTCCTGGCAACACGCACAGAAATATTCACGGTGCTTCTCACAAATCAAAAATGGGTGAGAAATGGCACATGATCCATGCAATAAACCAAATATCAGTTCTGTCATAAAGGGATAAAACTGTGCACTCCAGGCATGCTACTCAACTTGACAGTAATCCAAGAGGCACACAGAAAGCCTCCCAGCAAGCAAACAAATACATTTATTTTCACAAAAAAAAAAAAATCATAATTTCAATACCAACAGAAAAAACCTCCAATACACTGCAACCAGGCCAAACGAAAGGCATGACATTTCCTTTGCTGAAGCTCTCCTTCTCAGGGACTGGTGCGATTAGCATTAGCATGCAGGGCACTGCGCTCAGTCAGTCCGTAACTACATTAGACTCTCAGAGTGATCCCTTATTGAGTTAGGCAGTGAATGCCCTTCATCATTAGCATGGCATTACAGACAATAGAATCTTTCCTTAAGCATCCCTCTCATGTTGCTGGATAAAAGGAAATAATGATTGCACAATAGGAGGGAGATAAGAGAATTTCTCACCCCAAAAATCACAGGATTTTGAGTAAAAGCTCTGTAGATGTGCTCATCTATGCCATCAGGAAAATCAAATGCCAGCTGGCTCACAACATTTCCCGAGCCACGTGCCTCTGCAGTGAGTTCAGGATAAGGATCTTCAATTAATCAGCATTTTTACCGGGATCCCAACTCCAGCATTGTACCACAGCAACATAATCATTCAGCTAAACTGGCATCTAATTGTGACAGTTGAGCTTCATTGTAATGGTCTCAGCTTCAGAGGCAAACATAATAGAGCCTTAGAAATTGCTTGACGTATTCACAGCATGCCTGGGTGTCCAGGAAGTAATTGAACCTAATGCACATCTGGCAGAGTATTTCATGAAAAAAAAAAGAAAATGACTATAGCTACGTTAAATATGGATGTTAATCTGGATATCTGTGATGTTGACAGGAGCTTATGCTTGTTCTTGGAGAGCAGGATTATCTCCAATGCTCTTCCCTTGATGGTAAATAGGCGCTGCAGTGTGCCTGATCTTCGACAGCAGTCATTCCACATGGTGAAATCATGACCTTCTGTTCCTGATGGATCCAGACAGAGTGCATATAAAAAAAATGGGGTCTCCAATCAGGAAGAGAGTATATTCCATTAATACTGCAAGGACTTTGATCCTAATCAGCATTTTTGCGTGGGAGTGGAATTGTCCCTTTACTGGACTGGTTAATGCCACTAAATTATAAAATAAAGCGAGAAAAATCCAGCTTCACAAATTTACAAATTTATCTCCCTCTCACACACAGAGACACACATTAATATATACTAACACCTCACACACCCGAGTCAAAATTGCAAAAAATTTGATTCCACTTGTAAGCAGGAGTGTCATGGTAGTTTCAACAGTTTCTAATAAAAGATGCTCTAAGCAGAGGGACCCCAAATAGGCATTTGCAAGGCTTCCCTAAAAACAGCAACAGTCATACTTTAGACATTCACAATTATATGCTGGTAAACTCCATGATAATGTGCAAGGTAACAAAATGCCAGTTTCAACCAGAGAGCCTATCCACGTCAAATTACTTACCATGGAGTACAAATACTGTAATTAAAACTTGGTGTAAATCACTATGCAAAATGTTTCAAATACCTGTAGCTGGATAACTGAGCCAAGAAAAAAACCTGTAAGTTCTCTTTTCCTGATTTTGTCTATCTGGTGTGATTATGTGCTGTGTCCACAGGTGTATCCATCACAACCCCCTCAAAACTAAACCCTCTCAAAATTAAAGCTATTATTCAGGGTATTGTCAGCATGCCCTGCTGTTGTTTTAATGCCCAGTGTCCTGTGTTCGCACGATCAAAATCTGCCTGTTACCTATTTATGCCGCAAAAATGAAGTTTTCCTGTGAAAAGAAAGTTTAGATAATTTCATTTTTGAGAAAAAAATGCATTTGAGGTAGCCTCTGAGAACATTTCAAAACAGACATCTAATCAATGTGTCAATAAGATCATAGTAAATCTGTCCAATGGCTTTACAGTGACATTCCAGACATTCCATGAAAAATTGGTTCACTCTTCCTTTTCACCAAAGAGTCATCAATTATGTTGACAGATCCTGCAGAGTATTTTCTCAAATTTGTATAATTAGTTTTCTAATGTTGGACAATTTCAGGTCGGCATATAGATATCTTAAGTCTATTTAAATGCAGTGTCAAATGTGTTAATATGCTGCTTAAAGCCCAGATTAGACTGAGAGCAAAATTGCCAGGATTAATGAGCAGTGGAAATACAGGAGGAACAATGATAGCAGAGAAAACAATTACAACACTTTATTTACATCAACTCTGTTATATAATATCCTTAAATAAGTGCTCTACCGCAAATTTGAAGCACACAGTTAGCTTGAATTATGTAAATGGAGCAAATGTGGCCGCCAAATGATTTCCTGAATGTAGCTTTCGTAGCAGTGGTTAGCCACAAAACCATTCAGTAGGCCTGCCCACCAGTGGACAAGGGCACTCGAGTACGAAGCTGCGACAGTGCAAGAGGCGTTCGGGCATTCAGAGGGTCGAACATGGCTTGCAAACAGGAGGAAAAATATTATCGTCGGCAAGCTTTCTTACTCGCCCTGTGGGAAGATTATTATCGCTCGGATTATAGCTGGGATGGAGATGATGTTATTGGTCACTTGCTTTGATTGTGAAATAACATTGCAGATGTTTGCTTTTGAAAAGCACTGTGAATTTTTTTTTAAATTACTAAAATTATTTTGCTTGCTCCTCAGAACAAGCGCAATGCCAGCATTGCCTTTCCTGAAAGATACTGAAATGCATAGCCAACGTGCAATTGATGCTTACTCAGCTCTGGGTAGTGTTGAAATTACTATGATCTGTGGATGCTCCCAGGCAAGTGCTGGCATGGCAACAGTGCACAAAGAGAAGAGGGCCCCTGGGTAGAATTCTGAAGCGGGCCCCGTGTGCCATGAAGAACCATGCCTCTAGACCATCATCCACAAGAAATTCAGCTCAGATACTACATTTCACATAATGATTTGATCTACTAGTACACAAGCTTGTGGATTTACAGGTGCAGCGACGATAGACATTGCTGCCCAGGCCAGCTGATAGGTTTGCCTGTGCCACCGGACAAGGTGACCCCTGAGGGCCCCCGTTTGCCACGCCAGTATGACATGTCATAGCATTCAAGAAAATTCAGTGTTACAAGAAGCCATCAAAACCATTATTCCAGTGTCTTTGGCTTTCATTGGAATTTAAATGTTTAGGTTTGAACTCTTAACGCATGCCATACGATGACCTTTCATGGTCGCAAAATCATTGATGAGGTCTTTAAAGTGCAGTTTCCCGGAAATTGATGTACTGTGGAGAGTATGGCCGAACCGTTGAACCTCTCCATGGACATGGTAGAGTGCAAGTAAAATTGTAGGATGGCTATAGTATGAGAGTACATGGTCGGCTATTATCTAACTAATTTATAAGAAATGAAATCAAAACATAATCTAAATACCATCTTCAGCGGCATTCATTACATAACATTCTACGACATACTTCAATATGGAATTTTGAGAAATTTCAGCAAATTTCAGCTAATTATCATCCATGCAATCTCATATTCTTCTCTGACGTAAAGCTACAGTATACCGTACAGGCCAGCAGACAGTGCCATTTCTACGCGAGATTATCAGGAGAAATACACAAGACAGACACGAGAATATCGCGACGCAGCGTAAATGTACGAGTCACATATATCGTGCGTAGGAAAAGTAATCGGCTAAGTGCCAGCGATAATTTGCATTTCAGTACATTACATCGGCAAAATCTATACGCCAAACAAATATCAAACTAATAATTACTGTACACTTAACCAATTCCAACTGAAGGAAAAAAGACATGGAATGTGAGCTTTGTCGTTTTCAGGATACTGCAACAGTTGCAGAGATGCCAAGCCTGGCATTCACGTTCCTGTTGCGTAGTCTATTAGCACGCACTGAAGAAATTCACTCGCGGAATTGAAGTCATTGTGCATGAAGTTGATCAGTTTCACTTGCATTACGATTAATTTCCCCACTTGTGACGCGGAAATCGATTATGCCTCGGGAATTCTCACGCTTCTTTACTGAGGGATTGAAAGCAATGGAATTGCAAAAAGACGTTTCAAATTGTCTTATTTCATTTAAACAATTTAAACGATCATGAAACACATGCATTGTTTCCGATCCCTGAGTAAAGAGAAGCACGAGAAGTCCGGAGTCATAATCGCTTCCCATGTTACTTGTGGTGAGGACCACCTTTACGCAAGTGAAACTGAAACTTCAATGCACAAGGATTTTAATTCTGCATGAGAATCTTATTAATAAATGTGAATTGTGATAGATTTGTTGCTTTATTTATGACACAATGAGACGTGCACAGAAATCATTCTACGGTGCATTTACAGTAGGCTATAAATGTTTAAGAATAAACCAACATCGTCAAACAGAAGGCTATTAAACAGCAAACATAATATGAGTCATCTCCCTCTACCACATGACCTGATGAAAGGATGAAACAGTAAACAGGCTGAAATAAATGCAAAATTACAATCTACATGTATGTAGCACATTATGTTTCATTCAGACCAGCGGAACATATACTGAGATTTTCCAAGTGATTCTTCAACTGCTGCTGGATATCGTATAGGCTACTCTTCTTCAGACCACCCTCGATTTTCACGGATTAATGATTAGCGATTACCAACAACAACGCAGCAACGCAACAACGTATTATATCTATTAATCTGCATATAAAAAGTAATTCTCAGTAGCAACTGTGCATAGGCCTAATTCGGACAACATTACGTTGTGCATTTGGCAGACTCTAGGCATACGTGTGTAGGTTCGGCGGCCCACCAACTGCGAAGCTTGTCTCGGCAGAGTATGAGGTTGATAATAGCACGCGACATAAAGAGGAGATTATCGCGAGAAAGCCACGAGAGATACACGAGACATCTCGAGGGTATTAGGCAGTATCTGCTGGCCTGTACGGTATGTCTCAATTGTTATTGGCAACTCAGCTTATTGTTTACCTATTTGCTCGGTAAATTAAATAAATTGAATGTCCGATTCTTAATCGGAAACAGGTTGAGTGTAAACCAGCATTATGGTAATGTCACTCATTGTATTCAGAATTTTTTTTTTTACAAAAGCGAACTCAACATGTAGACCTGAGGCAGCAAAACTGCATTTTTAAAAAACGTTTTTGTAAGTGTATCAAAGCCGATCGAACATTTATGCAGAAAAAAGTATGTAGCATTTTGTGAGCTACATGAATTCAGAAGCTTCAAAAGACATTGACATTTTATGTCACCATTAATGTGGACAGGAAATTCTTTTATCGCTTCCATTATTGCAATAATGCAAGCCAAAATAAAATGGCCAGTAATTCTACTGATTAATCCTCGTATTTACACTTAGTTGCTAATCAGGAAGGAAGAGACAATTTTTACACCAGTTGTAAACATACTCCAATGTGCTGTTTTTACTAACTTTACTAACTTTTTACAAACTAATTGCATGCGCAATGTCGGAAAATCTGGACTTAGACCACTGCGTTAGCTATAATATATCAGTTGACAATAGCTAGCGGGATGACTATAACATTACTTGTGATGTTAGTTAGCTAGCTAGTTGCTTGTTAAATTAGCTAGTTAGGCAGGTATGAGAGTGTAATTTTTGGTTCAATGTGTACTTGCTAATTTTTGGGGAGCTGTCAGGTTGTCAGTCTTTACAATCAATAGTCAGTTGTGATTACTGTCATGTAGACAAGCTGATTAGTTAAACAGAGTTTATCCTTGCAAGAAATTTTAGAATGCAAGTCGGCTAGATGGCAAGCTGGCTAAGTTAGCTAGCCGATAATTAACACCATTTAGCTAGAGTAGGCAACATCCTGACTGCAACTTAAAGTGAGTTAGCCGTCAAGCTGGTCTAGTAACCTTATCCATAAGGCATGCAGCAAATGCGGGCTATTTTCACGCCAGTCAGTGAGTTGCAATTTTTTTTTCGAAGGCCGAATTTCCTTCATTGCGCATGCGCATGCTTAAGTTTGTAAGAATAGCACACTGGAGTAAGTTTACGATTGGCATAAAAATAGCCACTGCCAATTAGGAAACGTAAATGGGAACGGGTTTGGAGAGGTAATCCCCTTTAAGGTTAGGTGAGAGCATGGCTTTAATTGTCCTACCTTGTTGTATATTGTTTTTGTTGGTCACATTGTAATTATTGTCCACTTCACTTCTTTTTAAAAATTTGCTAGTTAAATCCCCTATACCTCCTTTTTCATTTTTTTTTTTGCTTTTTTCTAGTCTTTTCTGTGCTCCTGATTTTAGGCCGTTGGCTATTTTGACAGTGTACAGTTACAAGAGGAGGGTGGTCATCAGCAAATAGCACTTTTGGATTTACGCAGTGTGATAGGCCAAACCATTTTTGCTGGGAGGGAAAATAAAAATGCTTTTGACCACTATGTCGAGGAAAATTAGGAAAATGAAAAAGCGCAAACATTATATGTGACACAAATGCTATACATTTTTTACCAAAAAAAAAAAAAAAAAAAACAATTTTGACTAATTTTTCTGGCAGATGTTTTAACTCTGACCCAATGATCGGGACAACTGACCCGGTTGTTCCTTCCTGTCGGCGGGTCTGCTGGTACTATGCAGTTAAGTGCAACCCTACATGCTGCAGCTTTAATGCAATGATGGCACAGAACACTGCATTGCTTAGTGCTGTAACATTCACAAATGCCATAAGCCTGAAAGGCAGGGATTACCAGGATGCTGATTCCTGATTTATTTTCGAAGATCAGGGTTCAGAACAGGACATGTGCTTTCACAGGAACAAATGCACACAAAACGCACAATATTAACTGGCAGTCACACCCATGCAAACACCCACACACTGTTTAACTTCACAATTTATGTGTGTAATTAAGCACAAACACGAAGACCCAGATACCTGCTTAGCACACAGCTATGCAACTCGTCTACATACACTTGCGCTCACTCTCACACACAGACACGCAGACACACACACAAATACAAACACACACATGCACGCACACACACAATCACACACGCACTCACAAACGGACTCACAAATGTACTTGCATAAGCACACATGCATTAACACACCCACAAGTGCGCACACAAACAGACACACACTCACACGCAGACAAACACACATACACACCATCTTTCCCATTTTAATGTGCTTGCTGTGCGGGATTTCCTCCTGCTCCACAGCTTGAGGAGAGGAGCTCTGAAAGGTAACAGAGATCTGACCTGATAGCACAGCTCCACAGCGCTACGGCTCCAAGAGCGGACCCATCCTCCACTCCACCTCCCTAACAAACTAGAATCAAAGCCTCGCGGTCATATGCCTCCGCCGACCCGTCAAGGTGCAGTTTCAATCCTTGTCTCATATATGACTCATAATACAGTATATGTAGTGTGGTTTTTGATGGAATTTAACAAAAGGTTTTTAGTGCATTTTGGCTCTTTGGAAGTTATCTCTATATTGAGATGTTCAATCTATGGTGAGAAACACACTGTCTTTACTTAGAGACTATTTTTACTCAGGAGTATACAGGATTGATAGACAATTTTGTTACATACTGCAGTGACAATTACCTAAAGCTCAATCTTAGCAAAATCAACTGGAATGTAAAGTTTGTGAACAAACTTTGAGTTGGCTTAACAAAGCCAAATTGTCATCATTAGAATGTTGCTAACATTTCAAACAACCCAATCCCTAACTCTCGAGGACAATTAGTTAAAAAGTTATGACGGGTGAAATCAAAGCCAATCAGAGACCACAACATTCATCCTTTGAGAAAGTCTTAAGCTAGAAGCAAGTTTGAAGGTTCAATCTTGAAAGTTTTAAGACGCGGTAAATGAATGAAGTTTAATGGAGGATGGAGTGATAAAAAAGAAAAGGAGGGGTACAACAGGTACAACAACATCCATCCTTTAAAACAGTTTGAAGCTGCATAGAAAGTTTGGAAGCTCTAGCCATCACACTGTGGGAGTATAAGGACTTTTGAAAATGAATGGAAGTCCATCGACCTGAATAGGAAGAGATAAAGAGCAGAGATGTAAGCGGTGGATCATCAAGAAACCCTGAAAACTGACAGATCTGACCCAACATGAAGCTGCACAGCGAGCTGGATGATTCTAGTGGTGAAATGTATGAGAATGAGCAGTTTTGATAAATGGCCCGTTATAAGTTTATGGGGACAGAAAATGGGATGGACCGAAGGCAGGGGCGGACTGGCCATCGGAAAAACCGGGAGTTTTCTCGGTGGGCCGCTAGGTCAGTGGGAGGGCAGGTCTGGCCGGCAAAAAAAAAAAAAAAACGCAACTGTGTATACGGCCCGCAGTGTGTACGGCCCACAGCGTAATGACCATCGGCCCAGCGTCACCTGCGAGTGAGCGTGGGTGGCTCGGTCTGCCCCCAGTTGGGCCTGTTTAACATGGGCATATTAGTGCACGATGGGTCGATTTTAGTCAAAGTAATTTAGCTCGGCGACCCGGAACATGCAACTGATTGACTATCCTTGCTGCAGGGTGTCTCATGGTTATATATTACATTTTTCATCCCTCTACTTCACTCTTCCGGTTGTATTGCGTGATGGCCATTCTTACGTATTTATTCATATATTTGCTTTATGCTATAGGAATGACCGAAAAACTGTATTCTTGTGAATGTAATGATGTATGGGCTTAGGCTAGTCACAATTTATTTAATTTTGTTGTTTTCATTCTAAATGTTTAAGAAGGCAAGCTTGCTGGGAAATTTGTTTGCCCAATGGCCTTGCTTGTCCCCTGCTGCGTTAACAGCTAAAAAAAGTTTCAACTACCAGATCAGACAAAAATGTCAGAAAACAATGGAGAGGCAGAAAAGCTTAGAGAATAAAGGAAGCAGACGATGGAGGCTCGGGCTTTCAAATGCAGAAAAAAACTGACCCGCTGTTTGGCCATGATGATCCTCATGTAGCAAGCAGTTTTCATTTGGAGGGAGACACGGAAGCGCTAAGACTGACGTTAAATTAACAGGCTATCGCAAGTATGTATTCGGTTAAAATTTGTTTGAGCTGATATAACGACCCCACTGATGGACTAGTTATTAGCCTACAATTTGATGCATATTGGTTTGTTCTTTTATGGTGCAAAATGAAATTTGTCCTGGAATACAGGAAGACTTTCCAAATTTTCCATTCCAAAACCCTGTCTTGACGTTTCGAATCACCTGTCATTAAACTTGCAACCAGCGAATACTATGGTTCTGAAGCTAGTGAGCTATTGTATGCCCTTTAGAGTCTGTAAGTAAGACATGTAACATTATTTAAAAAGGCTATGAATCAATCCAAAAAATGCAATGGCCTTATTGAAAATTTCTAAAGGGCCCCAAAGTCACATTTCTTTTTCACATTCATACATGTAAATATAATAACAATAATAATAATAATATTTCTGTAAGAATACAGTAGTTTATATGTTGACAATGTTATGTTTTTAATATAGGACAGCATCATTGCATTAAATTTATTTCAGGACATCTTTAGGGTAAATAGGATCTTTAATCTAAATAGGATTGTTGGTTTTTGGACATTACCCACCCAACCCCTGCCTACAGAATAGTAAATTCACTCACATGTACATAAGTTCAATTTAATGGTGACTCAGATTAGGTGTATGTTGGTGTTTGACGAGACAACACTTTCTTCTTTCACAACACTTGGAGTGATTTGGAAGCATATAAGCCTCATCTTTTAGAAACATTCAGGAAAAGACCATCACAGCATTCTACTAACTTTTTTACAAGCTGCTGAGGATGGTGTCATTTTCTAAACCTGGTTTATGGACTGGGGGGGGAGGACTAGGTGATCTGTTAACATCTGCTAAGATCACACATGCATATAGCCACTGGGTTTGTATGTAAGATATACACAACAATTTGTTGTAGGCTAATTGTGTTATATAAACTCAAAAACTAATAATATCAATGCTTTATGGGAAATATGGTCCAATATGATGTTACTTTTTTGCCAAATAACGTTAAATTTTTTCAGCCGGCCACAACCTCCCCATCCCTGCCCCCTGGAGAGAATACATCCTTGAGTACAAGTGGATATAAGAGCAAAATTTTAACAAACTCCCTTCAGGCATTGTGGAGATAACAGGTTCACAAGATTGAGATGAACAGATGCAATGGCCAACCTGAAAATATTACCTGTGGTCATGTCAATTGATGGCCTGGAGGAATAAAAATAGAAGATGCCTTTGTTCATGGGTTACATCAGGAGACCAAAGTACTACTTCAGCAGACCATACTTATACCAAGTTTAGACAACATGGAGATCCGACCGAGCAATCTGATTGGTCAATTAGATGTTTAGAATGTTTTTAATGAGCAAGACAGTACGGGTAGCCTGTGCTCAAATGAAAAATGTCTCATCACTGAAAATATTACTCTGCCTATCTTAGTTGCCTAGGCCATTGATTTAATTAATTTGTCAATTTGTTTGCATTTGTACATTGAAATGAACATTTAATAAATCAACACATCTGTGAAAATTGTTGTCTTTAATTCAGAGGTAAATTGATAATGGCCTGAAAAGGTGATTAACGAAAGCCCCCGAAAGGTGGGGTTGAAATTATGTAAAACTGTTCAGCCTTAATGTTACAGGTTACTTTTGCTGTTTAGCCACATTAATCGGAGCTAACGTTAAATTGGAGTGACACACCCCAGCTGAAATGAAACATCTGCTGGCGAGTTTATTAAAAGACAGATTTTTGTTGTGGTGCCGACGCTGGAAAGCCGTTGCCTATATTTAAATATAACCGTTAATATAAGTTTGTTCGAAAAAGATCAGCTGAGCCGTTGTCACGGCACCTGTTAGTTTAAAAATGACTGAGATGTCGGCAGAAGTATAACTATCAGTCCATGAAAAAAAATTTTTTTTTTTTCCAGTGGATATTCTAGTTACAACATGATTGAGCTAGCAAAGCAGTTTTTTGTTGCTATGTGTGGTATTTATTCAGTTTTGGGAAATCACGATGTCTAGAAAACATAAGCCAAAGTTGGCTGGCTGCAAGGACTAGTTAACGTCAGATCTCATGTATTTCCACTGAAATGGACAAAATACTGGCAAAAAACTTTTTATATTTTGAAAGCTAAATGCCCACAGTATAAATAAATTTTGATTATACATTTTATTTTGTTGGTAATAGTTGTATAATCGCATTATTACACTCGAGGGTGTGCTTGACCGTCATTCTTGTCACTTCAGTGATGCTATCGGAACTCGCTGGCCGCATCACTGTTGTGACAAGAATGACGGTCAAGCACACCCTCGTGTATTAATGCTTAATTAATGTATAATAGTACACCTTTATTTAACCAGAAAAACCTAATCCTGATTTTTAAAAAAAATCTCTCTCAAAAGTATTCTGTCCAAGAGGATGATAATAATCATTTGGGCCAGGGCTAAACTACATGTCCTGAGAGTTCTTGAAAAGTGCTTAGGAATCTTACAGCTTCTGATGACAGTGTTCAACCCAGGAAAGGCCCAATGCCGGTAGAGCGTGGTTAAGATTTAGAATACACGACCCAGACCAGTAGGGAATGAAACCCATAAGCCTGTTACTGAAGCCTTTGAAACCCCTTCCATTAAAGGAGAGGAAGTGAAAGATTAGTGTTGTATTAGTGGGGAGTGAAAAGCCTTTATATCCGTCCTGATAGAAAAAAGAGACGGTCTGCAGAGAGGAGAGAGACAGAGTGAGAGATAAAGTGTGAGAAAATGAGTTGGATGGAGAAGGGTGAAAAAGAGTTGAATTTAAAAATGCCTATATTTTGACAGATTTAACAGAGAAACTCGTGTCACGTTTGCTGTCAATCGATGGAATATTTCCCCAGTTAGATAAATATGGTTATCGTGCGGCATAAAAATATACAAGATTAAAAATGAAGATGAAGCCGTCTTTCCTTCCATCAAAATGACAGAGTGCTCCGTTAGCTCCCATAAATTCTCCAAACGAGGTCTGTAATGCTCAGGCATGTAATAAGAACTCCAATGCCTTGCTGCTACAAGCCCACGCAGGACAACAATCAGTGGTAATTCAACTCCTGAATGGTTTATAAGCTCAGCTGGGAGCATCGTACTCAAGTTTGCTAAACCCTGGACATTTTATAGTGTACACATAATTCTATCTACCCCCACAACTTGTTCTTTTTTCTCAGTCTTCCGAGTAGCTCATTTATCTTGCCCCAAAACAAAGTTTTACTGATGTTCTCTGCCGTGGAAAACCTATGCACAGCTCTCTGGGTGAAGCTGCGCACTCGCGCATCGGCGACTCCTAACACTGCCCTTTGGTTTAACACGCTAACAGATACACCCCACTCTCCGCCTCCTCACAGAACTGACAGCCCCACACAGATGGATCGAGGATCAAGGAGGGTGAATGAGAGAGTCACAGGAAGAAGGATGGAGGACCTCCCCTGAATAACTCAGCGGAGTGGCGTCATGACCTCTGCATGACAACAAGAATAATGCTGTTCAGCTCCATTCCCTTTGTGTCCTTTTCTTTACATGCAGTGACAATAAAATCCCTCATCTTGCATCACACTAATTTGACTCTGTGTGTGTGTGCGCGTGTCTGTGTGTGTTTGTGTTTGTGGGGGGGTTGGAGGGCATTCCACACAAGGGCAACATAATTCCTGGCTATTGGACAGACTCTGGCAGCTACAGGCCTCAGAAGGCTGGCAAAACCTGATGCCTCAGGACAAAGGGGTCATCAGAGGCAGGGATTCACACAAAGCAGGTGTAACACCTGAACACAAAACAAAAGGGTCTCAATGCTCAGGTGGCCTTGTTCTAAGCATGGCTGTGATAGCACTACTCTGGCAGCAAAGATCACAAAAAGCCACTTTCTTCTATGTTAAATAATTATAAATACTTCCTTAACAGAAGGCTCTTCTCACACTTAAGTCACTGTTAGGGAATGAGAGGGAAGACCCTCTCAAACACCACTAATGTGTATCAGCCACCATTTCGCTCCAGTGTGCTCTCTACAACTCAACTGAGGCTGACAGGCAGCAAACTATTTATGGGGATGATTTTGTGGGAAGAGCCACCTTCATTCAGATGATTGAGAGAGGTTGTGCATTTAGCCAGAATATGTCTTTCCTGTGCGATGAGTGTCTTGGGATCTCAGTGAGTAAGGACCTTGACTCAGCATCGGAACCAAAAATCACCACATGCGTTGAACCCACATCACAAGGGCATCAAGGGAGTCAGAAGACAGCATTTTCACATAAAACCACAGCTGCTATTCTGTCCCCATGGGCTAAATAACTTCTGTGGCAATTCTGTGGTCTGCTTCATGCATGCTAGCAGCACAGGAAATTAAACACTCTGGGAAGGATCTGCTGACTGTACACAAACACTTCTTCTTGAAAAGCAGCAGAGATTTTGAAATGGAGGCTTTGAGAAAAGCAGAGGTGTCGTGGGAATGCGCAAAACAGCATCAGAAGTTTTAGATGGATGTACTGTAAAAGTAACAGTAGGATGCGGAGGAAAGCAGCAGGAGTATCAAAGGGATGTGCTTAAAGCAGAGGGACAATGTAGGGATGCGCTTAAAGCAGAGGGACAATACAGGGATGTGCTTAAAGCAGAGGGACAATACAGGGATGTGCTTAAAGCAGAGGACCAATACAGGGATGTGCTTAAAGCAGAGGGACAATACAGGGATGTGCTTAAAGCAGAGGGACAATACAGGGATGTGCTTACAGCAGAGGGACATACAGGGATGTGCTTATAGCAGAGGGACAATACAGGGATGTGCTTAAAGCAGAGGGACATATAGGGATGTGCTTAAAACAGAGGGACAATACAGGGATGTGCTTAAAGCAGAGGGACAATGTAGGGATGCGCTTAAAGCAGAGGGACAATACAGGGATGTGCTTAAAGCAGAGGGACAATACAGGGATGTGCTTAAAGCAGAGGGACATTCAGGGATGTGCTTAAAACAGAGGGACAATACAGGGATGTGCTTAAAGCAGAGGGACATTCAGGGATGTGCTTAAAACAGAGGGACAATACAGGGATGTGCTTAAAGCAGAGGGCCAATACAGGGATGTGCTTAAAGCAGAGGGACAATACAGGGATGTGCTTAAAGAAGAGGGACAATACAGGGATGTGCTTAAAGCAGAGGACCAATACAGGGATGTGCTTAAAGAAGAGGGACAATACAGGGATGTGCTTAAAGCAGAGGGACAGTACAGGAATGTGCTTACAGCAGAGGACCAATACAGGGATGTGCTTAAAGCAGAGGACCAATACAGGGATTTGCTTAAAGCAGAGGACTAATTCAGGTATGTGCTTAAAGCAGAGGACCAATACGCAATGTGCTTAAAGCAGAGAGACAATACAGAGATGTGCTTCAAGCAGAGGGACAACACAGGGATGTGCTTAAAGCAGAGGGACAATACAGGGATGTCCTTAAAGCAGAGGACCAATACAGGGATGTGCTTAAAGTAGAGCGACAATACAGGAATGTGCTTAAAGCAGAGGACCAATACGGGGATGTGCTTAAAGCAGAGCGACAATACAGGAATGTGCTTAAAGCAGAGGACCAATACAGGGATGTGCTTAAAGCAGAGGGATAATACAGGAATGTGCTTAAAGCAGAGGACCAATACAGGGATGTGCTTAAAGTAGAGCGACAATACAAGGGTGTGCTTAAAGCAGAGAACCAATACAGGGATGTGCTTAAAGTAGAGCGACAATACAAGGGTGTGTTAAAGCAGAGGGACAATACAGGGATGTGCTTAAAGCAGAGGGACAATACAGGGATGTGCTTAAAGTAGAGCGACAATACAGGGATGTGCTTAAAGCAGAGGGACAATATAGGGATGTGCTTAAAGCAGAGGGACAATACAGGGATGTGCTTAAAGCAGAGGGACAATACAGGGATGTGCTTAAAGCAGAGGGACAATACAGGGATGTGCTTAAAGCAGAGGGACAATACAGGGATGTGCTTAAAGCAGAGGACCAATACAGGGATGTGCTTAAAGCAGAGGGACAATATGGGAATGTGCAAAAAAAAAAAAAAGCAGAGCTGTCACAAGTACGTGCTAAAAAAGCAGCAAACCTTGAAAGGATGTGATAAAAATTAGCCGAGGTTTCTCGGAACAAACTCCATTTTAACCCTTTCACTACCGCTTACTGGGAATAAGACAACCCTTGCTTACCGTAAATTTTCGTGCTATCACAGCATGATATTGCATGTGGATTTTCACCCCCTTTTTTCGAACTAAAAACACCAGAAATGGACAATTTTATGTACAGAAAACATGTTCAAAATACATTTACCTTTCCATTGACACATATCTTTGCTTAGTTTTTCCAAAAGTAAAAACAGAAAATGAGGATAAAAACCGTATTTCGGTTTGTCAAGACAAGACGATTTCTCCTCTGTGGGATTTATGTACAAACGGAGATACACGTGCATTTCTGTACAAACGGAGATACACGCTCATTTGTGTACAAACGGAGATACACGTGCTGCAGCACGCACTGCCTGCAATAACCTGTATAAAATAAAATAAAACTGGGCATAACCGGAGGATTGGGAACTACGGGAAGCCTAATTGACATCACTGACGTGTTAGGCGATACCAGACTCGTCCAAAGGGGTGTTTTGTTGCGGAGCTTTGACAGTTTTTGTGAAGGACTTTCTCTAGGTGCAAAATAGCGACAATGGTAAGTGATGCGGGATCGGCGCTGTCGTGGAAATGCGACTATGGTAATGAAAGGGTTAAACACTGCACACCACTGTTTTTTCAGACAGTGAGAGTTTTTCCAGTAACACTCTTCTCTAGCATAAAATACTGACAGAATTAAAGAAAAAAGAATATATATATATATATATATATATATATATGGCTAAATTTTTTAAGCCTGGTGGTGGAAACATCTCAAAGGTGGTTTTAAACCACTTTTTTTTTTTTTTAAATCAGGAGGTCACATTGAGATTAAGATCTTATTTGCAAGTGGGACCTGAGTACAGAAGGGGAGTAAAATCAAAGTACAGTAAAAATAACAATGTTAAGAGACAAAACATTAAAAAATAAATAAAAATTATGTAAAATATTGTGGGCGAGAGAACCATTGGCACCCCTGGCAGGAAATCTGCTAATTAAAAAATGAATAACGTTCTACTGAAATTCATACCAACATGAGAGAAACACAGCACTTTATTAATGTTTCAGTGGTACTAACCAAAATTATTGAAAATAAATTTCCTCCATGTCAAAGTTTCACCTTTAATGGCACCCCGGAAAATTTCTGTAAATTAAACCTACCATATTTAAATCTGGAATGAAATTCAACTTTTTGAAGTTAATCCAAGTTTTAAGCTACTATTTTGTGTCATTACCTCACTTCCTGTTTCCCAAGGGTATAAAAATGATGTGGCATGCATGCAAAATTGTTTTGTCATCCAGCATCATGAAGAAAACAAAAGAACTTACAGTTCAAAAGAGACTGATAGTTGGAGACCTTCATACATCTGGCATTGGAAACAGAAAGATCCACATAATAATAAATACGTATACCAAGAGCACTGTCTGCACAACTATTCAAACACAAAAAAACTGCATGGAACAGTTGAAATCCTGACAGGCAGATGCAGGATGGGGAGGAGGATGGTCAAACAAGCAAATAAATCCCCTAGAATCCCTATTTCAAACTTTGGTGGCATCTTGGGGTCACCAGGTTTCAAAGGGCATTGGAAGACATCTCCCATAACCACAGGCTCTGTGGAAGGGTTATAAGAAAGCCTTTTTTAACCAAGAGCAAGAACATGCAATTTGCTAAAGGTAATTCAGTTTATGGGTGGACAAAGGAGCAATGGTCAGAGAAGTAGTATACACCCTCTTAGTGCTATACCCGATCCGCAGCTCTTTCACTGAATAGCAATGGGTATCCAATCATCAGGAGATACCACAGAAATGGTCACTGAGATGTCATAATGAGACAGTTTAACCCTGTACACCTTGACCTCTCCCCTGTGGCAGCGGCCCTCACTGTTGCTAGGTCAACCCTGTCGTTACTAGTTGTCCATCTACCATATTTCACCATCTCTTTAGAACCACGGCCAGAATGAGCCTTTTCCGGTTGTATGCTGAATCTTTCAGGATTCTGGTTTTCTTCAGCTGGCAGCCAAGCTTAGTGAGCATAATGGAAGTTCTAAACTTAGGTTAGTGAACCACACCATACCTAAATATGTCACTCCACCAATCCACGTCCTAACCAACCAGCCTATTTATACCGCCTTCATTCAACAATCTTTGTCTGTCTCGTTCGACGTCCCTCCCCCCCATTCCCTTCTATTCTTCTCTTACCCTGTCACTGCATAGGAGCCCCAGGGGACTTGAAGAGCCTTTATGACTCTGAGAAGAGGCGCGACCCCCAGCTTGAGTCTCATCACCTGGGGCTTCCTGTTATCCTGCACCGGTCTCCTGCTCAACTCTTTTCCATCCTTCATTAGTACAATTCCCATGCTTATTCAGTTCAATAAATACTGTATCATTAACCACTATTTTAGGTGTGGTCTGGAATTCATTTAATACTCGATGGCCAACATAGCTACGGCAGCCAACCTCAATAGGGTAACATTCAGCTTCCTGACCATTGTCTACACGTTGCTGAAACAACTCTTTGTATCAATCAGAATTTCTGTTGAAGGCATCATCTGTGTTGCTTTCCCAGCTGAGAGTCAGTTCAATCATTTTCATCATTTTCCTTTTATTAGACTAAACAACTAGGTCCGGTCATCACCATGTTTCCACGCCAGGGAAAACTAATGCTTTTTCAAGGTCTGCACTTACTTCCCAGACTCCATGCCATCTATCGTTCTCCTTCAATGACTTACTGGCTTAGCTGTTCACAGAATTTGATGTAACCAGTCTTTGGCACTTGTGGCAGCTTACCACTATTAATTTCAGCTACCTTCTTTTCCACAGCCTTGCCAAACACAGCAGGTAATGAGATTCAAGACCTAAGGGACAATTCAAAAGAATATGCCACTAAGTCCCTTTCGCATCGTATCCTCACATATGTTCTACAATCTTCCGGATTTTCCAAACTTGCGAGCATGTCGTATGTTGACCTGACCAGAAATCTTGTCCTAGCTGGTTCTCCGGGCCAGAATTTTTGCCAGGGCACTTTTCTCTCTGACACTTTCTCGTCCCATGAGACACTTTGCCCTTGTATACTTCGCTGAACTAAGTGCATGTAGCACCTCTCCTTATCAGTCTTAATTACTGCTACTATGGCATCTCGTTGTTCCTTAGGAGTCAAAGTGTTCTGAGGTTTAAACAAACTGCCTCCAAGTCCCTGCGGCATTGTTTGTGTGACCCCATGATGTCTTTAAACCACGTGGCATCAACGCTCTCATCTGTAGCTTCTGCTGCTTTCTACCTTCTGCTTCAGTTAATATTTGGAGGATCAGAGGAGATGGAATGGTCTTTAGACAAAGCATCTTAACCAAGCGCACTTTTCCACACTTCAACAATTCAACAATTTAGGGTGAGAGGAAATTCTAGAACGCTTCTATTTTTGTAAGGTGCCTATTTGGGGGTTATGCGAGGAAGACCCAGCCATTTTTTGATGCAGTTGTTCATGAGTTGCTTGATCTTCTCCACTCTCTCTGGTTTCTCATTTTTCTGCAGCCATCAAACGCTTCCTTAGCTCACGTTTTTACTCACGTAATTCAGCAATTAATCTGGATCTTCTTGCCAATCCATGTAGAGTTGGTTTCCCCTTTCTGATCTTGTTCTTTGCTGATGCAAAGGTTGCTTCTCCTTTACAATAAGTTTTGCCGGAAACGAGTTTTAGTTTTTCCTCAACGTGCCATTCATCCTCTTAAGCATTTCCATGACAGTACTCTCAAACTCGATGTGCTGCTGATTCTCTGTGGACTTCAGCCAATCAAGTCTTGGGCATTTCTTGCCAACTCCTTCCTGCTCAGGTGTACAGGCACTGTGGTGTGCTTCCGGGACGTCACCAGTGCTCGTCTTACGGAGCGTGCTCCCGCAAATCTGGGCTTCTTTAATGCTTGCTGATGAATTCTCATTCTCTCGTAGGTTTTAAACAGTTTGCCATAGCACTCGTCATAGAGATTACTACTCTCATGTGATCCTGACGGTTGATCTCTTTCCATTCCATTGTCTGGTTAGGATCAATGGCTTGATAGATTCCACCAAAAGTCAGGCAATTTTGGCTGATGATTTAATTGCATCTGTCGGAAGGAAGAGACTTAAATATAGGTGGACTTTCCGGCAAGAAAAGGACCAAAAGCTCGGCTCAAAATCCTAACAGAAATGGTACCAGGAGAAAAAAACCAATGTTCAGCAGTAGCCATCTCAGTCACCAGATGTCAATCTGATCTAAAACCTGTGGACTGATGTGAAGACTGCAGCTGATTAGGGCAAACCCAAGAATATGACCGGTCCTGAAAGGATCTGCATAGAGCAGTGGTCCAAAATCAAACAAAATGAATTCCTTAACCTTATCAAAGAGTATGGGAACCTGAGTAATTTCTTAAATTGAACATCAACTAATCCATTATTTATGTTTTTGGCATCTTTTAGACCCAATGAAAAGGGCCTCTGGAGCGAAGAGGTTTTATATTCCCTTAAAAAAAAGTAAAATTTTTTCCTAAAAAAAATTCACCTTGGTACACAGCATAATTTTTGTTTTCCCCAACATGCAATATCTCCCTTTCAAACTAATCCAAGGACATTGCACTTTAGAAGTCATTAGAAGCACAGAAGCACATTGAAAAGAATGGTCCATTGATAATGATTTCTTAATATATTCAGCCCAAAATGTGACACATCCTGAAAATTTACCAATATAATAGCAAACCCATCAGTTCACAGACCTAATCATTTTTTCAGTGTACTGTTACTGTATATTAACCTAGAGGGCCTCATTGTTTACAAAGTCTGTTTTGCTTTTGAGGGAGACGGTTAATGAACTGCAATTTTCTTGGCATTTTGAGTCTCCCTCAATAATTTAATTTGTTTTTATGGAAACATTTTGGTCTCAAGAATTCACCCAAGATATAAAGCACATTTGTTTTGCTCAATCCAAATGAAATGTAACTGGCCTAATCAGGACTAAAAACAGCAGTGCCTTAAAGGAGCTGTGTCACCATTACTGCACATGCTCAGAACTTACATCCTAACAAACTGAATCTGCTTGACTGCATGTCATAATCTGATTCCAACCTTGCATTCTATTTATATATTTCAGTTATTCAGGCATTATGGCTTCTAAGGAGTTTTCTATGGAAATTCAAGGATTCAAAGTGCTAATGTAGCACTTTAGCTGAAGAAGAATGTAAGCTGGTTTGCCATGGCCAATAATCTAAAAAGAAGAAAAATACCTTCTTCTTGTATACACACATACATACAGTATAAAACAGCAGTGTATATTAATAAATTATATAAAAACAGCAGCGGTGCAGAGCCACAATACACATACAAACGTCTTAGATACCTCAGACTTAACACCTTTCCGGATAAAATATTTCCTTCAGAGCACATCCGTGATAACATCTGCTGGCCAAGATTTTTAAATTAAATAAATCTATTTTTACTTCACATCTAACTGACAACTAGAACCCTTCACAACAACAGAAGTCTACTCTATGTTTTACACTTAAACAGTTTGTTTCCTGCTGCATGAGGCACTGGATTGTTCCTCACGCACCATATGCAGGACATTCAAGTGTGCTAAACTTATGTTAATATAAAAGCAAATTCACCAATTCTTTTTCATTAGACTTTAGAGGCAAAGTCTCTCTTCCCTGAACACTTCTCAAAGGGAATGTATAAGAGAAATCTAACGTCCCACACGGGCTCTGAACTGAGTTAGATGTATGGCGGCAGTTGAAAAATTCATATACATCAGGAGTTCTTGACTCTGCACCACATTGCTCCTTCAAATATGCAATGAAAAATACTGTGGCAAAGTCATTACATCCCAGAGGAATGCATTTCTTTTATACAAGAGAATGACAGCAATGTTTTGCATATACTGGAGTTTTTTTCCCCTGTGTTGAAAGCAGAGACACATTCATCTGTTCAATCAAGAAATACTTCAAGATACTGGCTAAATTTGAGCTGCTTGGTCCAACACTGGTGGTGTTAAGTCTATTGTTTATGGCTTGTTTTCTTGGCCCGGAGGGAGGATAAACTCTCCCTGCAGGTAGGGTGCGTGGCATCTCATTTAGCTCAATGAGACACCTGCTCGGATCATCCTGGACCAGGACAACATCCAAACAGCACCGGCTCGGTTCTGCCAGCTGACCCACCCAGATGGCTTTTTGACATTCATATGTGGAATCAGCTGCGGCCCTGTACTCATCTGCATATTTCATGTCACATTATACGCTATATTAGCGCCGGATGTTTATAATTCAAGGTAATGCATAAGTAAATAGGAAAGAAAAGGTTTCTTTAGAGGGTGAAGCTCATTTCTCTCAGTTCAACTTTCAAGGTTACAGACAGTTTGAAGTTTTGTTATTGTTTTATATCTTCCATTTCCATTTTAGCACAAGAAATACACACAACAACTTACGTGTCCCAAGGCAAACTCGGGTCACATAATATGCAACGTTTTGGCTCTGTCAAGTTTCTTTACCTCCCAGGAGCGGGTTGTTTATACTGAAAACTCAAGTGACTGACACAAGTGACAAATATTATTAGGGGAATTAGATAAAAATCAAACAATTTAATACCAAAAGGTACTTCCACCGCATACCTCACTGTCACACTCCTGCTTCAAGTACACATACCAACACAAACACCCTCCCCAATGTGCACAAACACACCATTTAGACCCTTTCTCTTGGTATTAAGCCTATCTAGACCAGGCTTTTTGGGGCTTCCTGGGGCCAGGGGGGGCTTTTTACCCCCCCCCCCCAGTAACTCGTAAACGACATGGCGTATGACCACCAAATTTGCAGGGGGTGATGTACACGTAAAACTAAATCACTAAAATTATTTTGGTATTATTATGACCTATTATGACGTCATTTTGACGTCATCTTTTCATTTTTATTACCCAGAATTCCATAAAATACACAAAATTCTATTTATGTTCCGTGAAAAAAGTTTTTCATTTACTCAGAATGTTTTTCTTAGAAGTTCAAGTCAGAAAGAAATGAAAGTAAACTTATGAAGGATTACAGGTTTGCGCAAGCAAAACTTGCTCTGCTCTTATCGTCGACTTCTTTGTGTTTAGTATATTGATTTCAATCTACAGCCTAAAGACCACCTTAATAATGGGAAAAAAGGTCTATTTGTTGGTACTAGAAGCTTTTCATCATAGGAAAATAAAAGGAATCAATGAAATTTGAGGGAAAATGTACCTGAGTCAAAGATATAGTCCGCCATCTTGGATTTTGGCCCTTTAAATTCAATGACGTCATCAAATTTGAATAAATTAATTTTACTTAACAAAGCTGACATTAAATTACGTAAGATATTGTAAATATAATGGAATAAGTGAAAAAGAAAGTCTGGAAACTACATTGATGAAACCGAAATCGGCGATTTTTTTGTCAGACATACCTGTTAGAAAACTGTTGCAATGGAAATGGCGAAGTTGTTGGACTTGACTTGTTGGTATGAAATTGTTCCCAGACAAGTTTTAGGAAAAGTCACCAAGTTTGGTGGTCCTAGCTCAAGCCATTCAGACATTATACAATGTGAAAATTGGCGCGGGCATAAAAGCCCCCCGGTCTAGATAGGGTTAAACACCCAAACAACCTTTCAAATTGCTACCCATCCACACAGAGAAACACACACACATGCTTATATATAAATATACACACACGCTTATATATACACCGATGATGCAAAACTTTAAAACCACTCACAGATGCAGCGAATAATGTGTTGATTATCTCATTATAATTGCACAATTAAGGTCTGCAGACAGATCTTAGGCAGTAAGGCTGGATTTACAATGCCAGTTAAAGGGACTATGTCAGCCGGGGCGCATGCACGTGACAAAGCGAAAAACTTGAAAACGTTAGGCTAACTATTTCAAGTTCATAGAAGATGTAAGGTGTAAGCATTTCAATCTGTTTATATCGTGTTCATCCTTTAGAAATTTACTGAAATGTTTACCAAAAAACTATCTTTATTGATTGTAGAGCCTATTCGAAGCATCAGTTTTCATAGTTTGGGTTTTTGTAGCGTTATTATTGCTTTTAAATCAGCCTGCGTTGATTATGTTGTCCCATGGCGGCCGTCAAACTGGAAGCGGTCTCAAAAGGATCTATGACAGCTGCTCGTCAGGCAAAACGTTGCGACAAACAGGTTCTGCGAATGTTGAAGACAGTTGCTTGATAAAAATTTCCCCAAACTTCTCAAGGATGCACGCGATGCAAACAGATTGCAACTCCACCATGAATTCACCGGTTTACCCTACTTCACACTTTCAATGTGTTTTCGCCCAAAGAAATATGGATGGATAGTATAATTTATTCTTTGGGGGTTTAGGCAAAGATAAATGTGGTTACTCTAGCAATTTCAGGTTTGCAGGCAATCTTCTGTATTCAAAACAGCAACGAAGGTACGCTTTACACAAGTACTAATAAGCTTGGGGTTTGTATTTCTGCTCCCTTGATATCGCACTGAAAATGTTTCTCGACTGGACTCTACTACGCATATGCCCCAGCTGACATAGTCCCTTTAAATGTGACACGAATCGGATCTTTTGCTCAAATGCGGCCAATATCCGATCTGTCACATGGCTGTGTAAACAGAAAAAAAACACATTGATTCCGCCCTCGATCGGATCCATCAGATTGGATCCAGGCCTCATTCAAATGTGGTTTTTGTTCGGATATGTATCTGGTGTGTATTGGATATGTGCCAATGTGCCTGTCGTGTAAATGCATGTCAACATGCAGATAGGATATTTTGTAAAAAATTGTGTTCTTGGTGCGTCAGAAATGGCGACAGTTTCTGACGTAACATGTGGAATGTTTGTTTACTCATTCTAAAATTTCACACCCACTGTTCATCATCAAACCTTTGTACAACCTGCTCCCACCAATCCCTCGATCTCTCTCGCATCCGCACACTCCTCTGAACAGTGGAGGAAGGATGATCGCGGCATAGACATACAAGGCGATTATAGTCCTTCTTCTCCTCAGAATCCTCTGGATTGGACAGGGATTTTTCATGCATCGCATGATAAACATCAAGCCAAGCTCAATGTCATCCATTGTTTACAAAGTGAAGTGTGTTGCCTACCCTATGCCAAATATAGGCCTGACTAAGGCGAGTCTGCCTACGACGGCGATGATGCAGGTGATAGGTGTAAAAGGGGTTAACAGGAGAATCAGATGTGGGTTACCCAGTGAAATGTTGCGAGCTTGCTTGATGTTTTGATCTTTTCTATAACTGCTAGGCCTGCATGCTTTTGTAGCGCTGCACGCACATTTGCTTTTATTTTCAGCAGCGTTTTCAACTGTGCACATGTGGATCGCCCAAGACAACGGCCAGGAAGTGAGTGGTGTAAACAAACAGAATCGAAATGAAACATATCATTCACGCTCAAAACAAGATGTAAACACGCAGTTGAACAAGTCAGATATGGGCCTCAAAATCCGATCCATATCCGATCTGGGCAACAAGACTTCAGTGTAAATCCAGCCTAACTGAGCAGCTAGTTCTCATATTCAACATGTCGGATGTGGCAGAAATGGGAACTAAACAACATTGACAAGGGCCAAATCGTTATGGCCTGCCGAAAGGGTTAGAGTATCTTTGAAGGGCCAGATTTCTGGGGTGCTCCCTGTCAGCAGATGTGAGCACCTACTGACAGTGGTCCAAGGGGGACAAAACATGAACCAGCAACAGGGTTTTGGGCGCCTGAGGGTCATTAATGCATGAGGCTATGTAGGCTGTCCCATCTGGTCCAAACCGACAGAAGGGCAACTGTGTTACTGAGAATTTCAGTAATATTTCCATTAGGAATGTGTGATGACAATACCCTGGGGCACATTGCACTTTTTAGCTTGCAGTGCTCACTCTAACCCCGGTCCACCTCTAAAAGCGCCCCCACTGGGTTCCCGAGCATTAGAACCGGACCTTGGAGCAGTTGAAGGTTGCCTGGTCCAGTGAGTCACATTTTCTTTTACATCACGCGCTGCGGCTGGGGATGTGTGCATCTCTACCTGGGGAGAGATGGCATCAGGATGCACTGTGGGAAGAAGACAAGCCGGTGGAGCCGATGGAGTGTGATACCGTGGGAAATGTTCTGGCGGGAAACCCTGAGTTTGGGAATTCAAGTGACGCCAGTTTGATGGAGCAGTTTTGGCAGCAGGGGACCTTCACTATATTAAGCAGGTGGTTTAAATCTTGTGGCTGATCGGTGTACATATAATGTATACATTCAGCGATCGGCCATAACATTATGATCTTTGATAGGTGCTGTGAATAACATTGTAGGTGGGATATATTAGACAGCAAGTGAACATAGATAAGACACTTTATTGAAACCGGCAGGGAAATTTTTCCTCTGAATTTAACCCATCCTATAGTTAGGTGCAGTGAGCAGCCAGTTGAGTTGGAAGCAGGAAAAATGGAAAAGTGTAAGGATGTGAGTGACTTTGACAAGGGCCAAATGTGATGGCTGGACGACTGGGTCAGAGCACCTCCAAAAGTGTGGCTCTTGTGCGGTGTCTACAGTGGTCAGTACCTACCAAAAGTGGACCAAGGAAAGAAAACCGGCGAACCAGCCAAAGGGCCATGGGCGGCCAAGGCTTATTGATGCACACGTGGATCAAAGGCTGGCCTGTATGGTCCAATCCAACAGAAGAGCTACTCAAAGTGCCAAAAAAATTCATGCTGGTTTTGATAGGAAGGTGTCAGACCATCTTGTAGCGAATGGGGCTGCGTAACCACAGATCGGTAGGGGTGCCCCTGCTGACCTCTGTCCACCACTGACAGCACCTACAATGGGCACCTGAGCATCAGAACTGGACTGATGAGTAGTGGAAGAAGGGGCCTGCTCTGATGAATCGGGCTTTTTTTTTTTTTTTTTTTTTTTAACATATCATACGGATGGCTGGGTGCATTTGCATTGCTTACCTGGGAAAATATTCTGCAAAAAAGGGTCCAGAAGTGCTACTCAACTGCTAATATTCAGCATGTGCAATTAAGCATGATTCATGACAAAGCCTTTTGAATGTGAAATGCACGTGGAATACATGCTAAACCCTTCATGCACTGGTTCAGGACTTTTGCCCAGGAGTACACAAGCACACACACTACTATCACCCTTGAACAAGAACGCACTGGTGCATACATGCGCATAAACACACCCATTAAACCTCTAATGGAGAATGACAATGAATTAACCCTTTGAGCGCCAAATACATTTTCAAGGAATTAAAAATGTAGTTATCCTGAGCTGTTGAAACCTATCATGTGGCAACTTGTTTAAAAGAGCTCCCGCAGGGTTTTCAACAGCATCTGACTTTGATATCTTATATCATTGGGCAACCATAGTTGCCCACGGCACTGAAAGGGTTAATTATTGAGATATATAAATGGACACTGTCCAAGCCACAGCAACTGTGTACCAGGTGTCAGCAGCCCGTCTGCGTCAGAAACGTTATCAGTTATACACACAGGTATAATGCTCAATGAGGAAATATCCCTTTCAGTGGTCGGTTTGTAGTTTCTCAGTCATGAGAAATCAGCTGAGCCTGTGAGATGAGGAAGCACTGATTTGATCACGCAGTAATGAATCAGTTGAAAGACTCACATTCAAACAGCTAAGACCCTCAACACTGAGTGATTCATCCCAGAGAGGCACAGTGCAGCGAATTCATCTCTTGTGAAATAAGATATCAAATTCGAGCAGCGGTGGAATGGATCTGGTAACAGTGGTAATTATTTTAATGAAGTGCTTCTGAGGTACTGAAAGAGGGAGAGGTGTGATGGGCTGGGCACAGGTCCTTCTGTATCAGAGCAGTTGCATTTTCAGTGGATGACTAATTATACAGCAAGCATTTTAACGCTGAAATTATCAAGTACTGTTCTGAGTCACTGGGGCTCTCTCTACCCAGCTACTTTCACAAAAACTGTTTAAAAAAAAAAAAAAATTTTTAAAAAAAGAGCCACAGTATCAATTTTCACAAAGTGAACAGCGAGGAAAAGACTTATATTTTGTATTAATTTTATTTGGGTTGTAACAAATTTCCTCAGACAGGAAGCTGGATGCACTAAAGCTCTGTAACATGGGGGAATAAAGTGAAAGCAAAGCATCCAAGAAACGCCCCAAAGCTGCAGCTCCCTCAGGACCTAAACCTTCATAAGACACACATTTACCTTTTAAGTTTCTTCCAGCCGAGATGAGAACAGATGGTGGTTGAGGGGTTTAGAGGAAGAGTAGGTGTGCGAGAGGGAATGAGAGATTGAAGTCATTATTTTGCTGCATTTTAATAACAAGTCCAGTGTCTACTCTGCCTGGTATTCAATTTCCTACTTTTCTTGTTTCCTGCTGTTGCAGTCAGTGACAGCTCTCAGCAATGGAAGAGAAAAAGACTCACATTGAAAAGATGTTGGCATGGAACTCTGCTCGTCTGGGATTGTTATGAATGAGATGAATGAACGATAGCATTGAAAACTTTAAATCCTTTGACCATTTTGTATGCATTGCTGCTGCTTTGATATTTCTTTTGACTCGCTTTAAATTCATGTCTGAAATCCACGACCCGTTTATGCACTCAATTCTAGAACCCCCAGCCCAGTGGGCAAATTAACGCTCGAATAACGTCACGTTCAAATGTTGAAACATTGAAATAAGGTTGGATTTGAAATTTGAGTGGGTGTCAAAAATCTGACGTCTGATTTTCTCGGTACGCTCAAATTTCAAATCCAACCTTATTAAGGGCTGCCACCTTTGAGAATCAAAAGGGGGAAAGGGGATCGGGGAACGCACCGAAATACCTTGACATTGTCATTAACTAATATGCTTTTTCTCACTTCAAGTGCTTCTAAATTTTATATAACTAGATTAATTGCATGTTTACATGTGAATTTTTAAAATAGAGTTTACATGTTCTCCCTGAGTTCATGTAGGCACTCCAGTTTCCTCCCACAGCCCAAAAACATGCATGCTGGGTGAACTGGTGTTATTGTGTAAGTTAACGGTGGGCAAACCCTACAACAGACTGGTGAGCTGTCCAGGGTGCGTTCCTGCCTTTCTCTCACAGTTGGCCAGGGTAGACCCCAGCTCCCCTGCCAATTTGATAGCAAAGAAGCAGTTGAGGTAATGGGTGGATATTACACCAATATAATAGGCTACCCTATCTAGTGTAGTTGGTGGAAGGGGTTATCATGCACCCCCGGAAATATACTTCTAATCAGCATTTCTGGCTTGGAAACATTGTGCTGAAAATGATAGGCTATGTTAAAATGTTGTCAAAATATCCCATTATGTTTTTTATGCAAATTAGTGCCGCCATTATCATAAAAATCTATTTTCATTATATCTCAGCCAATATTTCAGATAACTGAAAACATAAGGTGTCTAGACCAATATTTTAGGGGTCAAGGATCACAATTGAACTACTCCTACAGTTGCAACATGTATCTGTGGTATGCCACTATGCAAATCAGTGCTGAAATGACAAAATAATTGTAATTAATAAAGTTGTTTTAACCGCTGACGACACAAGTGTTGCTGATAAGGGAACAAATAAAGTGTCTGAACAAGTGTGTGTGTGACCATCGTTTTATACACAGATACACTCAATGGCCATTTCATTAGGGGCACCTCGCCAGAAGGCCTTCAGGTTGCCATCAGGGCAAAGAGTCACAAAAAAAAAAATCAAAAAACATTTTATTGAATGGAAAAATTTATTTTCAATTTTAAAAATTGCGCAAAGAATGGAAAGATTTATTGTTTGTCACTTGTTTAGAAAAAATACTGTACATTACATTCGGGTGCATTCAACAAAATATATTCATTATGGAGCGTCAGTGTTAGTTCAGACAGGCACGGAAGTCAGTCTTGGCTCCAAACCTTGTCCAATCGTATTGGACTTCAGCGTCACGTGACTTTAATTTGCGCGTCTTTTTAAATAAGGCGGCGCTCCATCTCAACTAACCAAGCTCTACCATTTCCCACCAAGACCCTTTACAGATCTGCGCAAACAGCCATGCCTGCAGTTCTCTAAGGTATGAAAATCAGTACTTGGGTATTTTTCTTACCTCGTGCATCATCATTCTGTCCGCGCATCCTGATCCTTTCTCGGGAGGAATGCGTCCTATTTCAGCTGCCATCTCTCCGTCTTCGCAGTCAGATCATGGCAGGTACTGACGTAAACTTGGTTAAATTTTTTAAGTTCGTCGAATCTGGTTTAGGGCGAGAAACGCCTAATGGACTACGGACATTTCTGTCATTCTGAAGGACAATGATCCGAGACTGTTAAAAATCTTACCATGACAGAGTTTACTGTGGCATTCGTGTATTAAGGGATGTGATTAAGTGAAATGTACCCGGACGCAGGGCGAGCTAGACACCTATTTGGCTATCATTTCTGATCTCGCTCTGTCTTACGGTGGCACTCTGTTTACTAGTATCATAAGTACTTTTCTGTTAAAGCTGGTTATTCCTCCAAAAGTTTAGTCAAAAGACTGGATTGGTCTCAGGTCGATTTGGCGTTACTGAGCAGGCATTTTACACCGTGGTGTCTTCTGCACTATCAGCGGAGCTGCCTCTCATTCCTCCCGCCTCTGCCCTAAAATCATTGCCGAGTCCAAACCCCCTGTGACAGCCCTCACCGTGCCTCTGCCACCGAGCCCAAGTTTTTTTGCGGAGACGGCCATCTAAAGTTTGTGTGCTCTCGCCGCAAAGCCGCGTCTGCCGGCTAAGGAAAGTTAAACAAAGTATCTACCCCCAGCAACACCCCAGAACTCTCTAAAGACGCTGAGGACCCTTCAGATCGCTGTTTTTGTCTCGTGCTTGTTGTTTGGTTTGATTAATGGCTTTTGTGCGGGTTTATACGATATTCACTCCAGCGCGAGTGCAATAACCTGCCGTCTGCCCAGCAGGAACCGGACGTGGTTGATAAAATCCTGGCGAGAAAAAGTTGAAAAGGGGTACATGATTGGTCTGTTTCCCAAATCTCGTTAACTTCATACCGTTCTAACCCTATAGGCGTTGCTATTCGTAAGTATTCTGAGAAGAGAAAAAAAAAAAAAAAAAAAATTATCATTGAATTGTCTGCCCATTATGACTGAAAGATTCAAAGCATGAATGATCTCATCCCTCACCCCCCATTCTCGCTCTTTTACTTTACTGTCGATCACGCATTAAACTCATTGAAATTGCTGGATCAGGTGCTTGGTTGGGTAAAGCTGACATTACCGATGCTTTTAAAATTATGCCTCTGAACCCCTCTCAGTGGAATCTCTTTGAGTTGATTGGAAAGAAAAATGTATTTCGCAGTACGCCTGACCTTTTGATGCTGTAGCAGCCCCTGCATTTTCGATACTTTATCCGAGGCTCTTTGCTGAAACTTCTGAATGTTTACAAACTGCCGTTTACATTTATTAGACGACTTTTGGATAATTGACTTTCCCAATTCCGTTCCAAGTCGCAGCATGTTTACACTCAAAGACGTTTCAAGAAACTGGGGTACTACGCAGAAATTGGAGTTTTGGGTATTTCTCTTGACTCAGTTAAAATGCAAGCATCTCTACCCCAGGATAAATAGCGCAGGATCAGGAGGTTATGGAGAGTGCAATGTCGGCTTCGTCAATGACAAAGCTGGAATTGTTGTACCTGTTGGGGCACCTCAACTTCCTTCATGTACCGGCTTCTCGACCTCTCAATCTGTAATCAATTTGCATAAAACTGTCAAATCAGACGAAGGTTAAAAAATCTGATTTGCGCTTTTGGTCACGGGTCGGCGCAAGCACCGGAATGGCATTCGTTCTTTTTTATAACGATAGGCCGGAGTCATCGGTCGCCTTCGGTCTTCACTGATGCAGCTCCCTCCGTTGGTTTTGGGGGTTTGGCTGGTTTCTTGAGGTTTGGATTGTCAAACCTTATTAAAAGCTTATGAGGCTGCTGGTCATATTTCTCCTATTTTCGTGCAGGTTTTTAATCCCAGTTCTGCCAGTTTACATTTCCATGATCAGTGCCTTTATAGTGCATAGTTCAGAGTTTCCAAAAAAAAAAAAGAATTCATCCCTGTTCTTCTAAAGCATGAATTGCTGGGGTCTAGTTTCACTTAAGATGTTTAGATCCTTCAGTTATTAGCTTGTTTGAAATCCCTTCATTCGCCTCCTCTTTAACCGATTAAAGAAGGCTCATCCAGAAGGCAATGATAAGCGTCTTTCCCCCACACTTTATTTGGTGCAAAAGTTGGTATCGCACTTATGAGCTGGGTGTTCTAGTCCTTATGTAGATGTATTGTTGGAAGTAGTCTGTCTTACAGCTTTCTTCGGGGTTCTTGGATGTGGGGAATTCACTACACCTTCAGAGAAATTTAACCCTTTACACAACCTCACCATTTCTGATTTCTCCTGATAACTGTATGTTAAATGGCAACCTCAAACATTCCAAAACTGATACATGTGGTAAAGGCACTTCTGTAGTCTTTGCCAGAACTTACACTGCATTTTGTCCTTTTTCCTCTATTTTTCGGTCCCTGAAATGGCGAGCCAATGCAAGAGGAGATGGGTCCCTGTTCATGACCGATTCTGGGAAGGCGATGTCCCGAGCTTGGTTTGCTGTTCGTCTCTGCATCCTGAGCAGTGCTGTAGTCTGCCCCCAATCCTATGCACCACACATTCCTCTGTAGTTCCAGCAACTGTTCTCCTAACCCTGTGTCGCTGGTCCTCAAGAGTATACCAGAAATGCATCCGTCTTAATACCAGTGAATTTAGTCCGCAGAAGTAGCAATTATTTGTGTAATCGGTAAATTATTGTTCTTGCAATGTTAATTCTATGCTCACACCATGCTTTGCCACCTCGAATTTAATGTTGGTCAACGGTAATGGGCCTTAGGAAAATCAACGCGTGCAAAGTACATGGGTATCGTCCAATCCGTTCAACTTGGGGAAACTGGCATTTCATTCATATCGATTCACTATCTGTATCCGCCTTCTATCCATCTAAAATTTAAAATATCAATGTATTTACCACATGTAGACTCATCTCTCATAGCATATTTCCTTTGCATCAAGTCTCTCATGAGGGACTTGCCGAATGTTCCTCTGCTCGCACCAGCAGGCCACTAATGTCCAGCATCCAGAGGAGAAGGTCATGCACGCTTGCATGAATTCAAAGGAAATGCGACATGCTTGTCGCTACACATATCCTCATTCTCACATAGTATATTTCCTTTGTATCAAGTCACTCATAGTGTCTTGCCGAATGTTCTTCTGCTTGCATTCAGCAGGCCGCTGATCTCCTGCATCCAGAAGAGAAGGTCATGCATGCTTGCATGAATTCAAAGGAAATGCGACATGCTTGTCGCTACACATATCCTCATTCTCACATAGTATATTCTCTATATCAAGTCGCTCGCAGTGTCTTGCCGAATGTTCTTCTGCTTGCATTCAGCAGGCTTGTGATCTCCTGCATCCAGAAGAGAAGGTCATGCATACTTGCATGAATTCAAAGGAAAAGCGACATGCTTATCGCATTCACATTGTTTATCCCCACGTAACACACTTTCCGCATATCGATTTTTGTCTATAAATGCTCCAGTCAATGTCATATCTTCTACTCCTTGATCATAGAATGAGCTCGTTTGTTATTCGTATTAGAATTTAATGGATCGAAACGCATTTCATGTTCAGATCCCCGCGGGTGACTCTGCTCATCTGCTCCCTGCAGGAGCGCGAGTTTGGGGGTTGTGATCTCCTGGAATGTCTGTGTCATGCTTGCTCAGATTGTTCCAGAGTATCACTTGAGCAGAGTCACCGCCAAATTCAAATGTATGTCATTCCAAATAAATGGTTAAATCTGACGTGAGTGTCCTGTCTGAAATGGAGCGTCAGTGTTAGTTCAGACAGGCACGGAAGTCAGTCTTGGCTCCACCCCTTGTCCAATCGCATTGGACTTCAGCGTCACGTACTTAATTTGCGCGTCTTTTTAAATAAGGCGGCGCTCTCCATCTCAACTAACCAAGCTCTACCATTCCCACCAAGACCCATTACAGATCTGCGCAAACATCCCCTCCACCTCCCCAGCCTCCTCCTTTCCAACGGCACAGTCTTCGGCAGTACTTGTACTCGTACTCTTGTCTTTACATGGTATTGGCATTGTTTTGTATGGTATTGGCATTGTTTGTAATCTGTGTCATTCATTTCATTTTGAGCGCTGGCTGCTGCTGTCCTGCTGTCCTGATCCGTCCTGATCCAGTTCTGCACCATCCTCGGCATGCCACTTCCTGGTGCAACAGACGCCCACTGTTCAGATGGACTTAAATGGAACTCTTTTGCTATTTTACTCTATTTTGACTTTACTTTGTTAATATTTAGCTAGCCCTATGGAGGATGGGCTTCCCCACTATAGTCTGGTTCCTCCTGAGATTTCTTCCCACTGGGGAGTTTTTTTCTCACCACTGTTTGAGGATTTTCTCCCTACTGGGGAGTTTTTTGCCTCATTTGCTGAAGTGGGGAATAGGCTGGGCACTGCCCTTTCATTTATTTAATCTCTCAATGTAAAGCGTCTTTGTGACAGTCTGTGAAAAGCGCTATACAAATAAATTGAATTGAAATTTTAAACACGGTGAACCAGGCTCTGCCGGGGGGGGTTGTGATCTCCTGGAATGTCTGTGTCATGCTTGCTCAGATTGTTCCAGAGTATCACTTGAGCAGAGTCACCGCCAAATTCAAATGTATGTCATTCCAAATAAATGGTTAAATCTGACGTGAGTGTCCTGTCTGAAATTAAAAAAAGTCAAGCCCACCAGCCAATTAGCAAGGATAAGAGCTTCCAAAAATTAGTTTAGCCTATAAGTTTAGCTTTCAGCAACAGCTATCTGAATATACCTCAAAACCTGCGGCAAGCTGGACATCTGGCAGCAGAATAACAAATTCTACAGAAAGATAGTTAGAGCTAAATTGGCTTTTATTGGTTTTTACATTTTTCGACATATTTTTATGTAACAATAACATTTGTGTCCAATAAAAGCACAGCATTCAACATAAACATAAACATAAGCAAAGAGCAGCACATATACGTACATTTCAACAGCTTTGACATCAATCAACATACAAACCCCAATTCCAATGAAGTTGGGATGTTGTGTGAAACCTGAATAAAAACAGAATACAATGACTTGCAAATCGTTTTTGAACTATATTCAATTGAGTACACTACAAAGACAAGATATTTAAGATAAACTTTATTGGTTTTTTTGGACATATTCACTCATTTTGAATTTGATGCCTGCAACACGTTCCAAAAAAGCTGGGACAGGGGCATGTTCACCACTGTGTTACATCACTTTTCCTTTTAACAACACTCAATAAGCGTTTGGGAACTGAGGACACTAATTGTAGGAGCTTTTTAGGTGGTAGGGGTGTTCAGCGATGCCATTTTCTGCATCTGTATCTGTGTCTGTGTAGGCAACAAAATGATCTGCATTTGTATCTGTATCCGGAAATGAAACCGGAAGTGGGTGTGGTTTGTTGCAGGAGCTTTTACTATTTCAATATTAAGGGCTGATTTCACAGAAATGTTTTAAGGTTTACACGCGGATAACTTTATTAATCGCGCGTTTAGCATGCGTTCAACTGAAATCACCGTTTCACAAGGCACAACTGTCCGCGTGCGTTTAAATATTTTAAACGCCTGCGGTCAAATAACAAAAGAACATTTAAACGCTCGTGAGGGTATGTTTAACTCGCGAAAACTACTACCACAGATTGATTTGCACCTAAATGAGTGACGCTGACCTGCCTTCATCTTGTTGCCTGGTAGATTTTGAGCAAGACCTGCCTTTTCTGGAAAAGAAATAAAATAAATGAAATGAATGCATAAATTAGTTGCTTTCTTCCGTCTCTTAATCACTTAATAGAGGGGTTTTGCGAGGCCACATTTTTTGTTTACATCTACGTTTGCATTTTCTAAAAAGGCTACCATGAATGAAGTCCGAACAGTGGCGGCCGGCCAGTAGAGGGCGCTGGGACGCCGTGCCCCTTCAAATATCAAGATATGAAAATTTACTTAAACATGTTAAATATAATTTAGTTGTATAATGCAAATAATTATGAAATAAACGTGTTTTTCAGTCTGTGGGTGCCTGTCAACAGCCCCTAAATATCGGTTCCAAATGGTATTTGGTTGATTTCTCTGTATCCATATACTTCCTGTGTGAGGGACGCCGGCCAAACGGTACCTTATGGAAGCTCTCAAAGTTTTGGTGAGCTCGTGACCCGAGGCTGCTGTTTCATTGGTTTCTTCAGATTTTCTTACGGGGCGCAGTTCTGTGCGCTCCAGACACTCCCACTTTTATTGGCAGCCAATTAGTATTGTTTTAATGTTTTTTGATCTAATGTGATTGGACAATTCTCGTGGCTGTCAATCATATTCACACCCACCGCGACGCGTCGTCTCGACTGTCAAATCATCCACCGCCTCTTCAATCTGGTAGCTGAGCGAGATGGCATGTCCAAGTGGAAGCATGGAGACTGAACACAATTCGGTTCTTTCCTTACAAAAACAGCCTTTCTCAAGGCGTTCACTGGAGGAACAAAGGAAAGTAAAGGAGCTTGGCCCGGACCGACCCGATTTAAAGATTCAGCAGCAGGCAAGTGATCGAGGACGAGCTTACACCCGGGGCTTCTCCCGCACTTGTTACGACAAACAGAGTTGGCTAGCTGGATGTGGCGTTAGCAACGCCTTTTATTGCTTTCCCTGTTTCCTGTTCCAATTTGGCAGATTCCACAGAAAGTGTGACCAGTCAACAACTTTTATTTTTGAACCAATATAAAATGTTCCATCTCTCTGCATTTTCAATAAAATATGTCAACAGAATAAAGAATAAATGTTTTACCTGTAAAAACATGGCTATTGTTCTGTAATTTATGTCGGATGTGTAGTCGTAATGTTCGCTCTGCATTCCGCATTGAAGTCCCTATTTTATAACAACCGGTAGTCGGAAAGCGGGGTAAAGCGCATACGCGAGTGGATGTTTACTTCCTGGCCTTCTAGAATTTTCGCCAACTTGCGTTTGTGTCCCTCATCAAAAAGGTAAAAATTTCCGTCCACAGTAATAACGTTAGCAACAACCTCAGCTCTGCTGTGAATGAGATTTGATGGCTGCTGGCAGGGTATTTAAACCCTTGTGCAGATGTGTCCGCCAGTGGACACGGAGCTGCAGATTTATGCACGCAGTTACAATATTCTATCACTAGATGGCACTCCCAGATCAATTATTGAATTTTCACAAGCAAGCCCAGTTCGAAAACTGTTTATTTTATGGACAAGTTCACTCCAATCCCTGGATGGATCAAGCCAACCTTGGTTTGACTTAAAGAGGTTGGCACATCCGTGCCACTGGGTGACCCAAAAAAGTGTCCCTCCTTCCTCTCAGAACTCCAAGGTGGATGAGGAACTTGGAAATGAGTGGGCAGGATTGACTGATTATCCAGTGTATGAATTTTATTGCCACAAAATAATCCCGGGTAAAAACTGTGCATTTCAGGTCACTGTTAAAGAGTAGATATACAGGCTTTAACAAAGCCCTGCTTATTGTGGATTAGCGGGTTGGTCACTGGTGTGCCTTCCCTTTTCTCTGCTCATTGTGCCATTATTGGTGTTGGCTCAGACAATCTTGTCACCGTTTGAGTTCCGTCCTGTGAAAACCAATTTTCCGTCCATGTCACATTAGCAACAAGACCGAATTTTTAAATTCACTTTTTTACCAAAATTGCAGTGATCCAGTCCTAAAACTTCCTGTAAACATTTGTTTTTATGTTATCAATGAAATAAACCACATATATACCATTTATAATTTCATCCTGTTAAGTACAGTGGGACCTGTTGGTCACACCTTCTGTGGAATTTGTCATTTATGTATATAAATATGTAATTTATCACAGCTGTAAGGTGCTGGAAAAGCATGGAAATGCACCTTGAAAATCCTTGAAAAGTGCTTGAATTTCACTTTGGAAAAGGTGTACGAAGCCTGTAGACAGCATTACAGTGCTGTGTTTTTAGATTTGTGTTTTTTTTTGTTTTTCTGTTTAACTATGTTCCATTTATTGTTTGCATCTTTACAAAACATCAAAATCCCAGTTAGTTGGTGGACTATCTTTAACATGACCGCTTTTACAATCAATCTATAAGTAATGTAAGGACAGATACAGTGATCTGTGGACATGTGGACATAGGGCATACATCCTCAATTCATAATTAAAAAAAAGGGTACAAAGTACAAACCCTGATAAAATCTATAGGCTACATTTTCCTTCTTAATAACTGACTGTGTCAACATCAAAGCAGCTGTCAGGTGTGCTGCGCCAAGGTAGATTGCGCCCTCCCCAAAATTTTTAGCACCAGCCCCCACTGAGTCCGAACTGCACTCTTCCTCTTCACCGATAACGAAAGCACAAATGAATGTACAGATCACTACGAATGCCGAGGATGAAACAATCTTGGTGAAGGCTGCATGTGACGTCAGCATCTTGCTCACATCTACCGGACTCACAAAGAAAGTTTGACACTGTTTGAAGCGAAGTGAAATTCTCGCCACGTTTTTTTGCCAACATCTCTGTGCAAAATGCGTGTCCACAACGCAAGCACCCTTACATACGGGGTTATTAACCGGTAAAGACAATTGGAAATGCCCATTATACAATGGCAGTTTGTCATAATTTGACCGCACCTGTTTAGTCTGAGGTCTTAACGCAAGGTTATCCGCATGCAGCTAAACGTGTGATGATCCCATCTTGTGAAATGGTGATTAAACGTTTGTTTAGCTGTCCGCATACAACGGCATTTTAACATGCGTTTAAAATTTAAATGCATGTTAGTGATATGCACGTTAAAATGCTTCTGTGAAATCGGGCAGAGATGTTGTGTGGGGCCTGGTTTGAGAGAAAAGATGTGCAGCTGGAGCATTTTAGTGTTGTTTCCCCGTTAGTTGCGAATCTGTGTTTTCCCGAATATTATATTCGGCTTCGGGTACATCCCTAGTAGGTGGAATTCTTTCCCATTCTTGCTTGATGTACGACTTCAGTTGCTGAACAGTCCGGGGTCTCCGTTGTCGTATTTTGTGCTTCATAATGCACCACACATTTTCAATGGGAGACAGGTCTGGACTGCAGGCAGGCCAGTCCATTACTCGCACTCTTTTACCACGAAGCCACACTGTTGTAACGTGCAGAATGTGACTTAGAATGGTCTTGCTGAAATAAGCAGGGACGTCCCTGAAAAAGACGTCGCTTGGATGGCAGCATATGTTACTCAAAAACCTTTATGTACCTTTTAGCATCAATGGTGCCTTTACAGATGTACAAGTTACCCATGCCATGGGCACTAACACATCCCCATACCATCACAGATGCTGGCTTTTGAACTTTGTGCTAACAACAATCTGGATGGTCCTTTTCCTCTTTAGCCCGGAGGACACGACGTCCATAATTTCCAAAAACAATTCAAAATGTGGACTCGTCAGACCACAGCATACTTTTCTACTTTGTGTCAGTCAATCTCAGATGAGCTCGGGCCCAGAAAAGCCGACGGCGTTTCTCAGTGTTGTTGATATATGGCTTTTGCTTTTCCGAAGTGTAATTGAGCCCACATGGTAATATCCTTTACAGAATGATGTTGGTTTTTAATGCAGTGCCGCCTGAGGGACCAATGGTCACAGGCATTCAATGTTGGTTTTCGGCCTTGCTGCTTACGTGTAGAGATTTCTACAGATTCTCTGAATCTTTTGATGATATTATGGACTGTAGATGATGAAATCCCTAAATTCCTTGCAATTGCACGCTGAGAAACATTGTTCTTAGTTGGACTATTTTCTCATGCAGTTGTTCAAAAAGTGGTGAACCTTGTCCCATTCTTGCTTGTAACGACTGAGCCTTTCGGGCACGCTCCTTTTATACCTAATCATGACACTCACCTGTTTCCAGTTAACCTGTTCACCTGTGGAATGTTCCAAACAGGTGTTTTTTGAGCATTCCTCAACTTTCCCAGTCTTTTGTTGCCCCTGTCCCAGCTTTTTTGGAAAGTGTTGCAGGCTTCAAATCCAATTTGAGTGAATATTTCTTAAAAAAAAAACAATAAAGTTTCAGTTTGAACATTAAATATATTGTCTTTGTCATGTATTCAATTGAATATAGGTCAAAAAGGATTTACAAATCATATTCTGTTTTTATTCACGTTTTACACAACGTCCCAGATTCATTGGGGTTTGTAAAATTGCAAAGATTACGAATCTACAGTACATAATTTCATCAAAAGATTCAGAGAATCTGGAGAAATCTCTGCCACAAGGGACAAGTCCAAAGGTCAGTATTGGATGCTTGTGATCTTTGGGCCCTCAGGAGGCTCTGCATTAAAAACAGGCCTGATTCTGCACTGGAATTCACTGCATGGGCTCAGGAACACTTCCAGAAATCATTGTCTGTGAACACAGTTCACCGTACCATCTACAAATGGAAGCTAAAGCTGTATCATGCAAAGAAGAAACCATATGTGAACACAATCCAGAAACGTGAACATGATCCAGAAATGTCACCATCTTCTCTGGGCCAAAGCTCATTTAAAATGGACTGAGGCAGAATGGAAAACTGCTCAGTGGTCAGATGAATCAAAATTTGAAATTATTTTTGGAAACCACGGACGCTGTGTCATGCAGTCTAAAGAGGAGAGGGACCATACAGCTTGTTATCAGCGCACAGTTCAAAAGCCTACATCTCTGATGGTAGCGGGTTGCATTAGTGCCTATGGCATGGGGAGCTTACACATTTGGGAAGGCATTATGAATGCTGAAGAGTATATAGAGGTTTTACAACAACATATGCTCCCATCCAGATGTCTCTTTCAGGGAAGGCCTTGCATATTTCAGCAAAACAATGCCAGATCACATACTGCATCCATCACAACAGCATGGCTTCGCAGTAGAAGAGTCTGGGTGCCGAACTGGCCTACCGCCAGTCCAGACCATTCACTAATAGAAAACATTTGGTGCATCATAAAACGAAAAATCCGGCAAAGACCCAGGACTGTTGAGCAGCTAGAATCCTACATCTGACGAGTGGGACTTCATTGCTCTCCCAATACTTCAGCTATTGATCTCCTCACTTCCCAGACGTTTACAGACTGTTGTTAAAAGAAGAGGGGATACTAAACAATGGTAAACATGGCCCTATCCCTACTTTTTTGAGATGTGTTTCTGCCATCAAATTCAAAATGAGCTAATATTTTTCATGAAATGGTAAAATGTCTCACTTTCAACATTTGATATGTTGTCTATGTTCTGTTGTGACAAATGTGGGTTAATGAGATTTGCAAATCATTGCATTCTGTTTTTATTCACATTTTACACAGCATCAACTTTTTTGGAATTGGGGTTGTAATTCAGATAAAACCAAATGTTGGTTGCCTAAAGTCCATCAGGAACATATTCACAAATATTGTACTTCACGTCCCATCTAGTTCAGTCATTAAAATCCTTGGAGTAACTTTTAATTCTGAACTGCCCTTTGAAATGCACTTAAACACTTCTAGCCCTGGCTTTTTCCATTTTGGAAATATTGCCAAAATAAGCAAAATCCTCCCCATATCTGAAGCTGAAAACGGTTGCCCATGCTTTCGTTACCTCTAGATCGGATTACTGTTATGCCCTCTTTTTTTAATGTTCAAATGCCGCCCTAAAACCACTTCAGCTTGTCCAAACTGCAGCTGCCTGTATTATGACTAGAACTGAACGCTTTGAGCACATTACTCCAGTTTTTGAGTCTCCCCACTGGTTAACAATTAAATACCACAAACCTCAAAATAATTCTCACATATAAAGCTGTAAATGGGCTCGGTACTCCCACCTTAATGACCCCTTTTGCCCTTATATCCCTCAATGGACTCTTCGTTCACAAAGCGCTGGACTTCTGGCTACTCTAAGATCGAGTAAAATTAGTTGGCAGTTGAGCCCTCTCCTATCGAGCTCCCCTCCTATGGAACAATTTACGTCCTGAGATCTGGGGAGCAGACTATTTCAGTGTTTGAGACCCAGCTCAAAACATATTTTTACAGTTAATTCCTAAGCAGAGAAATGACTGGAGCATAGCGTTGGATGCTAATATTTGCTGTGAAAGTAGAGGGTTGTGTTTTGGAAGGAATTGTGTTAATTACATCTGATTTGAGCGGGCTACATGGCCTTACTAGTGGAGACCCTAGTAACTGCCGTACAAGCCAGTGGAGTCAACCAAGTGCCATCAGCTCTTGATGGACTACCTGTATAAACTGTGTCTGTAATAATGATGTCTAAAATGAAGTAGGGACGGAAGGCTGGTACTGCATACTGATATCCACAGCTTCGGACTTTCTCCCTTAGTGTCCTCTCCATGAGCTCCTATCCCTCTCCTGCCCAGTAAGGAGGAGTGTACAGAATCTTTGGCCCAGTTCCACGCGTCCATGCCTGGTCGCACCCTGGAGCTGTCGATGCACCACCCCGGGCCCCCAGACCACCAAGATCATCTTCATCTTCACCTTATTTTCATTCATGTACAACTTAACTGATACTCAGCTGTTCAATCATATTCACTTACATATGTATAATTGGCTTCTAAACAACTTTGTAAAACAATTGACATCAACTTACCCTGCCTGCGGAGGATGGGCTCCCCACTATAGCCGGGCTCCTCCTGAGATTTCTGCCCACTGGGGAGTTTTTTCTCACCACCGTTTGAGGGTTTTCTCCTTACTGGGTGTTTTGGCCCCATAAGCTATTTTGGGGACTCAGGCCGGGCATCTGCCCTGCTGCCATTCTGTAAAGCGTCTTTGCGACAGTTCTTCTGTAAAAAGCACTATGGAAATAAAACAGAACAAAATTAAAGCTGGAAATGCACTACAAAAATTTGCATAACAGAATAATTAAGTAAATCATTTGGCAGTAACATTGTATTTTTGATAAAATGCCTAAAAGCTGTTTAGGTCACCCGCAAGGGTAAAAATGCCCTAAACTAAGCACCCAAGTAATTAGTTTCTCAATCATTGAGACCCCCAGCCCAAAAAATACATTGCGTATCCTGCCAGTGGAAGATTGTGAGGAGGAGAGGAAATGAAATCAGATATGAAGGAAATCAATTCAGTGTCCAAATTCACACTAAACATTCCTTAGCAGTGGTGGCTGGTGAGCTGAGAATAAAGTAAAACAGGGCTTCACATTAACTTTTTTTTCACCTCCTCGTTTGGGCAAGTAGAGGTTTAGATTCACTAGCACCCCCCGCATACATCATTTGCCCTCTTTACTTTTACTTTTGCAGAAGAAATACTATTCTACCATTAATTCCAGCGAATTCTGCATTTTGACTGGTTAACACCAGGTTTCTATTCACCGGTAAACTACCTCGCACTGGGTCAAGACCTTGTGCTGCGTGAAGAGCTCTCGCTTGATTATCGAGCCGCTTCAATAGAAAACGTAGGCTATTAATTTCTGTGTCCAAAAAAGGCGACCGCTATGGCGTCTGACATTGCCACTTCAAACTTCAACTTTGGTACTTTAGAGTGTTGACAAGAGTCATGGTAGAATGGAGATAAACCTACCGTTTTTTTCGAGCACTCGGTATTTATCGTAGGATAGATACCTGGGCTCGGTTTCAAATGAAATTTCCAGGTATCTATCCTACGATAAATACCTTGTGTTCAAAAAAAAAAAAAAAAACTGTGGCTTTATCTCCTAATTAACCCTCCGGGGTCTAAGCTTTTTATTATTTTTGGTTCACCTGGTCTCCTTGAGTATTATGTTTTAACAGCTACACCCTGTAATCCACAATCAAGTTAAAGGGTTTGGATTTTTTGACATGAAGTTGTATGAAATACCCTTTAGCAGTGTAATACATGAGGCATTATTTTTTTTCGTTAATGTGTCCCATGAGCGGAGTTCTACCCTCCCAAAGTTTTGAAGTAAGTAGTTCCGACTGGTTTGCTGGGGTCACAAAAATAAAGTTTTTTTTTTTTTTCCCAAAACAACACGTGTTTTAAATAGTAATACATTTCTGTCGCAAAACCATGGCCAGTGATTAAATCACACTTCACAATCACTTTGCACTATTTTTCTCTCTCTCTCTGCATCACTGCGCGCATGCCATCACCTATTTCAAAGGTTACACGCTTGGATGTTGACTGACGCGACCTGAGCAAGGTACACACAGAGAGACAGGTTTATGGTCAGAAAAGATTATACAAGTAAAATGGTGCAAACTTCTGATTTTCCCGTACAAATGTACGAATTTGCAGCAAGCATTTTTTTCTTCAGGACTTTGAGATATCAAATTGATGTAACTGGGTGTCCTCCAAAACTAATTCTGAATGATGCGACCATACCATCCATTTTTTGGCCAAGCAATCAACACTCACTTGTGACCTCGAAATTCCTGCTGGAGAAGAGAGGACGACTAACAAAGTCGGAGGTCAGTAAGCAAGCCGGTATCCCTTTTCTTTTGTCAACACAATGATCGCAAAACTGTGTGCTTCCAAACTGACTGGCAAAATTTACTCTTGCTAGCTACCCCATCCAACTCGTGTGACAACTGTACGCTAATTTTAATGTTATTTGACAGAAATAAGGCCAACAGGGCCAAAATGGTAAGGTTATATCGCCAAAATCGCCAGCGAAATTTCCGGCGTACAAGCTTGCTGCAGTCTACTACAGTCACAAGCAAATGAAAACCTTTGCTAGCTGGTCTAAAGGTAACGTAACTTATCTCTCAAAGATATACAGAAAATTGGCAAAAACTGCACGGTTTTTTACACTTTATCCCCAACAATAAGCCCAAGAGAGAGCTGGATGTATTGTAGTTGAAACTGTGCAATCCAAACATAAAAACTTTTTTTTTTTTTTTTTTTTTCCAGGAAGTGTTTGACTAACTACAAGACTGAGGTCGTCAGGTGTTTTATTTTATGTGAGTTTTATCAAAGTGGTGGCTTGCAACCCTGGGGTCAGAAAATAGTTGTTGAAGCTTTAAACAAACCGTTAGCCTGTGGAGGATCTTTGCGGCTATCGAGGGTGTTTCCATTTTGACAGACCTCACGTCAAAAATACCCAGCCCAGCACAGCTTGAGGACCAATGGGCTAGCACAAAGACTCTCGCTCTCTTAAACACAAAACACACCAAATGCAAACAGTTTTAGTGAACGGTTCTTTCATTTATGCAGCTTTTAGTGATTTTTTTTAATCCATGTTGAAAGGTTCTAATCTTAAAAATTTGACAAAAAATTAGCATCATAACTGGGAAACCCAGCCCAACAGCGCTTGGACCCGAAAATGAACTAAAACTAAGACTCTCACTCTCTTACACACACACACACACACCATACATACATAAACACGCACACACACACACACACACATACATACATAAACACGCACACGCACACACACACACACACACACACACACCATACATACATAAACACGCACACACACACACACACACTAGAGATCACGTTCCAAAACCACATATGGTTTATTTTATGGTATTTCATGTGATTTTTTTTTTTTTTCATTTGGGGCATTTTATTTCTCATCTTCATGCAGAGAACCGGATGCACCTGCCATGAGTGTTTTTGGAGTTCACCTTTTGTTAAAGAAATTATTGAAAACAGGTCAAAACCAATCATTAAATTAAGGAAACAGTCTGTTCATACTATTTTCAGCCTAATAACCACCGCTGGTGCATGGTGCCCTGAAGAGGCCAGTAAGATGAGCAATACTCAATGAGAAATAAGGCCCTAAAACAGACAGAGCACTCTTGCATAATCACACAGTCACAAGAGCTCCCTATTGCCTGGGCCAACACGCTAAACGATGGATTAATCACTCTTGAATTTACTAATTGCCTCTTGAATTAACAAACCCATAACTGGGTCTTATTGACCTTCAGTTATTTCCATTTCCATTCATGATATCCACTCAGCGGTTCTTCAAATCATCCAGTTCTCCCTTTGTCCAATCATCCAACTCGCAGTTCATTCAACCCCAGTGTTCAAGGGCAGAGAAGCCGATGGGCGCAGAAAACGCCAAACGTGTAAATCATTCTCAAAAAGGCGTTTCCAGGAACCAATCCACCAGCACGGCAATGTTTCATTCCAAATGAAACATTTAATTCTGATGCCTTATAATATAAAAAGAGGGAATTAAAGACATTGAATTATCGCCTTCTTGGCCATCGAAATGAATCGTTTATGTAACTCAAAACTATATTTGCCCTCTCTGGCGTAAAGACCAACTGCAAAGCCTTGTGACAGGTCAAGTGATTGAAAACTGCACACATTTTGACTTGAAGAGGAAACAGCAAGAATTAGAGTATGATGAATGTTAAGCATTGTACTTCAAAAATGTGTGGCACGTGGAAAAGAGAGAGAGAAATTGAGATGAAGGATGAAGGGAGCAACTGAATGAAATAAAGACAAATGTTACTGTCTTACTGATTTCAAAATCTGACTGATTTATTTTAAATAGGGGAGAAATTCAAGATGATTTCCTAAAACTTAAAAAAATTTTTTTTGAGAAACTCAGGGTAAATTCTTGAAGAAAGGTGATATTACAATAAAAGGGAGCTGACGTATTTGAGGGCTCAATACAAACCGAGCAATTAGCTTCTGTTCCCATGGGAGCTGGGTGTCCTCCGTCTTAAATAAGGGGAGACCATAAAAAGCAGGTCAGCGACAGAACTGAAGCATGAATGGTTTAACAGGAAAAAGAACAGGTCAACAATTAAACTGAGGTATTCAAATTACCGTTTATCCAATTATCATTAACTGAAAAACACTGAAGACCAATATGCACAATTACCCATCCCATTTCATTCCGAAGATAGCAATCAGTAATTTTATTTATTTATTTTCCCCAGGGCTGAACATCTCTCACAACCAAATAAAAATGGGAAGCTTAGTGCAAATTAAGAGCACGTAAGTTACCTGTAGCCAAGCTAAATTACCTGTCTGTGGCTTTACTTCAAATCCTCTGAAAGATTATGTGCTGTGGGTGAGTTAACTGACGTTTATCCTTGATGTGAAAGCAAGCCAAGAAGACAGTGCGTAAAAAGGGTTAAATGGGGCGTCGTGTTCTTCAGTTTAAATTCTGTCAATATATAATTGTGCTTAAATCCAACTTCAGCTGTACAACCCTTTTTGTAACACTTCCAATCTGGAGAAATCCATCAGTTTTGTTCACCTGTCCCATTTGCACATCACCTAATTGGGAGAAATGCAGCTCAGCAGCTCCTCACCAGCCAAGATCGTTTCCGACAGGCAGGTTAGCCCGACAAGTCCCATGAACTCTAATGTGCTTTATATAATGGCGAAACAGCCACTGCCTTCATAAATGCAGAGGTGCTATGGAACTGCTGGTTTAAAAAAAAAAAAAGGCCATCTCGAGAAAAGCCCAATGCAATCAAAGATACCCCATGCAACTGACAAAAGACTGATGGCTTTTCTGTGTTCAGGGTAATACAGAATATACCTTGTTAGATTCCCAAGTGTGCCGTTTACATCTGAAGGCATGTATTGCAACCTTCCGAGATCAGGCTTCATTTATCAGGGTAAATTGCAAAGCTGTACAGATGCCCATAGCTGGAGCCGCTAAGCACCCATTTATGTGACCAGCACAGTGCTGTCCCCATATCGATTTGATTTAAAGGCGAAGACGCTGCTCATATCCCAGATCAAACCAGCCATACATTTACAATAGTCTATTCAACCACACATACCCAGAATATTGAAATTCTTTTGGCCTCATTCATTGTACCGCAGCTGATTATATTCAGTCACCAGATGCTCTTATCCAGAGCAATTTACAATATAGGAGAAGCGGAGGTGCATTTGTTTGATTAACATGGGCAATAGCGGCAGATATGGCTAACAAAGTTCATGCATCAGTAAAGATGCTTCTGTAACAAAAACTCAGCAAGCCATTAAGCAAAATACAAACCCTGAATGCAATGAGCATAAAACTACAGCACCTAAATTAGAACTAAAAAATATGGATGTTAAGGGGGGGGGGGAATGGATGCAAAACGAGCTGAACCTGCTGCTCTGAAAACTGCAGTACACACACGCACACGTGTGCGTGAAAAAGTGTGTGTGGGCTATAGCTATACTTATGAGAACCAACCATACATCATAAGAGACCACAAATGGGACATTTGGGGTTGTGAGGACATTTTGGGTGGTCCTCAGGGGATTATGGCTAATTAGCTAAAATTTGAGTTATGTTTACAAATGCAGTTAGGCACAATTTGGTTACAGATAGGGTTTGGGAAAGGCTGTACCGAACGAAGGCAAGTTAACTTCCTCTAGTACAGCTAGTCTGTGTGTCTTCTTGAGGGCCGCAACAAGGTGCACTATGGAGATTAGGAAGAGGCAGATTCTAGAATTTTCTGTGCTCAGTGAGGGAGGATCTGGCTGCACTGAGGTAATTAGACCACCTCAGTCAAAGACACGCTGAGCTGTGGACAGGAAGGAAGATGCACTGGGACATGGGCGCTAGGCAGAGGAATGCTGAATGTCCAGTTGGATTAGAGCAGATCACCTCCTGGAAAATCTAAATCTGACATCTCTCAGCAGTCTTTAAGGAGCTCTGCACCGGCCACAGATGGAGGATTCGACCCATTTCAGAGAAAAGCCCCGAAACGGTTAGTGAGGTCAGGACAGAGAGCCCTTTAACACTGCAGAAACAATCAGCTGGCTTAGAGCAGGAAAGGAAACATGTCCCAACTGACTAAAGGTGGATACAGTACACCAAACACTGAGTATACTCAAATGTAGCCCTCAAATCCAAATCTGCCCTTCGTTTGCTTTCCTTCCAGGTAATTAACTGTGCGATAAGAGGAATTGATTGGCTAAACTGTTCACTCCTGAGTGCAAGGTAAAGATATTGGGGAATACTGGCATTTCTCGAAACTTGAGGACTGATTTGCTCAACAGGCTTAATCAATCCTCAGATGTTTTCCCCATCTGCCCATGAACAGACAGCACCACACTCCCCCCACCCCATAAATAAAATGAAGCCTTACTTCATACTGAAAAGGTGCAGTGACCATGCTAATATACTGTATATCAGCTGTTTGTTCAGTGTTCGATATAATAACAGAGAAGGAAAATGTCTCATGTCACAGCTAATTGCAGACAGGAGCTTTAGACAATGACCAGGGCTCATCCGGGTTTCCCTGGCAGAATGTGAACGGAAAGAACATTGATTTAGATATAAATTTAAACAGTACATGAGAAAATACAAGCCAACTCAAAAAGGCTGCAACACAGCACCTGTTTTAGCTTATTTTCATGGAGGAGAGAGCAACTGCTGTGGAACAGCTTCAGAGGGCGACTGATATTGAGGCTCATGAGAGAACACAAAGGGCCAGAATTTGGCAAGTCTCTATTTTCAGCTGAGGCCAAAGCAGAGCTCCACTGGTCAGTTTTGGGGCATGGGGTGCACTTTTTCACCAGGACCTTTTTGGGGGGTGGTCATATCTCCCAAAAGTAAAAATTGATAGTTTTACTTTTGAAAGTCCTTTGAGAGCATTTTCATTATAATTACCTTTATTATAACCTTCATTTCAACTTGAAACAGATTGGCCAAATTGGCCAAAAATAGAAAAAAAAAAAATAACACCTGATCAGGGCCATGAGACAAACATGTGCACCAAGTGGAATCCAAATCTGACTGGTGGAACTGAAGACATAGAAAATGCATCAGCCAATCAGAGACCATGGCAACCACATTTGATTTCAAAGCAAGCCTAAAAATAACTCTTGGTCAGGGCCATGAGACAAAAAATGCAGCACTTCTGATCCAAATTTGACCACTGAAATTGGAGTCATCCAAAATGCATCAGCTCATCAGAGGCCAAGGTGGCCATATTGGATTCTGAACTGAGCCCAAGAATTATACTTGGTGACGGCCACGAGACATAAATACACCACATTGGATCCAAATCTGATCAATGCAACTTGAAGTTGAGAATGTGTCAGCCAATCAGAAGCCAGGGGAGTCACATTGGATTTTGAATCGTGCCAAAAAAATAACACTTTGTGAAGGCAATGATACAAATACATGATGTCTTATCCAAATTTGACCAGTGGAACAGGAGAAATCGAAATTGGGTCAGAGACAGACTGTAAAAAAGATGGATGCAGCGCCTGGGTCTGAAAAGTGAGGCCAATGAGGAAATCTCTAAAAATTGCATTCTATTTAATGGCCAGCAGATGGCGACATCAGTGGTTGCAGAAAGAATTTCCATGCTATAGAAGTCTATGAGAAAATGACCCTACTTTCCCACCTGATTTATTATTTCAACAATGATGTTCTACATTATTTTATGGTACCTATCGCAAGTTTCAAGTCTCCTTCGATATATCATGATGTTCATTTTTGTAAATTATGGTCCCAAATAGACTAGAATGAAGGATCAAACCAGATATGCTTTGGGGGCATGGCCATCCTCTGGTCCTCGTCAGATACGGTCAGATCCACATGTGGATCCACCCCTCGCTCTTCCCTGGATCTTCGATTCATGCTCTCATCCAATAGGAATCACATCCGGTTTCAAAATGACAAAATGGCGCTGTTCAAATTGCCAAAATCGAGGCTTCCTAAATGGTATGCTGAAACCAATGGGTGACGTCACGGTTGCTTCATCCATCTTTTTATACAGTCTATGGTCAGAGACTTGGGTGGAAATATTGGATTTTGAATTGAGCTGAAAAATAACACCCGATGGAGGGCCACGAGACATATAAATACGCCAAGTTTGATCTCTCTCTAACCAGTGGAACTGGAGTAGTAGTCAAAAATGCATCAGCCAATCAGAGGCCAGGGCAGTCACATTGGATTCTGGTCCTTAGGAATCCAATCGTGCCAAAAAACAGTTGATCTGGCCCATTAGATAAATAAATACTCCATATCAGATCCAACTCTGCCTAGCAGAGCTTGAGAAGTTGTCGAAAATGCGAAAGCCAATCCAGGACAGCCAAATACCATGCTGAAAAATACCTGTAACACTACTGTAGAAACACACTGCAGCGGCGCAGTGCAAAATTTTGGATGGTGGTTTCGCATTGCCATTCACTATCTATTGAGCCCCCTGTACAGTATAGGACCGGTAGCGGAGTGAAGTGGCCCATAGTGGGTGAAGTAAGCAGCCAAAACTTGAAGATCATTAAAATGAAAAGAGGCAATGGCTGGCTGCTGGCCAATCACCATCACAAAAGGAGGGCAGTACACAAGAATTTCAAATCTTAAAATGAAGGAGAGGCTAAGCACAACCATAGCCATCTGGTTCTCCAATATGATAGCTACATTGCTAGCTAGCTAGCCAGCTATTTACAGTTGCAATAAAAATTATTCAACCCCCGTTGCAAATTGTGTTTAATAGCAAAATTTATAAACTTTCAGCTGTCTGTGATAAACAGATTAAACAAGAACATTTTAAATAGCTCAACACAACTAAAATTACAAGTGGTTTCTCCAAATTTAACACAAAATGCCATTTTTAATGACTGCTGCAGTCTCAAAATTATTCAACCCCCCAAATAGAATCCCTCATAAGAGCATATTTGCAAATTAGGTGTTGTCTCAAGTGCACCTAATGCAGCTAATCAAGAGTTTAGTTAGATGCATCAGGTTTGCTTGAGTTAGAACACCTAAAATACTTGCACTTGCTAGGGGTTTGTTGACAGTGACATTTGATTTTCCAAAAAGCTAAAGAGGAAATCATTGCCTGGCACAAACAAGGAAAAGGATACAAAAAGGTAGCACAGGCACTGAATTTTCATAGAGATACAGTTGGAAGCATAGTTTGCAAGTTCAGAGTTAAAGGAAGAGTGGCTACAGTACCAGGATGTGGCAAAAAGAGGGAGCTATCAATGGCTGTCACCAGATTCCTGAGGAAACGGGTGGTCAATAACCCTCGAGTGACTGCAGGAGACCCGCAGCTAGACTTGGAGACAGGAGGCACTGAAGTTTCAGTTTGCACAGTAGGGCGCATACTAAACGTTGAAGGTCTCCAAGACATACACCACAACTGATCCAAAAGCACAAGCTCCAATATGCTCAAAACCATATGAATAAGCCACAGAAGTTTGGGGATATTGTTCTGTGGAGTCATGAAACAAAACTGGAATAATTCTGGCTTATGAATCAGTGGTATGTCTGCAGGAGGAATAAAGGAGAATATGCTGAAAAGTACACCCTGCCTACAATGAAGAATTGTGGGGGCTTTTTGATGCTCTGTGGCTGCCTTGCTTCCTCTGGCACTGGAAATCTGCAAAGTGTGGAGGGAAAGATGGATTTAGTCAGGTACCAGGATATCCAAGGAGAAACTGTCATGTCTTCTGTCGGGAAGCTGACACTTGGGCATCATTGGACCTTCCAAAAGGACAATAATCCTAAGCATACCTCAACATCCACCAAGGCTTGGTTTCTGAAGAAGTCTGGGAAGATTCTAGAGTGCCCATCACACTTGCCTCACTTGAACCCCATAAAAAAAATCTCTGTTAGGATTTGAAGAACACAGTTGCAGCATGCAAACTCAAGAAAATTAGTGAACTGGAGGCCATTGTCCACAAGGACTGGGCTAAGATTCCTTGAGAATGCTGCCAAAAGCTGACATCTGCCTATGCATCACATTCCAGCAGGTCATAGTGGCAAAAGGGTTCTCTACTAAGTATTAAAGATGCTTGTCATGAAGGGGTTGAATAATTTTGAGCCTGCAGTAGTGATTAAAAGTGGCATTTTGTGTTGAATTTGGAGAAGCCACTTGTAATATTTATGGTCTTGAGCCATTTAAATTGTTCTTGTTTGATTTATTCATTGCAAACAGCTGAAAGTTTTTAAATTTTGCCAGTAAACCTAATTTGCAAGGGGGGTTGAATAATTTTGATTGCAACTATACCTAGCTGTTTGATGTACCGTATAAATGAAGTAATTACTTGGCTAATTAAATTTGCATGTGAAATAAAAGGTTATCATGGATATCTGTGCACAGCTATGTAGCTAGCTAGCTATTCGGCTTGCTGTCTGATGTCATTTATATTGGCTAGGTAAATACTTGGCTTACAAGATTTGTATGGGAAAAATAAAATACATGATGGCTAGTTTTATGCCAGTGGTGAACTTAGTCCAATTTGCTATACTGACGAACTTCCACATGCGCATATTGGGTTTGGGAAAGGTGATCATGGTTTTTAAGAGGTTAAAATCAGGCTGCAGGGTTTGGGAAAGATGATATTAATTAAATATTAAAATTTTAAACTAGCGAGGAAATGGGGATCAAGCCCCAGGGGTGCGAAACTCAATGGTTTTGTTGTTCCAGGCATCCACTCCATTATACAGGATCTCTGAAGTCCCCACTTACACAGTTTGTGTTATGGAAAAACCTAGTAAGTCTAAATTTGGTTGAAACCGAGTTCGGAACATTTCTGACCTTATTAAGCTGTGCCTCATCACATATGGTGAGATACATACAGTAAATATAATCCCTTTTGCAAGTGCAAAACCTAGCAAGTCACTGGTATTTAATCATTTGTGAAGCAAAAGCTTAACAAATTGATCATATTGGGTTTTCCCACATTAAATTTTCTATTTTTTGTAATGAAAAATCGTAGAAAGTCGAATCAGCCAATTATGAAGCAGCATACGCAGTATATCACATGATTTGTCTGGTCAGTTCCCATGCAGAGCACTAGTTGTATAGGAAATTTATTGTCTGAATTTGTATTTCACATAATTCATGTGCTAATAACAACTGAAAATGGCTTCAAAAGGGAGGCAGATGGTGGAGTCAGCAATGAAAAAAAAAAACTGAAACACCAGTGCAACAATATAATTGCTAGGTTTTTGTCCATTATTTTGATAATTCATATTTTTTCATATTTGGGTGGAAAAAAACTATTTAAGTCATATTTCCGTGGATACAGACAAATGAGAAAAAATGTCCTCCCTATATTTTGCTCTTTATGCAATGAATAAATAACTGCCAAGCCTGTTCCCTTGGATGAGAGCTTAATCCCAAAGGTATACAGTTTTCTGTCTTTCTTCTCAACATCTGATTACTTACCAGGTTTTTCCATAACACTCAAGACAGGCAGAATAGCCATATTTTCATGCCTGTCAGTTAACTACAATTTATTTGCAAAGCCAAATTCCTACATAGTGAATGCACGTGCGCTTGTGGAAGTTCATAAGAATAGGCATCAAATTGACAGGCATATAAGCACATGCGCCTGTAAGTGAATATGCGCCTATGTTCAAGTGCAGGTGTATGCACGTATATTTGAGTCCAACTGCTCAAAACTATTTTTCACATATAGGCGATAGAACAAATTGGATTACAATTTAAATCTGTTATTAGTTCCTGTGCTCCACAGCGCCATAAGAGAAATGCATTTCTATAGGAAGATGCCGTCCATGCACGCACAGATGCAGTTGGCAGCCGGCAAAACAAAAAAAATACAAAAATGCTGTGAGCAGACTGAATTTGCAAGGCGAGATATTGCAGCAGAACATTCAAAACGTGTTATGAGATTGTTGCAGGACAATAATAAAGTAATATACACTACAGGCTAAAAGTTTGGGGCCAGCTTCAGATTTTTAATGGTGCACCAAGTGCAATGTGACCCCTTGGTTTTGGGGAAGGCATTTATACAGCATGCCTTCTTGTTACATAAAATTGTTCACGTCCTAGTGACATATAATCATGTTAACGCAAAGGCATTGGAACTCAATGATAAAACATTGTGGTCAGTGATCAATTAGTCAAAACAGCTTTAAAATATGGTCTGAGGTCTGGAATTCACCCAAAACCTATTGGCTTCCTATATTTTAAGCACTGAAGCCATTTAATGTGCAAAAAATAAGGGAAGAACAGTTGATGTGTGATTTTTTTAAAAATCTGCAGGTGGCCCCAAGCTTTTGGCCTGTAGTGTACATATAAGATTATATTTCGAAATTTCAAAAATATGACCAAATAAAGGCGTTTTAAACCCATTTTGTGCCTATATTTGTCTGCATCTATACGACACTATTAAGGTTTGCCCAACAGTGAATATTGGGGTGTGCCTATAAGTGAATATTGAGACAAATGTATGTGAGACAAAATTTTTCCAGTGAGAAAAAAAATTTAATTATTTCACAAGCACATGCACACCAATGCGGTGATTGGAGTAAGTCTATGACTAGTGTAAAAATAGCCACTGCCAATAAAATATTATGGATATCTGCATAGCTAGCTAGCACTAGTTGTCTAGTAATGCTTAGATGACTTAGCTAACAAAATTTGCTTATCGTGGACATCTGCTTTTAGCTGTGAAGCTTGCTAGCTATTTGGTTGGTCATCTGATATCATTTAAATGAAGTGAATACTTATCTATGTGAAATAAATGTTAAACAAATGTGAAATAAATGTTCATCAGGAATATCTGCGTAGCTTGCTCTGTGTAGCACAGCTATGATAGGTAGCTCAGGTTCCCTAGCAATTCGGCTAGTTGTCCCATAATGTTGTTTAGAGGAATTGCGTAAATACGTGGCTAACAAAATTTGATTGTGAAATAAGTTATCATGGATATCTGTGTAATTGTTGGCTCGTGTACATAGCAAATGTGAGCTAGCTTTTCAGCTTGTTGTCTGATGTTTTAAGTATACACTAAACCAACATAATTTTCATGTGAAATAAAAGGTTTTTGTTTATATCGATGTAGCTAGCTATGTAGTGTAGCTACGATAGCTAAGTAGCTAACATTGCCTTGTAATTCGGCTAGTTGTCTGATAATGTTGTTTAAATGAATTAAGCAAATACTTAGCTAACAAAGTTTGAGAGTGAAATAAAAGGTTATCATGGATATCTGTTTTTGTTTGCCGCAACAACTTAATATTTACTAGTAGCTTTTAAATCACCAAGTAGCTCAGCTGCATGCTTCCATTTCGGCAGACCTGCCAGTCATTTTACAGTGAAAATGCCCACTAGCGGCTATGAGTGGCAGCGAATTTGATTTGCACTGATGCAGTGTGTTCATACCCTTAATCAGAAGCATGAGAAATGCGTACCAAGTGTCAACAAAATCTGACCACTGCATTGAGAATTGTCATTTATCTTTAAGTGATATAATCACATACGCTCAGTATTACTTTGGCAAACCTTTGCAAAGTGCTACAAGTATTTACATCCAAGAAGTCTAGTTAAATCTTAACAGTAACCAGAAGCACCATTGATTTATCTGGGCTCTGAGCTATCTGCAACAGACCATCACACAAAGGAAATGTGTATTGTAGTCAGATGAATCAATATGTCAGGTCCATGTTTGGAACTGGACCACATTAGAAAATGCCAAACTGGACTGATCTGTATTATGTTAGTCTGTGGTGCTCCCCACTTATTTGCAGTTAGTGGCCAAATGTTTAAAAATGTTTATTTTCCTTGCAACAAACTGTAAACACTTGCCAAGGGGATTCACTTTCAGATGTTCCTGGCATATCTAATTTTGTATTAGGTCCAGAAACAGGTCCAAAAGCCATGCTCTGTCAGGGTATGGGGTGGTGTCAGTTGCCTTGGCAACCGCAACTTGCTCTTCAATGAATTTCTGTAAATTCACCATTAATGCATAATAAAAACATATTTTAGAGCAAAATAATGCTTTCAAGATGACATCTTTTCCAGAGATGCCCATACAAACTTGAACGAGACAATGCAAAACCGCACAATTCAAGCATTACATCAAGGATCTTACACAAGTGGATGGGTCATATGAAAATTATTACACGAGTTGAGTAAATTTTGCATTTATTGCAAGCTTTAGTGAGCATATTTGGTATTCGGTTTGGCTAAATATTAAAAGCGAGATGGAATGCAGAGCGATTTTTTCCACAATGCTCTCAGCCAATGAAATTTCTGCAAAAGTGATATTACCCTAGGGTAATATCAAAAATATGTCATAGCTGGGCTATGGGAAAAGTACTGCAGTTATGTGATAAAAGCCATAGCAGCAGGGCGCAGGTGCTGGACTGGCCAGGCTGCATTCCCAACTGTCCCCAAAAGAAGAACTTGTGGTGCATTTTGTAATGCAAATGAGAGCAGAGAGCCCATACTATTGCACACAGTAGGACTTGCCTGCGGAAAGAATGGGACTAAATTACATCTGAAACAGGAATCTCTTGGTGTCTTCAGTCCCTAAATATCGTTTTATTGAGTGTTCATTTAAAAAAAAAAAAAAAAAAAAAATCAATAAAATTCCCGTGATGAACCATTAAATAATGTATTGTTTTCATCATAAGTCAAAATTTACAAATCATTGTTTTCCATTTTAATTTTAATGTAACATACAATCTGAGTTTTTTTTTTTTTCTAAATTGGGGTTGTATTAGTTTATAACAGTTCACTGAATGTCAGTGAAACATTTTTGGAGAGTATTGAGTTTGGAGCAGTAACATTCAGATGGGCTGCCATTTCACAGAAGACCAGTGGAATTCGGCCCATGTTCAGGCAGGGGTTTAACATTGTTTTCTGCCTCCGTATGAAAAAACAATTAAAGAGGATCTACAATGGTGAGCTACAGCAATCATCTTATAAACAACATGAAACAATCCAACTGCCAGAGACAAACACGTAAGAGTTATGCAGTATGTATGTATGGCAGATTTTTTTCCAGCCTGAGGATAAGCCCCTACCCCGGATGGATAAGATAAAATTATGTCCATATGGAACAAACAGATGCAGCAGCACTGACCTCGCTCCTGTCGAGCGCTCTGCACCATGACAACCACAGACACAACCTTGAGATTCTCCCACATCTCCTCCCACACATGAAAGGTGCGCGCAACTGTAGGAACAAGGAAATAATCGCAAGGGAGGGAGATTAGTGTGCTCAAGTGCACTGAAGATTAAAAAAAGATTTTAAAAAAAGAAATCACCGCAGAGGAAGATAATGCTCATTATCCCAAGAGGAAGATGAAATATGTGGAAATCACATCAGGCTTGAAAAGAAAAAAAATATTTCTTTATAAGTTCATCCTGGAAGGGCATTGTAGGGGTTGGAGTTTAAGTGGCCACTCTCCAGTGAAGAGATTGCACTTTTTTTTGCCGTGGTGCTGAGGGGACAAGACTGAACTGTGTTCCAAATACGAAAACATACAGCTTTCCCATAATGCATCAGGGAGAGCTGCCATGGACTGGTGACAGAAGGACTAAAGGAATAGGAAAACATCACACATGAAAGCCCTGAAAAAAAGGGGAAACTGTCACAAGCCTTGTGTAAATCCCATCTGTTCCTGGTCCCCTCCAGCAACTTGCGTGTCTTCTAGTGTGTGCACGCGTATTCCCCTCTCCCTTATGTCTCTGTGGCGTATATACTGTACAGCTGAAGTTTACATACACCTTGGCCGAATACATTTAAACTCAGTTTTTCACAATTCTTGATATTTAATCCAAGCAACATTCCCTGTCTTTGGCTTTATTTTAAGAAAGTGATATGTCAGACAAATAGTAGAGAGAGCGATGGATTTCTGCTTTTGATCCACTGGGAATGTGATGGAAGGAATAAAAGTTTACATGCACATAGTATTTGGTAGCATTGCCTTTACATTGCTTAACTTAGCTGGGTCAAACATTTTGGTAGGCCTTTTACACTTCTCACAAAAAGTTGCTGGAATTTTTTTTTTTTTTTAAAAGATAATTTTTTTGGGAATTTTTCCTTTATTTGACAGTTGTACAGTGTAGAGAGACAGGAAAGTTGGGGAGAAGAATGGGGGAAGCCATGCAGCAAATGACCCAAGCCAGATTCAAACCCAGGTCGCTGCAGGAAGGCCTTTATAGTACGCGCGCTTAGACCGATGAGCCACCAGGGCACCCCAAGTTGCTGGAATTTTGACTCATTTCTCCTGACCAAACTGGTGTAGCAGACTCAGACTTGCTCTCACATGCTTTATCAATTCTGCCGGCAAAATATCATTTGGACTGAGTTCAGGGCTTTGGGATGACCACTCCAATACCTTGAATTGTTGTCCATAAACCATTTTATTACTACTTTGGAAGTAAGCTTTGGGTCATTGACCATTTTGAAGACCCATTTGTGACCAAGCTTTAACTTCCTGGCTGATGTTTCGAGATGCTGCTCCAATATATCCGAATAGTTATCTTTCCTCATGATCCCATCTATTGTGTCAAGTGCACAAGTCTCTCCTGCAGCAAAGCACCCCATGATGCTGCCACCCCCGTGTTTCACGATTAGAATGGTGTTCTTCGGCTTGCAAGCATCCCCCTTTTTTCTTCAAAACATAACGATGGTCATTATGGACAAACAGTTCAAATTTTTGTTTCTTTATTTCTCCAAAAATTAAGATCTTTGTCCCCATTTGCAGTGGCGCACCAGAGTTTGGCTTTTTTCATGGCAGTTTTGGAGCAGTGGCTTCTTCCTTGCTGAGTGGCCTTTCGAGTAAAGTCAATACAGGACTCATTTTCACATGTACACAGACAGTTTTGTACCAGTTTCCTCCAGCATCTTCGCAAGGTCCTTTGCTGTTGTTCTAGGATTGAAAGACATCCATCTGTCAGACACAGAACGTGCCTCCCTCCTGAGCAGAGTGATAACTGTGTGGTTCCATGGTTTTTATACTTGCATACTATTGTTTGTACAGATGAACAAGGTACCACTCAGCGTTTGTAATTGTTTCCAAGGTTTAATCAGACTTGTGGAGGTCCACAATTTTTGTTCTGAGGTTTTGGCTGATTTCTGTTGAGTTTTCCCGTGATGTCAAGCAAAGAAATGCAGACTTTGAAAGTAGGCCTTATAATACTTCTCCTGGTACACCACCAATATCCTCAAATGTTGTCAGTTAGCTTATCAGAAGCTGCTAAAGCCATGACATCATTTTCTGGAATTTTCCAAGTAGTTTAACAGCACTGGAAGTTGAGTATATCTCAACTTCTGACCCACTGGAATTGCGATAAATGTGGGTAATTATAAGTGAAATGATCTGTCTGTAAACAATTTTTTGAAAATACCCTTGTGTCTTGCACAAGTAAATGTCCTTACTGACTTGCCAATATTTTTTAACATGATTAAAAAATGAGTTTCACTGAATTCAACCTCAGTGTATGTACGTAAACTTCTGAGCTGAACTGTACCCTTACTTTGAGCCTGTAAAGTTTTTGGATTGTCCATTCCTATATACCCTAAAGCAACCAGTCAGTATTTTTCTCGTCGAGAGTTTATCGTCTTTGGAAATAATTGTAACCTCACATGAGAGTTAAATACAGAAGTACTTTTCTTAGTCTTATTGATAGGAACAAGCTCCCAAGCCTATTGGCCAATCTCCAGGATTGGGACTGCAATGCTGCTAACCTGCCTCTTCAGTCTATTCCTCTGCCCAGTTTATAAGGAACACACCCAAGCCCTCTGCAGTCATCAGGATTGGGAATGTTTTTCCACTGAGCTCTCCAAACCTGCCCTCTGACAGTTCTGCTCTGGCGAGGGTAACCTTTGACCCTTTCTCAAACCGTCCCCTCACCACTAGAACTTCACTACCAAGTGTCTCTCCGTGTGAAGTCTCCCTCACAGCGATGGAGGGAGCTTCATAAAGGGGGAGAGCGTAGAAACATTAATAAACTTAAGGATGCCCTTCCCCTTTATCTAACGGGAGGTAATCATCACCATGCCTACCGATAGGTGCGTTGCATTGCATACGACGGCCTAGTTCCCTAATGACACACTTCTTACCCAAAACATTTTAGACAGGATAATGTAATTAAATAAAATTTATATTAAAAATGTTTAATACACAGCATTGACAAGGGTGAAGGCATTTGCGCATGAAATGGCATATTGTGAAAAAGAGCAATCATTGATTCAATAAATGAAATGACTCAATGTTTTCTCGGGTGCAATTCTGCTTGTTCATTTCAAAATACAATGTAACCTTTAGTTCCGTGATGTGCGCATGAAATAGTCAATCAAATGTCCGTTTGAGGTTAGGTCATGTTTTTCTTATCTTTCGGAAATAGCCGCATGGAACTGAGATTTGTAGATATGCAGCGTTTCTTCCATCCCGGACACATTATAAGTGCTGCACCTGAAAGGAGGGTGGTTTGTAAGCTTGTATCGAAGTAGACTCCCTGCAGAAGGTTTAATGAGCCACTTAGAATCCGCGCTAATTGGTTTGGGATGGCACTCAATGTGGCGGACCCTCCGCGGGAATGCGCAAGCGGAGGGGGAGTGGATCGGGCGAGTGCATAGGGACTGGTTTGGGATTAGGCCTTCATCTGGCTAAGGCACAGACACGCCCGATACCGAAGCTCATTACCACCTGAACTGTACTGTGCCATTCTACGCAGGGCTCCATCCCTATCTCTCATTACCATATTCCAAGCAATAAACCCAAATATTAGATTGTACTCTGCCTCTGCATCTGGTCCCTTGTCTGGATTACAACAGAAACTGTACTGTACTGAGGAAGGACAGACTCTGAAGGAAGATATACAAGCACTGCCCCCAGATCACAACACGGGGCAGACATGAACAAGCAAACAACCTTTATTGATTTGATGGCTGTTTTTCGTGAATATAAATCAGAGGCCAGACTAGCATTATGCTAAACAAATTGACTCATCAGGAGTCCCTCTCTAAGAGCTATTACATAACTGGCCGCAAGCTTTCCCATTCCCCAGGCAGTGGCGGTGTGCTCACTTATCAGAAAGACCTCAATCCACTGCGGCAGCAAAAGTACAGTGCCTGCTGCTCATGTGGCTCTCAAACACACACACACACACACACACACACACACACGCGTGCAAACACACTCCTCCTGCCGGGCAACATTGCGGAAGGGGAAAGCATTTTGCACTTCTGTAAACTGTAGTGTTGACATGCTGAAAGGTCAGAGAGCACCACAACGGTTCTCTGACTGCTGAGAGGGCAATTGTGTCTCAGATGATTCTTAACCGCATCGCCTGCTCTTTCGGGATCTACCGCTGCCACTCCTGACGGCGAACAGGCAAGACCTTCAAAGCACTTTACCCCAATCACTTCAATTTCCCAAATTACAGGACAAGGAGACTGGAGTACAAATTAACGAAGACTGCTGGCTGAGTTTGTGAGGAAAGGTATGGCAGGACTTCTACAGTCTAAGCTCTGCATTTACATCTGCCACCAAGCTAATGAGAAGCAATGCACATTATATTTGAAATTTTACAATAAATCCATTCCAATCCAAATTCAATTCATGATATGGCAAGTACAATGAATCTTTCTGCTTGCTTTCAAATACAAAATTAGATATGCCAGGAACATCTGAAAGTGAATCCCCTTGGCAAGTGTTTACAGTTTGTTGCAAGGAAAATAAACATTTTTAAACATTTGGCCACTAACTGCAAATAAGTGGGGAGCACCACAGACTAACATAATACAGAATAAATGATCCATTTCAACAGCTTGAAATGAACACATTTAGAATGTCACCAATCTGAATTTTTATTCACAACAAGCAGTTTGCTGTCACACTACATTTGGAAATTCTCAACATTCTCAAACAATACGGCTAGATATTGGCAAATATTTGCTGAAAACAATATCTGAATATTACTGTGCATGCAAACAACTGAGAGTATATAGCCGTTTTGTTTTACGGTCTGAAACACAGCATATTAAAATAGATTTAATGTGACAGCCTTGAGGTCCATTTTATGTTCATAAATTTCTCTGGATTTGGTGTTCAGCGTGTGTGTCAGCATGTGTGTCTCTGTACCTCAGCATTTACCAAACACTGCTCTCTCAAACCTTTCTAAGAACTACATCATGATGTTTTTTCAGCAATAAAGTATGATCTCTGCCCGCAAAAAGCTCATAGTGAAAGGTCAGAGCAGTCCAATAAACTTCCTGCTATTAATTGAGGTTATACAGCAGAGTTACGTATTTCAACAACACAACGAGCCAAAGCCAAGAGCAGTTTTCCTCAGTGCTGCACCACCGATGACCTGTTTTCTTAAGATGTCCACAAGGAGTCGAGGGCATCATTTCAAGACCAGGCACAACCATGGGGAAACTATTGATACTGGCTTCATGGACCTGAAAATATAATAAACACAAAAGGTACTGAGCCTCTATTGTAGTATATTCTTGGCCATAAAACTAACATGCAATTGAAGAGTCCTTGCAAAGTACACAGAAAAATAACTCATATATGCATCCATGCCCTCTCAGCTCCCTCGGAATCACATTAGGCCTTAATTTGGGAGCTGCAAACCTGCATCACCTGAAAAAAGTCACATATTTACATGGTATTAGACCCATTGTGTGAAGCCAGCACGAGACCAACACATGCATGGGGGCCAGATTAAGCATCTCAGCAGGTGGCACTAACCTGACCCTGCGATAGCAGGACGACAGACAGGACCTCCTCTGTGAGCCACACGGCACCCACCATGGAGAGCCCGGCAGAACGACGTGACAAACAACATTTCCTGTCATCCACAGGCGAAGGGACGAAAACAGAGTATTCTGGGCTGAAAGAGCTCTTTAAGATGAGCCTTACATTTCACCGGCGCTGTCAGGCCCAGCTGAACACCTGAAATCAAAGCGATGTAATCTGTCTCGCAGAAGCCGAAGCCTGACATCGCAAAGAGACATATATAATCAGTCCGACAACACCATTAATCTGGAGTCACCCAATTAAAGCTCAAACTGGTCGTGAGGAAAAATCCAGATAAGATGCCAAATTGCTTCTTATTACCCAATCGCCAAGGGAGCAGGAACATGGCCGTTTAAACTCAGGAGTCCATCTTCCGTTACGACTGACGCTGCATTTTCATTAAGATAAGAACAAGGTAAGATGCCTGTTGGCTGCTCAGTCGCACAAAAGGATAAAAATTAATGGACAATTCAGCCAATCTGGCAAAAATAAGAGTGCCACAGCCACACAGCTTCCTACCTGAACCTAAACTGAGTATTCTGCCGAGCAAAGTTTGTCTTCAAAGGCCAAACTTTATCACTTTCTCTGGCGATGTAAGCCGAACCAGCGAGTCCGACAGCCCTCAGTGCGCACCTGACTGCCATAGCTTATGACTCTAATTAGCCACAGGTGCATCTCATCTCTGCAGCTGACTGCTGTGCACCTGACTGCAATTAGCTACAGCGCGTGCATATGCAAGTGTGTGGACAAACCTGAGACAAATTACTTTATGACACACTTTTTGGGCATTGCTACGATTCATATGTGTTGGAGGCAATATGATTCACATTTCATTTCATCATGTAGCAGTTTTATTCTGAGCGACTAACTTACATGCATTCTGGCAAGCAAAATAGATAAAAATATGGATATTGATATATTACCATGTTCAGGGGATACTTGTTTACACTCCAACTTTGCATTTATGGCAGTGATTTCCCTTGTGTGGGCTAAGCAACATGCTCTAACCCAGCAAATGTAATGCCAACATATATAGTGAACAGAATTTATCTTGTTGAAATCTAATTTACTGCTAACAAGTATTTGTCATATGCTGTCATTAATTTAATGGCAGGGATTTCCCAAATAACACCGTTGCATCATGGGAGGAGGGAAGAGGACAGGAGAATTTACGAACAGATGTCATAAACATACCAGAAATATACCAATTTCCTAATCAATCGGCTGAAATCACAGCATCAGTCACAATGCAAGGATCAACATCACTTCTGCAACTCACAGTGTACATCATCTCAGCAGTGACAACAAGCTAATGACACACTTAGCTGCCCTATTAATCAATCAATCAATCAATCAATCAGTCCAACTTTATTTATATAGCACTTTCATATAAACAGAATGCAACACAAATTGCTTCATAATTGCTTAAAACAGTAAAACAACCCCTCCCACCCGCTATGAGTGACGTGGCACTTATCAAGGTATGAAAGTGCACAATTAGTTAGGCAGGTTTGGGAAAACAGGGGGAATAAATATTGATGATGTACAAGGGCTTTTTGAAAAGATTTAATGGTATTGGCGATGATTTTGGATAATGGGGCTGTCTGTCTGAGGTGAAATGGAGAGGGTAATGTTCAGTAGATGGTGAGGCAGAGGTAAAGCATAGTTTTGCCTCAGTTTCCCATTTAAATGTTTTACAAGGGCAGTACATTACAGAGATGGTTTAGCAGAGTATTCTGCAAATAACATGCCAATGCTTTTCAGTTCTGTGGAATAAATAATCACATCAAGTATTGCTTTTCCATTTCATATATATTCCCCTAAATCGCTGCAATGGGTGTAATTATTACACTATAATGACATGGAAATGAGATGAAAATATTTGGGTTGAATAGATAAAATGATTGCGCTTTTAGAGAAAGGCGTAGGTTTTATAGCATACCTTCCCTAAAAAACATCACATCTGATCTCGAGCTGTAGCCAAAGAAATGAATAATAAATTCAACAATTGCGATTGAAAACCAAACATTTTGTGCATTTATAAAGTTGGGGAATCTTAAAGGAGGAGACTGCACCTCGGCAAAGTATATTCCAGCAGAAAGTAAAATTCTTGAAGTGCCTAAAACGCATAATTTTATAAATTTAAATTTCGTTATGATCCAGTGCACCACATTTTTAAACCGTCAAGTCTTCAAATCAGGGTCAATGTCAGGGGCACACATTTTTACTTGGGGAATCTAAGGCTGCATTCGGAATGCACACTTGTCCACTCGCTCACTCACTCTCTCTATATTGTTTTCAATGTAGAACATTCACTATATAGTGCCCTATATAATGGGTGAGTGTGCATTTCGAACGCATTATCCAATCAAACGCCAGTGTCGCGGTGCTTGTGGTGTCAGTTATTCTCTTTCGTGACATCAGTTGTTCTCTTTCCTTTCATCCGGGCCATGGAGTAGTACAAAGGGCCTTCAGTAAGCCCTCTCCCTTACGCTTGACTGCCTGCACGCTCTTTTTATTTAAGCTGACCTGATTAACAATCAAACAATTTATCGACTGAGCTACCAAGACCAATACATGACCTATAATTAGAAATGGTAATGAAAAGGTGAATTCCCATAGCCTACATTTATATAATTGATATGGCATTGTAAATCCATAACTTTCGCTGACATAGCAGGATTTATTTTCGCCGTCCGTAGGATTGTCACACAGCTGTGCAACTTTACAGCGCGCTTTAGCCGTGACAACATTCAAAATAAAGAACGGATTCTCGCAGCCTCGCAAACTAATTTACGCAAATCTGTGCTGCTTGACAAGCAACACAAGGGCTGAAATTATAAAGACATATTGATATTTTACGTCGTCATTTATGCGCAGAAGAAGACACCTCATAATTTTGTGGTGCAATGCATAACAATGCTATCAAAAGTAAATTAGACTGTCGTCGGTTTTTACCAATTAGTCTGAGCAACTGTGGCTAATCAGGAGATGTAAACTGTGAGAGGTTTAGGTTATTAAACATTTTTAAAGGTGAGGTTTCCGAAGATCAAATTGAAAATCAGAAGATTCCCCAAGTTAAAATGTCTGCCCCTGGTATTGAAGCCAATTTGAAGACTCGCTGATTTAAAAATGCGTCACACTGGATAATTATCAAATTTAAATATGTGTTTCAGACGCTTCAAGAATTCTACTTTCCGCTGAAATATACTTTGCCTAAGTGTTGTCTCCTCCTTTGAAGTCAAGTCCCCTGGGGGCCGCTGCTGCTCCGAAGGCTGCAGTTTGCTGAGCGTTTCTCAAAGGAGGCCACCTGATGATCAGCCACTTCGGTGGGTGGTCATGAAGGCCAGAATTATACAATTTTAGAAGTTAAACTCATGCTGTAACCAACTACATTACTATGGCAACACGCCACTTTGGCTGAACCACAACAGTGAAGTTAGAGCCTCGATTAGGCAAAGCGATTAGAGATTGCTTAAGAAATAATTTTCAGGACTCCGTTATTCGCTCACCCGAGGACGGTCCACATATCACACCAGTACAATTCCCATGACGCACGTTCTTGAGATTTATTCGACCATTAGTTCATTAGGGGGCAAATTGGCATAATTACACACAGAGGCAAGCAAAGAAGATGGGAACATTTAGAAGATAAGCTGAGGAGATTGTTCTATTTTTCAGTCACAATTGAATAGCCTGCTGAAGCAGGCACTGCTATGCGTGCAGGGAAAATTACAGTGGGAACGCCACGAGAGCTACATGGGAATTCTATTAGCGCAGGGTAAATCAGGAATGAGCATGAATGCACTGACAAAAGGAATATCAGGACTGGGCAGAAACTCAGTGACAGGAAAAAATTATGCAGCTGAACCCAGTTGCTGACCCCCATCACTGGCATCCCCTTGTTTGGCCGCTGCATTGAGAGAGAAGATGGAGAAACAAATGAACAGTGTCATGAAGACATTGCAGCATGCTTGCGCTAGCGGTCAGGTAACCTCTGGCTAGCACAGTCCAGCTGCCTGTTAAGTGACATGGTTGATGACGTGTAACTCAGGCTTTGTGTGATAGTGTCCAGGCCCACACAGAGAGGTTGAACTGGCACAAAAGACACTATCAGAATGACAACATGGGTTCTTAAATCTAATATGATCATTCTTTATTATAAACTAGAAAAATAATATTGTAGCAGCTTGCTACCTTTACAGGTGGGATAATATACACCAAGAACTGGGATGAGTATGAGAATGAATATACTGTAAGTTTTTGGTTTTGATATGAACTCCTCCCCAGAAATTCAAAATAGAAAACAAAATCCTTTTCAGTTGCAGACTCATGCCGAGGCGAAGTCAGGAGAATATTTTTGTAATAATAAAATACTTAGAGCTGAGCAAAGCAGCTGGCCTTGGCAGCTTGTTGGAGAAAAATCACACAGCAGTTAAGCATGTGAAAGGCTGACCGTGAGAATTATCTGAGCTACTGGGGATACAGTTCATTAAATCTATTTTATTTGGGTCTCGCAAGCTTCAAATGCATTTTTAGTAATTCAACTTTCCGAGAGATTTAGTTGGTAAACTTTTTTTTATGCCTCAAGCTCTTTCATTAAATGATACTGCAGCGGCTGGCTGGTGCGTCAAAATGGGGGGAAAAAATGAACGGATACTGTGCTTTTCTCACATGTTAAACGAGGCTCAGCAAAAGCTCTTGAATTCGCTGCAAAAAACAATTCAAATTATTCGCTCAGTTGATTTGCAGGCCTACGTCCAGGTAGCTGGCAGCATAATTTTGGTTCATGAATTTTAGCATTACATAAATCAAGGCTACTTTCAAAATAAAACATTAAAAGAAAAAAGTATTCCGCAGCAATCACCAAAACAATTATTCAAAAATGTCTCTTGAGTGGTTTTGAGTGCTGCTCGTGCTGTTAAATGTTCGGAGACTGAATGAAAAGCACGGCGGCCCATTGTAGCCGGTGAGCCATCATATGTGGAGAGTCATTTAAGCCTTTACACTTCTGTGGCACTTCTTTCTGCTCTAAACTGCAGGGAGAGAATGTTAGTCCCAGTTCACAGATCGCCGTTTCCCCAGGCAAATACAAATAAAACATTAGTGCACGTGTTTTCCATTCATCACTCATTCTAATAGAAATGAACGTACACGATGTAGCATGACCATCCGCGTGAAGTTTAATCATAAATACAGCTGATTTTGCAGGATGCCTCTTTACTGCATTAGTGTATTGTACATTCTGCATGTACGTTGCTTTTGCTTGACACACACACAAGTGCCCGACCCTCATGAGTTTGTAAGGGACAAACAACACAACTGCATTTGCAACAACACAATGCGCATCACAGGATTAATGCGCAAACTCATTCTAAACCAAATACTTCACCTTCTCTCCCAAGCTTGGCAAATAAAATTTGCAATAAAAAAAGTTCCTTTCCAGAAATGCATTTCAAGTTTTTCATAATCATTCAATCGGAGAAGTAGAGGATATTTTGCCAAAGAGAAGAGCTTCTTCAGAAACGAGACGGAATACTTCTCGTGTCTCACACATTACACAAAGTCTATCCCCCACAAGTAGCTTTCAATGTGCTTGTTTTTCTGGCTAATGATAATATACCTTTTGCCAAAATAATTCTTTATAAACAGTTCTACATTATTTATCCTCTAATTATTCTTCAGAAGACAATCAATTGTAAGTTAATAAGTTACAGTTTATCAATAGACCATTTTTGGTCATTGAAAATACATTTTACACCTTGGCTCCTGGATGTCAAAATTTAAACTATTTTAAAAAATGAGAAATTAATCACTCAAACAAAATAAAGATCTCTCACTGGTCCATGGTGATATGCAATGTCTCGATTAAATATCTTTTTCATTAACCTCTGATTGCACATCAAGTCTACTACGAAGCATGTGACATAGACACCTATCAGCAACAAAATTAAAACTAACTGTTAGAATTGTGTTGTTGGGCGCCCCGGTGGCTCATTGGTCTAAGTGTGTGTACCATAAAGGCTGTGTCCTTCCTGCAGCGACCTGGGTTTGAATCCGGTTCGGGTCATTTGCTGCATGTTTTCCCCCATTCTTCTCCCTAACCTTCCTGTCTCTCTACACTGTATAATTATCGAATAAAGGGAAAATTCCCCCAAAAAAAAAAAAAAAAAAAAAAAAAAAGAATTGTGTTGTTTACTCTTATGTTGCCAACCAGCTCTGTCAAACTGACGTTTACTCAAATTCCTGGACCCAGGGTTTCCCAGAAAAAAACATTTTCCAGAGCATTACACTTGAAGAGTTTGCTTCCTAAACTCAGTATGTGCTAAAATTACAAAAATTGAGATAATGCCTTAGAGCGATAGCCCCATGCTTCTTACACACAGGGCAAAAATCCATTTTTAGAAATCCATTCTATAAGGTGTGTTTTTTCATGGTCAAAGTTTGTGGTTTTCTTTAAAATGCAATAGGCGCCAGCATAGGAAAATCTGATTTCCTCGAAATGAGCAAAATGGATAGATTGGGTTTTGGAAACAAACTCTTTATGTCCTTCACCAGCTTGCCTTATTCCCACAGTGCACCTTGGTGCATCACCTCCCTGAGTACTGTAAATGGTGCACACGTACCTGACCGACGCACATGATGTCAAAGGAAACAGGCCTCACTGGAGCTGGCCACCATCCTCAGTTGCTCTAAGGTCCAGTTCTGACACTCACGTGCCCATGGTTGGTGCTTTCAGCCGTTGACTGGGGTGAGAATGGGCACTCCGACTGGTCTGCAGCGACAAACCACTAAACATAGCGGAGTGTGATGCTTGGTGTGCGCTTCCACATTCCCCCCATGATTAGCATTAAAATTCTTAGCGACTTGTGCCACAGTAGCTCTTGTTTTGGGTCAGACAGGACTGCCTTCACTGACCTTGCGCCCAACTCCCTGTCACTGGACCACGGTTTGTCCCTCCTTGGGTCGACACTCACCACTGCTGAGTGGACACGCCACAAAAGCCTTGTCGCTTCAGCGATGCTCTCACCCACTCGTCTTGCAATTTTACCCTTGTCGAATGACTAAGTATTCAATTCAAAGTGGCAGAATTACATAAAGTCTTTCTTTCTTGTCTATTTCTTAAGTGTAAAGGACAGTCATAACCCTACCACCACAGAGACACATACAGTATTGCAGCATACACATACAGTATGTTGCGCTATAAAGATTATCACGCAGTAGATTGTTGTAAGGGTTAATGCGTATTTGTACATACAGCATATTGCAAATTTTCGTCACCGTGAAAGATTGAAACCACACTGAGAAGCAATTAAAACCCTAATCACTCTGTCTCCATTCCATTTCCACGCTGTCTCCGTGGTGTCGCCATGGCACATACATGCTGTTTCCATGGCGTCTCCATGGCATCTCTATATGCCAGGTTTTCAGTTTTTTTTTTAATTGTTTGTTTTATCTGCTCGATAATTTTGCCACCATCAGCTGTTGTTGTGATCGAACAGCTGGTACATTCAAAAACGTGTGGAGAGGATTTGGGAACAGAGCAGTGACACAAAAAAGAAAGGCTCCTGGTCTTGACATGGGGTCGTGCTGCGGCCCTCAACAGGGTATGATCTGTCGTCAGTTTCACAATCTTTCATCACTGTGCGCTGAGCAAGAGAGGATGAAACAGAGAGAAAGCGAGAGAAAGAAAAGGAGAGAGAGAGAGCAGGAGACAAAGAGGGAGAGAGCAGGAATAAACACGGTTTTGATTTTCACTTCAAAAGGTGACTCTATTCTTCAGACAATTTCTCCCTGTTTTGTGCCTCTATTGAGCAACCTTCTTTTGATGGAGCCAAAGGGAGGGGGGTGTGTTTTTTCTTTTTCTGCAAATTATACGAACTTTCCTTGTCCTTAGTGACATGCCCGCCCCGAGTGTCACTGTGGTAGAGGCCCTTTCTCACATTGTCCTCTTAAAGTCAGCCAAGCACGTCCGTGTTACTCCTGGCGCTCGACCACCTGAGCGGTTAGTGGGGGAGGAGGTCAGAGGAAGTTGAGAACAGAGGTGGGAGCAGAGCTGGGGGAACAAGACAGGAGGAGCTGTGACCAGCTGCTGTAAAATGAAACAGAAAAAAGCGCAGGATGGGACTGGGAATAATAACCTGAGAATCCCAGCTGCCCTGAGTCCCTCATCCACTGCTTCAGTTTCTGCCTGTTAAATTCTGCCTGATCTATCTCCCATCAACTGCAGCCTATCACAGGGCCTGATCTATCTCCCATCAACTGCAGCCTATCACAGGCCCTGATCTATCTCCCATCAACTGCAGCCTATCACAGGGCCTGATCTATCTCCCATCAACTGCAGCCTATCACAGGGCCTGATCTATCTCCCATCAACTGCAGCCTATCACAGGCCCTGATCTATCTCCCATCAACTGCAGCCTATCACAGGGCCTGATCTATCTCCCATCAACTGCAGCCTATCACAGGGCCTGATCTATCTCCCATCAACTGCAGCCTATCACAGGGCCTGATCTATCTCCCATCAACTGCAGCCTATCACAGGGCCTGATCTATCTCCCATCAACTGCAGCCTATCACAGGCCTTGATCTATCTCCCATCAGTTTCAGCCAATCACAGGGCTTGCTCTGTCTCCCATCAGTTTCAGCCTATCACAGGCCCTGTTCTATCTCCTATCAGTTTCAGCCAATCACAGGGCTTGCTCTATCTCCTATCAGTTTCAGCCTATCACAGGCCCTGATCTATCTCCCATCAGTTTCAGCCTATCACAGGCCCTGTTCTATCTCCCATCAGTTTCACCCTATCACAGGGCCTGCTCTGTAAAACCATTTGCTCTCACTCATACCTATGGGCAATTTAGCATCTCCAGTTTGCCTAACATGCAAGTCTTTGGACTGTGAGAGGAAACTGGAGTACCCAGATGAAATCCACGCGAACACGGGGAGAACATGCAAACTCCACACAGAAAGGCCCCAGGCCGGATTCGAACCCATGACCTTCTTGCTTTGAGGCAGCAGTGCTAAATACTGTATATATACAAACTACACATGCATACCATTTTGGGAGCTACAGGAATTTAGAAGCTTCAAAACACATTGACCATTGTCGTGTTACGTCACAATTAATGCGAGGAGGAAAATGCTTGATAACTATTTCGATGAATAACAATGCAAACTAATGGGAAACAGATAGTAATTCTGCTGATTGATTCTCGCAACTGAAAAATTTAACGCTTAGTTGCCAGTTAGGAAGTGTAAATGGGAACCAGTTTGGAGAAGTAATGCGCTTTAAGGCGAGGTGAGATTCAGGCTCGAATCCCTCCCATGGCAATCAAAAATGAGAGTATATGTAGTAGTGTGCAGTGATGATTATATATCGCCACTTTTGTCTAAGAGGGGTCCCAATATATTACTTCTCCATGACGTTTTGGTGAAAAATACTATTGTAGGCAATGAGAACAAAAAAAAAAAAATCATTCCCACAAGTAAACTGAGGTAAAAATATATGTAATTAACAAAAAAGACTGTAAAACTCAATTTTTTATTACAATTGAAAGGTGTCGCAAAGTTTATTTTTTTGACTATTCCATAGCCTGAATCCATGCTTGAAGGCTTACTCCATGATTATTGACGCTAAAAAATTGTTTAAACTGGTTTGAGGCAACATTATTGTTCAAAATTACTTCTGATGGTCTGTTGCTCCAGACAATGAGGTGACATAAACTTTGAACAGTGTCACAGTTTTAAAAATGATGGAACAATGGAGGACCTCTCTAAGATCGCTCGTAGCTACATTGTGGCCTTACATGATGCTAAAGGTATTATATGCTGCCATGGAACTGTAAGAAACACCTTCAAGCGTTTCAAAGAGACCGTTTCACTGAAAACTAGTGGCAATAGAGGTGCAAAGTGGAGGTTAAGAGCATCAGACGCCTGTGTGAAAATAGTCTGATTGGTCGTGTTGCTGCAATAGCTGGCAACATCAAAACAAGACTTGAGTTTGCTAAGAAAATCAAGGATTGGATGCCAATTGACTGTGAGCAATCTCTTCAGACCAATTAATCAAAATTCTAAATTTTCACACCTAAACGCAGCAATTTTATGCGCCGTAGAGTCCGAGAACATTTAAAAAAATGAATGGTTAATCCAGCTCTATCTCCCATCAGTTTCAGCCTATCCCAAGGCCTGTTCTATTTCCCATCAGATTCAGCCTATCACAGGGCCTGTTCCATTTCCCATCAGGTTCAGCCTATCACTGGGCCTGTTCCATCTCCCATCAGATTCAGCCTATCACAGGGCCTGTTCCATTTCCCATCAGTTTCAGCCTACCACAGGGCCTGTCCTGTTGGCAATGTCAGGAACCGTTATCTTCAGCCCACAGCAGCGCCTGCTCCAATAGCATGTGTTAGAGTTCCATTCACTTCAGCCTACAGAAGGGTCAAGCTCTAGCTGCATGCGTTCGGTTCCCACAAGCTTCAACTGATAGCAGGGCCTCCTTTATCTTCACACTTTAGGGAACCATTAGCTTTAGCCGACAACAAGGCCTGCTCTATCAGCTTGTATTAAGGTACCATTTGCTTCAGTCAGATGCAGGGCTTGCTCTATCATCATGTGTTGGGGGTCCATTAGCTTCAGCTAATTGCAGGAGCAGGACTGCCTCCCATAAGCTTTTCCCATCAGCTTCAGCTAGCAGGGCCTGCATGTGTTAGCGCCCATTAGTTTCAGCCAACAACAGGACTGGCAGCGCTGAGTTTCCGTTCCAGTGTACTAACTAATTTGGTTACAAACAGTAATTACAAAGTTACTCCTACATGGTAGCATGGAACAACAGTTTGTGCAATGCTTCATTAGATGTGATTTTTTTCTTCTTTGAGAAATGCTTATTGGCAATGTCTTTATGGTACAACAAAAATTTATGTGGCCAATTTCGCAATCTGCATTCACAACAATTTAGCCAGAGAGATGAAACGGGGCTGGTAGTGTTCCATGTTATTAAAAATTCTACACACTCGTTCCACACTAGCTTCAATCTTTTGATACCAATTAGTTACGATTAATATGCGCAGATATAGCGACTTAATGCGAAACGTTACCCAGTTGGCTTCAGTCTACAGAGAGTAATCTGGGGAGAGGGGCAGAATGATTCAGTGAGCTGATGCAGCCATAGTACAGGACAGAGTTTTTCCTCATTCAGCTGGAACGATTCTCTCTCCTGTCTTACTGCAGATCCTCCCGAAACCTGAACGACTCAGGATCCAATCTTGTAACTACACGCCTCTCTGCTTCACCGATGCTGGAATTTAGCTATCACATTTCAAATGTGAGCTGTTCTGCTTGAACAAAATGGAATTAAAAAGGTGGCAGTATAGAGCAGCGGACAGGAGATGGGAGGTGGAAGGACAGAGCAGATGGAGAGAGCCCGAAGAAGAGCAGTCATATTTCTTTTTTTTTTTTTCCTAAAGCTTGCGCTCAGATGCAGCTGCGAGTGTACGGCTTTGGAAATTCACGTCATAAGCGTGACTCATAATGCTGATGACTCCAGGCGTCCTTCGCTTCCAAAAACGATACTGTTGAAAAAGTGCGGTAGGTGTTTCTCGATACGTGGACGAAGATGCGCAAGCAAGGCCAGTGCAGTGAAGCTGGTGAGTTTTCATAAATGTCTGTTTTTCTTTGCTTCTATATATAAACAAATACACAGCTGTTTAAGTGTATCCTCAGGCTTGAGGCCTGTTGGATGCAGGCAGGAGATTTGGATGTTCGGGGGAATTAATAACACAGTGAGCACACAAGCCTATCTGTGTCTACAGCCCACACACTGTTACTGCCAAGAAACTTCTGCCACTTTTTTATTTATTGCCATAGCAACCATTCGGCCCTGCAATTGATACATGCCACAAGCATATGGGCGTGGCAGATGGGCCGGCTTGGTGGGATAATTTTTAGTGCAGCTGAAAGGCTGTCATTAGTAGCTAAAATGAACAATGAACCCCTTGTTTTTGGAGATTATCAGACGCTTGATTGATGAGAAGACTGCACTGTCATAACAGATATGGCAATAACAGCACAAAGCACTGAGGAAACAACAGCTACGATACCAGAAAACAATATTGTGAATAAAAAGAATGCACCACATGGACACCGAAAAAACACACACAAACATATGAGCTTGATCTAAAATGTGAGTCAAACACAAGCACAAACTGTCGTCGCACCATCCATCAAAGTGCCTTCCAAAAATACGAAGCCTATTCATTCTAAGACAAGCAGCTATGCGTGATTTAAAAAAAAAAAAAAAAAAAGATCTGAGTTCATTTGATTAAATCACTCTGAGAAGCTCCATCAAATTATCGCAAATGGCAACCTTTAAAGCAAGGCATCATGGGATTCAGATTGAAAGACTTACTCACTGTCTCCCTGAACAGTATAAATGTCTTCCCCCAGGGGAAATGTACTGCTAATAAACTAAACACGGTGGCACAGTCCTACGTGCGCCTGTGTGAATACTGTCATTGTCTTTGCTAATCTTCCAGATAAAACTGGATTGCTTTGAGTTATTTTTAACCACGATTTTAAATCACCAAATATTCTCCAAGATGAACACTCCTTTGAAGTCTGTGCCTCCCTCAATCCCAGCAGTTTGTCGATTGTGATCAGATATCTACAGAAAGAACTGAATGTGAATGTTATGTCCCAGAAGTTAGCGATAAAAAACAGTGCTTAGGCACTGAGACGGCGGAGATGCAAACAATGACAATTACACTGATGTCAATCTGAGAGAAAACCCAGAGGTCATATCACAGTTTATTTCACTAACCCCGAGAAAGATAATGAGCCTCCATCTGATTGCCGCAGAAATAGATGCATAATGCATGCGCAAGTTATTAATGCAAAAACTGTAAATTATTTTCATTTATACGGCTGTTTACTGCCCATGCCATCATCCATAATTGACATGCATGTTACTTCAACGGCAGCTTATTTGGGATCGTTAGTTAAATTCATTAAGCGTAAATAACAGGTGGCTACAGGAAGTCCTCCCTGATGACTCTAGGAACTGGGAATTATCATATTTGTTTTGAGATGGAAGACAATTTACATTCCAGTTTAGCCGCTTCTAAAAACTGTGCTGTCCTTGCATTTGAAAGGTTAACTCATCAGAAATATTACATTGTGGGTCCTCTTTCTTATGGAGCCATTTTTCAGCTGGAAAAGATTTGAATCAAGGAAATGCAGCAGGCAGCCCTGATTGTAAAATACTTGCCCTTTAAAACTAATAATGACAGGCTGTACAGTGCAGGACACCTTTTCAACCACCATGTAGGAATATCAAACACAGAGAGTAGAACAACAGTACTTCTACAGACATTATTATTAATATTATTATTATTATTCATTTGCCATGCGTGGAATTAAGCTCACATCTTCAGTAATGCTTTGTGTAATGTTGCTCAGGTTGCTCTCTAAAACACTCTGGAAGTGATTACCAGTTTTTGTTGTCAAAAGAGATTTAAATATCAATTTTGAAAAAGTGAATGTTTCATACTGATTGAATGCACGCATCGCATAATTATATTTAAGTATTAAATTGGCAAAATGATAACTAAAATCCTACAGAATATATTGTCACATCAAGGTCCTATCGCAAGAAATAAAATCTGCAGTGTAATTGAGCCCCTAAGAGCCATACCAGGCCAACCCATGTTGGGGTACTTTTGAGAAAATGGGACTCAAAGTTGCCAGCCTCCTGTGTCATCTAGAGTAAATGGCAACAAAACACTACATATGTTACAAAGTCAAGATATGTGAAATTATGCACATGGACTTTTTGCGCAGGTTTTCGATGCATAATCATCATTCAAAGTGAAACCTACCTCCCTCTGAAGAGGAACCTTCTGATTCATTTGGGACAAACTATGGGTCTCTGTCATCTTCCACTTCACCATCATCATTAATCATCGCAAGCAATTCCTCATCAGTGAGATACCAAGCTGCCATGTTTACAATGAATTATGGGAAGTTTTGTGATGGCCTATTATGGCTAAGGCAGTGCAGTGCATATGTACAGTGGCAGAGAGGACATTTGCTTGTATTAACAATCCATGTGGGAAGATTGGGTTGGCCCATTTAGGAAATGTAGATCTCAGTTTTCTGCACATGCTCACAACCTCAACTGATTTTCACCAAAAGTGTGAGATGGCCCAGTATGGTTCTTAGGGGCTCAATTATGATCCTGATTTCAAGTGAACCGTGAGCTGATAAATAAATACCACAATATTACAGAACAGTGTGAATACAATATCATTGATGAAAGATAAATAGATTGCCCTGTTGTTTAATCAACCTGAACCACCTTCATCGTAAATGCTATTGCATTTATCCTGAACAATTACTGGGATATATTTCACAAGGGTTCATTTAGGCCATTCAGCTTTATGTTTATCTATGTCACTTAAAAAAAAAAAAAGATAGTATTGCTACAAGTCACTTTTAGCTACCACCCATCATCACATAAGTAAACAAACGAATCACTCATTTAGCTGACTTTAAATGCCACTAATTCACAGTTTGAAAACATTGCTACTTTAGCCCACAGTACAAAACAATTCTCAATATTTAATTTTTATAGAACATATTTGTGCTAATAAAGTACTGTATTTGCAGAAAAATGCATCTTCTTTGAAAAAAAACAAAAAAACTTCCCACTGCCATCGACTTTGCAGTTAGTCTGCACACTGCACCACTGAGAATAGATCTGTCATTGAGTTCCATTGCATATTATTTGAGGGAAGCAATCAGCACCCGGAAAAATTAATACAGTGACCCAATTTTAAAATATGGCCCCTACTTGATATTGTATTTAATGAACGGAGAACATATAACTGTGCACCTTGTCACACTCCTGGTGCTGTCCACTATATCTCTTAGTCAACAGTATCTCCACTTCATGGGATCTTACATCAACAGTGCTCAACAATCTTTTTTCCCTTCATAGGAAGTGTCATTGTAGCACAATAAGTCAGTGCCTATTCACTGATTTAGTGGGTCCACATTCAACAATAGCGGATAAATGGCGAAGAGCAGCTCCGCGGCAGTTGTTGCTGGCTTGCGATGAGTGCTGCTTACATCCTGTTGATAGTTGAATATCAAATCAAAGTGTCAGGGAGCTGACAGTGAGAATACTCGGACCCCAGGGGGAAGTAGAGAGTGCAGTGCGCCAGGGACCGACTCCTCTACCAGCAGAGAAGCTGACGCAACATAACGCCGAAGATGAATAATGAATATCTCTCCTGTTTGATGTGCTATTCAGAATTTCCCTCGGGACTGTAGAGCGTAATGTTTCAACGAGGAGTACTCGCCTGCGCCGAGTATTCCGCTCATCACCGCTGTAATTTGAAGGCAATTCACGTGATTATTGTGCTGAGATAACTCGGCACATTGCGTTTGAGTGACTCTCCCCGGACCTCTGGGAATCTAGTTATCTAATAAACTGGCTCTCACTAGCAAACCAAAGTGCGCTTGGAAATCCAGCATGTAGTGCCCCACTTTAACGCAACTGCAATACTGTATGGTTTGTCCTCATTTTTTTACTTTTAACTTTTTAATTATATGTGCTCCTAATTAAAATGAGAATTGGGGAATTTTAGTCAAACTGTGCCAACAGGACCCTAAGTGCAAGCAGCCAAGAGAATTTACCGACGTATGAGTACTGTTCATATTAAACAGGAAAGGACTGCCCAGCATTATTTTGGCTGTTTTTCCTTCAGTAACTGTTACCAGTTGGAGCGTTACCTACACTGGATCATTCATTCAATGGAAGCAGACAGTGTCTATTGGATCCAGAGTTGGGTCTAGTACTTTTAAAAGTACTTGAGTCCAAGTCCAAGTACTTGAAAAAGTACTCGCAAGTCCAAGTACACAAGTACAAGTACAAGTACCGACCCAACTCTGTCTAGTAATAATTGTGGAACAGATCATTCAATTATCACAGAATATATACATATTTGATTTCCTCTTTGATATCACTTTAAGCGAAAAATAATTCACCACGTTCACTAGAATGATATGACACATTATTTCTAATGTATATCAAAATTGGGCCGGCACTTGTACTTGGACTTGCAAGTACTTACTTTTTCATGTACTTGGACCTAAGTACTTTTAAAAGTACTTGACCCAACTCTGATTGGATCATCAGCCAAGTACATCCATGAAATACGGGGGACTCCAGATCCAAAATAACTCAAGAGTTTAAGTTCAGCAAGATAGACAGCCTGACCAACAAAAAACTGCCACAGATATTTAAGGACTAAACTGCTTATGTGCTAAAACAAGCCATTTTGCATCATTTCATGTAAAATAAGGTAATGGACCAATGTCTGTTTGTTTGGCATATTTTTGTGCGGAAACAGTTTGCTGTGATTGAAATATATATATATATATTTTTTTTTTACTGAGAACCACCACTGAACATTCCCCAATCAGGGAGAGCATCAATTATCAAACAATGAAGCTTTGATTGCTAAACAACATTATACTACAAGATGATGTAATCACACCTCCAACAATCACACTTTCAAGAGAGTCACCTTGTTTGAGGTCTGAAAGTAAAATGGCAGCTTTATGCTGGTGGGGAGGGGGTGTGTTTTCTCCCACCAGACTGAAGAATGGAAGTGTATCGATTGGTTGAGGCTGCTTCGACAGCTCCCGGCTGGCCACTCCCCTCCCAGACTGGCCAACATCATCTAAGACACCTCGTGAATTTATAAGTGGCCTTGGAGTAATACAGGGAACAGGAATACCACAGCGGAAGTCAAGAAGGACACAGGTTGGTGGGAGAGGCACCTCATGGGAGCTGATTGGATTGAACAACCATGTGACCAAACACAGCACAACTCACTTTCCAGATGAGGGCTTTGAAATGAATGGTAAAACGCTGAAAAACCCAGGTGGTGCTATGATATTTGCCTGAATATTATTGCAGTATTCATGGAAAGACACATGGGTGGATACAGTGATGAGCTGAGCTGTACAGATAAAAGAAGTTGCGCACTATAATATTTTGCTGAACCACCTTTAGCTTCTATCACACATTCTTATACAACATTACAACATTTATTTACGGTAAGATTTGCATTTATTTTTGGCCAAGATATTGTATTGACAATGGGTGAATCAAACCACTCTGTTAAACCCTCTCCAGCACATCCCAAAGACTTTCAAATGGTTAAGGTCAGGACTCTGAGGTGGCTCATTTGTGAAAATGATTCCTCATGTTCGATGAGCCACTCTTTCACAATTTGAGCCTGATGAATCCTAGCATTGCTACCCTGCAATATGCCTGTGCCATCAGGGATAAAAAAAAAAGTCCATTGATGGTTTACTGGTCATTCAGTATATTCAGGTGGCCTGCTGAATTAATTTCATTGTTGTAGAACAGTGCTGACCCAAGACCGGACCAATGGCAGCAACCCCAGACCATAACATATTATTATATTCTGAGAGAATGGCACTTTTGAGATACTTAGTGGAGTTGACAACTCAGAATTGCATGAAATTTGGCAGAATGGTGCCCATATATGTGTAACAGAAAATCCCAGAGTTTGGCTCACAATTTTTATCGATGTGGCTACAGCGCCACCTAGAAGTGGACAAGTCAGGTACCAAATTGAGCATTTTTGAGGAAAAATACCCATTTTTGAAGGAATATTGTGGATAACTGCTTCAATGTGCCAAAGAAGTTATGATTGAATTTGATACTGGGATAGCAAAATTTTTAAAATGTGAAAGTGCCACCTGATGATCATGTTGGTTATATATGCAATGACAAGAAATCTGTGTACAATATGAAAAAAATTTTTACAAATTCAGGCTTGTTTTAATTCTTAAGCCAGACCAGTGCCAAATTCATCTTACGTGTTTCCCATTCAAACATTAAAGGTGAGAAAAATTTTGAGGTATTAAGTCTGGCAATTTTTTGGTTTTTCGAGATACTTGCTCCCAAAGTTGGGTGCGGGCTAATTTTTTCCTGTTTGAACAGTGGATTAACTTTAATTACCAGACACCTATGGGGATGGGTAGACCATTAATTTGAACCTTCCTTTGGGCTAAACAAAGGACACCAGAAACATCCTCTGGCACTGTGCTCCATCTTGGAGCAGCGGCTACAGACATTTTGACAAAATCTCCAATTCGCAGTGATGTTCAGGGGCCCGTAAAAATGTTAACCAAGAAGATAGAGCCTTGAAATTAGCTGAGTCTCCAGCCCTTTCAGATATTTCAACATGCCAAAGGAAGTTTTATGGCACTCTTTGCCAATGTCTGGATATAAGGGGACGAATGTTCAAAAATATATCAGTATAGGGGCGCTGTTACCAATATTTCAGATCTGACAAAACCAGACATGCCATGGAGAAGTTTCTTGGAATGGAATATGGGTCTTATGTACATTTCGAAAACACAGATTTTGTTTGTTCACTTTGTTGGTTTAACTAGTAATGCCAATAGGTGGCGCCCCACCATACCACCTTATTAAGATCTCGCAAAACCAGACATGTGCCATATAAAAATCTCTTTAAATGAAATATGTGTGATGTATACATAGCGAAAAAAACTGATTTGGCTTTGGCAGTTGGCTGGTTTAACTAGTTGCAGAGATAGGTGGTGTCCATAGACGTACTGGTGCAAGATAAATTTTAAGGATTCAAACAGAGATAAGCAACATATTATTTTGGTACATTTGGATAGTACTGTGCCGTGAAAAATAATTTGCCCCCTTCCTGATTTCATACTTTTTTGCATATTTTTCACACTTAAATGTTTCAAATCATCAAACAAATTTTAATATAAGAAAAAGATAACCCAAGTAAATACAAAATGCAGTTTTTAAATTATGATTTCATTTATTAAGGGAAAAAAGCTGTCCAAACCTAACTGGCCCCATGTGAAAAAGGAATCCCCCCCCCTTGTTAAATCATGAATTAACTGTGATTAACCACATTTTTTGAGTCCAGTTTCACTAGCCACACCTAGGCCTGATTACTGCCAGAGCTGTTGAATCACAAAATCACTTAAATAGAACCTCTCTGACAAAGTGAAGAAGGCTAAAAGATCTGAAAAAGCAACATGTCATGCCACGAACTAAAGAAATTCAAGAACAGATGAGAAACAAAGAAATTGACATCTATCAGTCTGGAAAGGGTTGCAAAGCCATTTAGGCTTTGGGACTCCGGCGAATCACGGTGAGAGCCATTATCCACAAATGGAGAAAACTTTAAACAGTGCTGAACCTTCCCAGGAGTGGCGGGCCTACCAAAATTACTCCAAAAGCGCATCAACTACTCATCCAGGAGGTCACAAAAAAACCCAAAACAACATCTGAAGAACTGCAGGCCTCACTTGCCTCAGTTAAAGTCAGTGTTCATGATTCAACAATAAGTCAGAGACTAGATAAAAAATGGCATCTATGGGAGAGTTCCAAGGCGAAAACCACTGCTGACCAAAAAGAACATGAAGGCTCGTCTCACATTTGCCAAAATACATCTTGATGATCCCCAAGACTTTTAGGAAAATATTCTGTGGACTGACGAGACATAAATTGAACTTTTTGGAAGATGTGCGTCCATTACATCAGGCGTAAAACTAACATAGCATTTCATCAAAAGAACATCATACCAAAAGTCAAACATGGTGGTGGTAGTGTGATGGTTTGGGGCTGCTTTGCTGCTTCAGGACCTGGACAACTTGTCATAATTGATGGAACCATGAATTCTGCTCTCTACCGGAAAATCCAGAAGGAGAATATCCAACCCTCAGATTGTGATCTCGAGCTCAAGCGCACTTGGGTCATGCAGCAGGACAATGATCTGAAACACACCAGCAAGTCCACCTCTGAATGGCTTAAAAAACAAAATGAAGATTTTGGAGTAGCCTTGTCAAAGTCCGGGCTTAAATCCTATTGAGATGCTGTGGCATGACCTTAAACAGGCCGTTCTTGCTCAAAACCCCTCCAATGTGGCTGAATAAAAATACTTCTGCAAAGAAGAGTGGGCTAAAATTCTTCCACAGTGATGTGAAAGACTCATTCCCAGTTATTGCAAACATTTGACTACAGTTGTTGGTGCCGAGGGTGGCAAAACCAGTTAATAGGATTTAGGGGGCAATTTCTTTTTCACATAGGGCCAGCTAGGTTTGGATAGATTTTTACCCTTAATAAATGAACTCATCATTTAAAAACTGCATTTTGTATTTACTTGGGTTGTTTTTGTCTAATATTAAAATTTGTTTGATGATCTGAAACATTTAAGCGTGACAAATATGCAAAAAAAAGAAATCAGGAAGGGGGCAGATACTTTTTCACAGCACTGTATATTGGAACAATAACTATGATAGAGAAATTCATGAGAGTTGAGTTTGTTGGTTGTGGTATATGTAAAAAATCAGTCAATTCTAGACACCAGTAGGGGTAACCATTAACATTGTGCAATCACTTCATACTTCTGAATACAAGCCTTTTCCCTGCTGTCCCTTGAGGTTTCAACTTTTTACTTGTATTCAGAAGCCAATAATTCGCCCCTCTTGGAACACAGTAACATCTTTTCAACAACCATGAGATGCGTCATCCGACATATTTTTTTTTTTTTAAATGAGGAGTAACACACTGAATCAGTCAGGATTGAAAGAATTATTAAAGAATTATTCATCATTGCTACAATGATTCAATCATAGGCTCTAGAATATTTGCTTATTTAAACCCAAAAGGTGATTATATATACACACACACACACAGTATATAAAAGCACGTGTGAGGTTGTAAGGCACCGGTATCTTAGTCGCGGCTGCCCTAAGCGGGGTCAGTCAGCAGCAGTGCCTGTTTACCATTCTCGGACACACAGCCGACAGATTGTTGACTGGTGACGGTGTAGATGATGCGCCTCCTCCCGCCGGCTCAGACCTGCCCGTAACATGCCAATGGCTTTTTCTCTCTCTCCTGTGTCGTAAGCCGTGCCATTTTCTCGAGCCACAGCTTTTTTCATTTCTTCTTTGTTGGCTTTATAAAGGCTACTGACCACACCCAAAAGACAAGTCTAATATCACTGTATACATCACAAACAACTCAATGTTCATTATTACTGAAGCGCTTGGCACATCCACGTGGCGTGTGTCAGGATTACATCATCACAAGCTTTTCTGTATTTCACACATATCTCACTGGAAAAACAATAAAAACCAATTTGATTCTTCAGTTTGCAATGAAAACAGTACAAACCTCACCTGTGCGTTTTTAACAGAGCTAATTAGTGTATACATATACGGATATGTTAGTCGGATTATGAAACCAGTCATTCCATGAAATGACTGAAGTTTAGGGCCAGCCATTTCATGAAATGTCTGAAATTTTTAGTCACTTCATGAAATGACTGGTTTCACAATCTGACTGTAACGTATATATACACCAATGAGCAAGATCTACAGACATACCTACGATGATAAGCAAACAGTCGGCTCTCATAGGCGACATCTCGAATGTGGAACAAACGGGACTGGAGCGACTTTGACAAGGGCCAAACAGTTATGGCCAGACGGGTCGGAGCATCACCGGAGTGGACAGGCCTCTTGGGCATGAGGGTACATTCCAATAGTGGTCAGACGAGGGACAAACTATGAACTGGTGAAAGGGTGTTAGGTGCCCAGACTCATAGATTCATGAGGGTAACAAAGGTTATCTTTTCTGATCTTAACCTATAGAGGGGCTACTGCGGCAAAAGCCACAGAGAATTTTAATAATATTTACATGAGAGGTGTATCCCAACACATGGTGCATCACACGCTGCTGCATTTAGCATTTTGCAGCTGCAAACCAGTCTGAGGCCCTCTATAACCCCAGTCCAACACAAAAAGCAGCTGAAATGGGCACTTGAGTGACAGAATTAGACTTTGAAGCGATTGAAGGTTGTCTGGTCCGCTGAGCACCATTTTGTTTAACATCAAGTGCATTGGCGAGGTATATGTACACCTGCACCATTTACCTGAGGATGGACTGACACCAGGATGCACTGTGGGAAGAAGACATGCTGGTGGAGGGAGTGTGATGCTCTGGGAAATATTCTGCTGGGAAACCCTGGCTCCAGGAATGCAAGTGGGCGTCAGTCTGATGGAGCCCTTTGTTTTGATCAAGACAAGGAACCAGATGCAGATACAGGGTACAATCCAAAGTGGAGTGTTTATTCACAGGAATACGGTAATAGATGCGGATAGGTCAAAGCGCAGAACTATGAGTGGGGCAGTCCAGCTTAGGTGGTATTAACTAGAGAGGGTTTACTGTTGTTCGTGCTTGGCCAGTGGCCATCATGGGGTAGAAGCCAGACTGTGAATTCCCCTCACCATAGCAGGACCACTTGACAACAGAACAAAAGAGTGTAATGGGAACGCAGTCCCAATCCTGGAGGCCGATGAAGGCTTGGGAGGTGTTTCTAATAAACTGGCTAAGAGGAAAAACTAACAGATGATTAACGGGAACGTGGGCCAAATCCTTGAAACCAATATTAAGGGTTGGGAGTTTGTTCCTGTTGAAAAGACTCTGAAGAGTAGTTGCATGTTTCTCTACCATTAGATTACCGATTATATACACGATGGAAGAACTTTGCTCAATACTAGAAAATAAACTGACTTGTCGGCTTTAGTTGGGCAAAGCGTTACAATTCAGCCACACAGCTAGACAAAAGTAAACTTTTATAAGCAGACTACACTCACAAGGAGCGGGGCACATGATGGATAACCCCTGGGCATGGGGAAGAGGACAAGACAATAAATCAATTAAAGGAGACAAAACAGCAAAATCTGCAGGTTGCAAGAAAGGAGGAGTCAATTAAGGACACAAGAGGGTTGTGACAACCGACACAATATTAGGTAAGTGTGTTTAATGTTGTGGCTGATCGGTGTATGTGACCTGTATAAAATAAAAATCATAAGATTATCATGATTGGACGAAGGCCATTTGAGAAGCACGCACCTATGCTGAAATGTCTTCCAAAACTTTACACAGCTGATACACATACATAGCTGCGATTGTGATTGGTGAGTTTCGCCTCGTTGGAATAGTCCAACATCACACAGCTGTATGCATCGCCTGTTCACCTGCCAACCTGTGATGCTTTGATTTTAGACAGCGTCGAGATCGCCTTTCCAGCTGCTCTCACTCAGAGAACCCGGTTTCCTGCCCAGACCCCCACCCCCTCACGGGGGGTTAAATCCAATTAACTCTGGACACCTGAGAATAGCCTCCCCTCTGTCACATAATACACAGGAAACAGTGGAGAATGATGGGGAAGATCAGACAGGCGTTTTGTGCAGATTACGCTTGAACAGGGAAAAATGGCTGCAGGCCACGGTGCTGCGACTGAGGAGAGATAATCAGGAAGAGCATTCAGCCGACCCCCGGGCCAGGAACTACTCTTTCAAATGAAACCCTGCATATCCAGCGTTGGTCGGATAAATGATAAAGATGGAGTAGAGTTTAAAGGTGAAAGTAGAGCAGAGTTAAATACTGGAGACAGAGCAGAATTCAGAGAACCAGTCAGTATGCAGATGATGGAATGGAATACTAAAGGAAGGCCAAAATTTGGTTAATTCAGAGGATGTTAAATGTGGAAGGCAGATGAAAATGAGCAGAAAAGCGTGGAAGGCAGGAGAGAGAGTGGAGTTAAATGCATATGATGGTTAAATTCAGAAGAGTAAACAGGATTCTCCTTACAGAGGAGAGTTGAATGCTGAAATCACAGAGGGCTGAGCATATTGTACAGTATGTTAGGCTAAATGCAGAGAGCAGAATGAAATGCATAAGGATGATGAAATGTTGAACACAGAGCAGAGGACAGGTGACATGGTGAGATGCAGGAGGAAGCGTAGAGTTCAATAATGCTGACGACAGACTGTCCGGGCTTCCCATAGTCTTTTCGCTTCTCCCCATCGACACAATGCACTGTATTCAAATAGCTGTGTATACAAAAGAGTTGCAAATGTTAGCTTTGTTATTTTTTGTTAACTCTAGGTTTGAAAGAATTTACGTCTGACAAAATATCCAGCGCTAATGCAACTCTAACAGGATGATGTATGAGTGACTCGCTATTTATGCAACAGAACCAGTTTGTACCCTACAGTAGTCTATATAGCACCAGACATTTTACTGTGTGTATCACTCACCAAGCTTTCTAAGTGCTACATCTTGTATCATAAATGCTGTTGAAAGGTGATATTGAATATTATAGAGACTGAAATTATCAATGTCACTGATAGCGCACACCAATTTGTTTTCAAATGATAAAACGTCATTAATTTTTATTTTAATAATTTAATTTTTTATAACACTTATTTACTTATGTGCCTCATAAACTTATAGTGAAAAATGATATATGCATGAATGTTTATGGAAGGATTATGCAATTTATCAATAGTATTTGAGTTTCAAAGACATATTTAGTTTAGTTTTGTGTAGCCTTATTTTCCCAGTGCAGAAACAACTTCTCCATAATTTTTGTATCCACAAAACTTTCCAGAATGACAGATGCGTTCTGCTCCCCAAGCTCCCATGCAGATGTTCAGCTTACAGACCTGTGACCTAATCATTCTCCTCCAATCAGATCTCATCATAAAGCAGTAAACAGAACCCTGCAGCAAAGGACAAGGACAGCAGAAACCTCATTCACAAGATCAAACAGCCCTAGCGGATAGCAAGGGCATTCAGCTGTGCTGGGAGAATAACAGCTTTTCATGCATTTACATTTATTTATATTCCATGATCATTCTCGATAAGTAGAGACAGTAGCAATAAAGATACTTGTGTAAATTTCTGACCCACAGTATTCAAGAATTCATGCTGGAGAAAATGCAAACACCGGTAACTGCATGAGACAGACTATGAAAGCTAGAACTTAATTTTTGAAATGATTCTTTTTGATCTCATGGACAGAACAAAAAAGCACTGCATAGCAGATGAACCTTTTTACATTTTTTTTCCCCAAAACATGAGTGATTACAGTTGGTTTTTTAAGAGAATTACTTGTGGAAGGAGTAAAAATAACATACATTTCGTTATCAGAATAATAACTTGCTGAGTCTGCCTTAACGGTGATAACTGATTTTAAATTAGAAAACCATATTTGCTTCTCGTCTAAATGCAATATAAATGTACTTTCTCTGCAGGTTATTTATGTGCAAAGCAATTTCATGTTACTTTCATGTGTATAGAGGTACAAATACCAACATACCAGAGATATTTCTCATAGTTTTCTGTTCGACCATTATGTGCAAAAAGACCTTGAGCTCCAGATAACCTGTATTTTGTCAAATTATTGTGGTGTTACTGCATAGAAGGGGTCATAAACATCACAACGACTGTCAGACCTTATGCGAACTACAGAGTAGACTCAGAGTACAGGGACAGAAATGCATTCACAGTTCAGAATTAATTTGCATATTATAGCATTTTGTATTACGTATTTCAGTGTGGTATGTTGCAGTTGCCCTTATCATGGAAAATAATATATTGAAGCATTAATCCTAAAATTCTCATTCTAACAGAATGTTTTTTTGTGGGTCCAAGCTAATACAGTCACGAAACAGCAAAATACTAGACACAGAATCGAAACCTCAACCACTCGCTACTCATCAGCTGATCCCCAGGAAAATCTGCCATTGTTTTCCTCCCATATGTTATGATTCATACAAGGAGTCAAATGCAGATTCAGAGTATAATCCACAAAGGAGTATATATTAGGGAGTTTTCGCAACTACGACGGCAGGCGTCTGGGACGGTAAACTGATGTCAAAGTCGATTTGCGCATGCATGACCCTGTAACTTCTTCCGTATTCTCCGAATCTGCTACAGTAGTAGGCCGATTTCTCGTTCATCGTGGATGTTCTACGATGGAGCGTGATGGAGTGCAACCAGCCAATCAGCACTTGGCTGCATCATCAGCACTCAGAGCATGGTGTATGCAAAAATTCGCTCGCACCTCTGGCTTTTTCGATGCATCATGGACATGGTTTCAACACCTAGGCCCACTACTAGTAATGCTTTTCCTGTGAGTATGCAGCGACTATGTACAAGGCGCAGTCAGGTTTATTTCTTTGTCTGAGTGGACCGGTGCGAAACTGCATAACAATTTAGACCTGTAGATCCCATTAATGAAACTTAAATACGAGTTAGTTATTGTTCAGGAATGGCTCTGTCAATTCAAAGCAGCTCTCCTAAAATCTTTAAATTAAAATTACTACATGAATGTTTTAGAGAAACACCAACCAAGATTACAAGCGCGCACAATAGAGGGAGTGCACCTGCAGCTGACGTCACGCATCGTCCCCGTACTCTTTTTGCGAAACTGCACATGCGTCAGACGGTGGCACGAGGGCGGGGATGGTCACAGTTGATTGCTCACCGGTGTAGATCTTGCACCGTCGTGGTTTGCGAAAACTCCCTATTAACAGGAATACGGTAATAGATTAGAGAAAGGCCGTAGCCCAGAACAGTGGCGGGGCAGCCCAGCAAACCTGGTAATGATTGGAGAGGGAAGAGGCATGTCTGTGCTTAGGCCAATGGCCATCCAGGGGCGGAGTCAGGAGATGAATCCCCCCTGTGGAAGCAGGACTGCTTGACAGTAGAACTGCAGGATTGATCAGGAATCCAGTTCCAGTCCTGGAGACCAGTGAAGACTTGGGAGGTATTCCTAATAAACTGACTCAGGGGAACAGGCTTGAACAGCGGATTAACAAGAAAGTGGTTCCAATAAAGGCTTGAGAGCATGTTCCTATCAATAAGACCCCAGAGTTATTATGTATTTCTTCATCATTAGTTTACCAAACACACTCGGAAGAAGAGCACAGCTCAATGTTAGAGACACAAACTGACTAGAAGGTACAGTATACTAGGGTACTAACCGTGACAATCTAGCGACCATACTGAAACCGTAATGAACTTACGACATTCAAAAAACAGGCGAGGCATAAAAATGATAACACCTGGGAGCAACTGAGGAGATGAGACAATAAATTAAATTCAATTCAATTCAATTTATTTGTATAGCGCTTTTCACAGAGACTGTCACAAAGACGCTTTACAGCGAGAGATTAAATAAATGAAAGGGCAGTGCCCAGCCTATTCCCCACTACAGCAAATGAGGCAAAAAAACTCCCAAATCCTCAAACAGTGGTGGGAAAAAAACTCCCCAGTGGGAAGAAATCTCAGGAGGAACCCGGCTATAGTGGGGAAGCCCATCCTCCGCAGGCTAGCTAATTAATAACAAAATAAAGTCAAATAATAAAATGGTAATAGAGTTCAATTAAAGTCCATCTGAACAGTGGCGTCTGTAGCACCAGGAAATGGCATGCCGAGGATGGTGCAGAACTGGATCAGGACCAGATCAGGACAGCAGGACAGCAGCAGCCAGCGCTCATGGTGAGGGACAGGGCTTGGACGGTCCAGGACTCAGGGTAGTGGATGGAAAGATCCTCGGAAAGAGACACAGAAAAAAGGGGGTGAGGCACTGGATTAAACTACTTCATATTAAGAAAAATACTGTCCTGTGTCATGTGCCAAGTAAGAATTTAGGAGCAATTGGTCAGGAAACAGTCAACACCCCTCCATCCACTTACTACAGCACAGAGGCCCTACACTTACACCAGGCTGTTAGATCACTTTGATTTTCTAAACACTAGTGCCATATGGACCTCCCCAGTGACTAAGGCTGTAGCAAGCCCCACTGGCACCGTTAATGCATGCTCAGTGCCACCGGTTCCACATGGATTTACTTAGCACTGGCTTCCAATATCATGTGAAGCTACCATGAAACTAGGTTGTAGTCAGTCCCACCAGAACCAAATAAATATTTATACATAACTATTCATGAACTAATCATAGGCTTGACTAAAAAGGTAAGTTTTCAGCCTACTCTTGAAGACAGAGAGAGTGTCTGAAGCCCGAATTTGTCTCGGGAGATTGTTCCATAAAACTGGCGCTTTGTAAGAGAATGCTCTGCCTCCAGTTTTAACTCTGGATATATTTGGAGTTTTCAAGTACTCAGCACCTTGTGAACGAAGTAATCTTGGCGGGGAGTAAGGAATGAGAAGACTGTGAAGATATTCCGGGGCCAAGTCATTTAAAGCTTTGTAAGTTAGTAGTAGTATTTTGTACTCAATTCTAAAGTTTACAGGCAGCCAATGAAGATTTTTGAGCACTGGGCTAATGTGATCATATTTCTCAGTCCTAGTCAGAACCCTAGCGGCTGTATTCTGCACTAATTGAAGACGTTTCAGGGCCGAGCTAATGCAACCAGACAGTAAGACATTACAATAGTCCAGCCGAGAGGACACAAATGCGTGAACCATTTTTTCAGCATCCTGAAGGGACAACATTTTTCTGAGTTAAGATATGTTTCTAAGATGGAAAAAAGCCACTTGAATGATATTGTTGATGTGAGCCTGGAAAGAGAGTTCTGAATCAAGAGTCTCGCTAAGGTTTTTAACAACAGCTTTGGCAGAAACAGAGAGGCCATTTAAGTTGAGAGAAAATGTAATGAATGAGTCTCTAAGAGATTTGGGACCCAGTACCAATATTTCAGTCTTATCTGGGTTTAGTGAAAGAAAATTTCGTGTCATCCATGCTTTAACAGCTTTAAGACACACCTCTGTAATCTAGTTACCTGATCATTTTCACCCAACTTAAAAGATACATAGAGCTGCGTGTCGTCTACAAAACAATGGTATTTAACATCATGTCTACTTATGATATTTCCAAGTAAAAGCATGTATAGAGAAAAAAGCAAAGGGCCCAGAACAGATCCTTGAGGTATTCCAAAGTTTACCTTGGAATACTCTGATCATTTGTTATTTACCCGGACGAACTGAGATCTATCAGACAGATAAGACTTAAACCACGAAAGGGCAAGTCCAGAAATACCAACAAATTTTTCTCACCTAAGAAGAAGAATATGGTGGTCTACAGCAGTGTTTCCCAACCCTGTTCCTGGAGTACCCCTGCCTTGGATATTTCAGATGTCTCCCTAATTTAACACACCTGATTCAGCTGATCAGCTCATTAGTGGAGTACTTAATGACCTGATCTGGGTGTGTTAAATCAAGGAGACATCTGAAATATGCAGGGCAGGGCTACTCCAGGAACATGGTTGGGAAACACTGGTCTACAGTATCAAAGGCAGCACTTAAATCAAGAAGGACGAGAACAGCGATGCGGCCACTATCCATGGAGAGAAGTAGATCATTTATTACATCAGTGAGAGCCGTTACAGTGCTATGGCACTTTCTATTGGCAGACTGAAAAATGTCAAATACCTCAATAGTTTGCAGGAAAGAAGAGAGATGTTGGGCGACACATTTTTCAAGGATCTTAATTAAAAATAGGAGGTTTGAGATCGGCCGGTAATTGGCTAGGACTGTGGGATCCAAATTTGGTTTTTCAAGCAGCGGCTTGATTTCTGCCATCTGATATGAAGTGGGAACAATACCTGAAATCAGAGAAGAATTAATTATGTGAAGAATTGGACCGCCAAGGATGGGCAGGAGCTCTTTCATTAGCTTTGTGGGGATGGGATCCAAGATACGAGTAGATGATTTGGAAGTAGCAACTAATTTGGCTAGTTCACTCAGAGATATAGGAGAAAGGGATTCAAACTGGTTTTTGTGTGTTGTGGAAGACTTCATATCATCAGAAACGCCATTGCAAACTGGTAGGGAAGCAGTGATCTTCTCTCTAATTCCAATAATTTTGCCACTAAAGAAATTTAAAAAATCATCACTGCTGCAAGAGACTGGAATTTGAGTGTTACTTCCTGCATGATTGTTAGTTAACTTGGCCACGGTTTTGAACAAAAATCAAGAATTATTTTTGTTTTCCTGTATGAGATTTGAAAAATAACAGGACCTTACACAAGAGAGACCATGCTTATATGCAAAAAGGCTCTCTTTCCGAGCACCATGGATTACCTGGAGTTTAGTGGAGCGCCATTTGTGTTCTAGTTGACGAGATTTTTGCTTTAGAGTCTGTGTCTGGTCAGTGTACCATGGGACTGGCCTCTTCTTCTGAGTAATCTTTTTATATTTCAGTGGAGCGACTACATTAAGGGTACTACGGAGAGCATCAGCAAACTTTTCTGCTATATCGTCAGTACAGAGGGGGCTGACTGGATGCTTAAAATAAGATGGGAAAACCTCAATGAATTTTGTAGAAGTTGTTGCAGTGAAAGTTCCTAGAAAGTTCCCATGTCCAGTGTTCATCCTAGTTTCTAATGATACAGGGTGGGCCAATTGTAAGCAGAATGTGATGAGAAAATGGTCAGACAAACTGGGATTATGTGAATGAATCTTGACCTGCCCAATATCAATGCCAAAGCTTAAGATCAGGTCTAAAGTATGACCATGAAAATGAGTTAGGCCAACAACACTGAGCGAAGCCGACCGACTCCAAAATGTTAGAGAATGCGGATGTTAGAGAATCATCTGCCCTCTCAAGGTGCAGGTTAAAGTCACCCAATATAACTATTCTATCATAGCTTAAAACTAAGTCTGAGAGGAATTCTGAAAAATCTTGAATAAAGCCAGAGTAAAGGCCAGGGGGCCTGTAGACCGATCAGGGGCAGGGCTCACACCTGCATCCAGCACTGAAAACTTCATCACTAGAACCTCAAATGTATCAAATTGATACTGTAGTTTTGGCAGAGAGTGAATGGAGTCACTATAAATAGCAGCAACACCCCCACCTCTCCGGCCCTGGCGGGGGTTTTGGGTGTATATAAACCCCCCCACCTCTCCGGCCCAGGCGGGGGTTTTGAGTGGAGTGTATATAAAACCAGGTGGAGAGGCTTCATTCAAAGAAAAGTTCTCATCTGGTCTCAGCCATGTTTCTGTGAGACACAGTACATCAAGAGAAAAATCAGAGATTAATTTGTTCACAAGAGCTGCTTTATAGTTCAAGGATCTAATATTCAATAGGCCAAATTTGAGAGAAGACTATTTATTTATAGGGGGATTAATATAGTTAGTTTTTATGCAAATCAAGTTTTTGTGATGTACTCCGCAATTCTTCCTTCTTAAGTTCATTAGGAGTTGGGGAACAGACACAATCTCTATACGGTTTGACCTAATCAACCGTTTATCAAAGCTGACAGTACTGAATGTCAGTAATTTAGATTTAGCTCTCGACATTCGACTACAAGAATTTAAGTTGTGGTCCAGATTTCTTGATTTCTTAAATCAGTTAAAGGAGACAAAACCACAAAAACACGAGCAGACTGCTGGAACAGGGGAGCAATCGATTTAGGACACAGAAGGATTGTGACACCATAGTGGTCTTAACACTCGCATTCTTTTGGAGTCAGTCATACACCTCCATTGTTTGGGGCTCCTGAGGACCAACACTGTGCGTTTTAAAATAATTTAATAATAGTTACACTGGATTGTGGAATTTCCAAATATATTACACAAAAATAGGTTTCATAAAATCATACTGAAACCCAGTTTACAAAGAGTTATTACTTCTGCCGAGGAGGTTATGTCCTCACCTGCTTGTTTGTTTGTCTGACTGTTAAAATGATAACTCAAAAGGTTATCAGTGGATTGGCATGAAATTTGGTAGGATGGTTGGTGGAAGTCCAAGGATGACTGGATTCAAATTTAGAAGTGATCTGGATCATATTCTGGATTCTGGATCCAGAAGAACCAATAGTACTGACATATGGGGTGGGAAAGGTATGCGCTCTACCGAATGCCCTTTGAATTATTACCCTCCTTTTTAGAAAAAACTGAGCCTGTTTATTTCAAAACGTGGCAGAAATTAATAAATATAATAAATAACTACAAAGATGCAAAATATTTTTTGTTTCATATCTTAAACTAGAAGGGCACTAGAGCGCATATTCTCACCACGCCCATATGTCAGTATTATAGGTTCTGGATCCACAAGAATATTATCCAGATCACCAACAACCATAATCAATTCTACTTGTACATTAGTATAGATTCTATTTAACGCTGAAACTTCCTCCAGATCTAGAATCCAGAAAATGTTCTGGATCACTTCCAAAATTAAATCAACTCATACTTGGACTATCGTCCACAATCCTAGGAAATTTTTTGCCAATCCGCTCATAACTTTTTGAGTTATCTAGTTAACAGACAGACAAACAGACAAACACTGGTGAAAACATAAACTCCCTGGCGGAGGTAATAAGAAACACATGACAAAATGTAATTCAATTCAGTTTACTACAATATGCTTTATTGGCATGAATGTACCAAACACAATATTGCTAAAGCATCAAGTAACTGAGAATAAAAAAGAAATAGTTCACAAAATCAAGAAAATAACAGTAAGCAGTGAGCACTTGTGCAGTGTGTGTGTTTATGAAAGATTGTGGTAGTGTTTGTTGCAGCTTTTGGTGGATGTTGGTGTGTTGTGTGACTGTATATGTGGGTGTGTTGTTGTTTTTGCCATGTATGTGTGTGCGTGTTTGTGTGTGTGTGTGGGAGACATGCTTGGGTGTGTATTGATGTTATTGCCATGTGTGAGTTGTAGTATGTGAGTGCTGTTGGTGGTGTGTGTATGTGTGCATGTCTGTGTGTTTGTATGTATATGTGTACATTATATAATCATAGATCTAGCTACCAGATTGTTTGATATATACAATATGTTAATAAATACGCCTAAAAATAAAAAAATAAACATCAAAGAAATCAGTACAAAGTTTTACAATGTATGTATATTTCCTTTGTTTGCAAAAAAAAAAAAAAAAAAGACATAGGCAAAGTATTAAGCATATTCTGTATTAAGCAGAATACTAACATAGTAGCACTTCTGAACACTGTTATAAAGTGAACAACTATGCATATTGGCAGTACTCATTACAGTAGGAGCAGTTATGAAATATCAGGTGGGAGAAAGATGGTAAGTATGTTTTTTGGGGCTGTAAGTGGCTCGAAGATCAGTGTGACACCAAACTAAAGTGTTGCATTAAAATTGGATTCAAGAAGATAGAGCTCATTCAATTATATGTACCCCCTGCAATGTTGACTAATCTGTCACACTGCCAAACAATCTCACAAGCATTTTCATCTTGTATTTATACATGAACTCTTCTCTTATCTTTTATTTCAGGAAAAAATTGATGTGAGATCATTTTCTTTCAATTCTAGATAAGCCCATGGGGTAATTGAAATTTTCTTAACCCATGGACAAATCTAGAACTGAGTCAAAATTATCTCACACCAGTGGAAAAACTTTTCCTTAGAAATAAGAAAATAGACATAAGTGTTTAAGTCAAAATACAAGATTAAAATTCTCGGTAAAATTAAGTTTTTTTTGTTTGTTTTTTGTGCAGTGCACAAGGCACATATACCACCTATTGCGACTCCGCAATTTTTCTAACATGCACGTCTGCATAAAATAGTACCCACTGAACCACATAGCTGCTCCTCTCCTGGTTGAATACTGAGAATTAAATCAAGCAAAGAAGCAGTGAAAGCATTGGCTCATGCAGATGTATGTTCAGTGACTGCACTGGCGCGAACCGTTTCAGACTGTCAGGGGTGTGAAGCAGCAGACACGCTGTCTGACGCGATAAGAGGGAGACCGTCCTCGCTCAGACATGCTGTAAATTTACAGTGGGGTTGCATAACGGAACGTTACACTTTTATTTCCTGCCTGGCAGCCATCTCGAAGTCTGAGTGATTGCAATGCCAGGACAAAACAAACAGAAACAAAAATGCAACCGATTGTGCTACTTTGGCAAAACAAAATAAATACCGAGGTTTGAGCGCGGGGATGATAATGATAGAACATTTCTCTCATGAAATAGAAACGGGGGAAAAAAATATGACAATGTAGTCAGGAATTGTTATAGATGTAAAACAAGAAAGAAACATTCATTTAGAAATGTTGTCCTTGTTTCTTCAGATTGACAGAGGAATGTCTTCATTTGGTTGTCTTTTTGAGTTCTTCAACTGTGCCCTCTTAGCTCTTCTCAAACATTTTCACAGTATCATACTGAAGAAAAACTAAACTCAAAGACAATGAATGAGTGAATGAGTATGTTTAATAAGCTTGAATGGCATTTTGCCCAATTAATTAGTTTGTTGCTGTGTTGTTTGCAGTAGTTAGTTTTCAACAGTGCCCTAGCGAGCTGTGATATTTCTTTTTCTTTGACGGGACCAGTTATTAATTAAAAACAGATTTTTAATGAAAGGTGGTTATGGAATGGATAACTGGATGTCCAATCACAGTGTAAGCTGTGATTGTTGGTTTCCCCCTGATTGATTGATTGATTGATTGATTGATTGATTGCGCAAATTTGTTGACTTAGGGAGCACTTCAGGATCATATCATCCACAATTTAGGAAATTTATGACTGGTATTCTGTCACCCTAACTAATTAAAAATCCAAGAAAGATCTGGAAGGGTGCCTAAGAGCCGGTGTGATATAATTTTACAAATTAATTTTCAACAAAAAAAAATCATCCGCAAAAACTATGACCAAAGCACAAAACCTCCTATCGGCAGAATTTTTCTGATTGGCGGATTTCACTTTGGATGAGCAGCCTTCCTTGTTCTCATGATCCAGAGTGAAATCCGCCAATCAGAAAAATTCTGCAGATAGGAGGTTTTGCGCTTTGGTCATTGAATATTCTAAATTGTTGTTTTATAATTATGCATTTTTCACTGACAATATCTTGCCCACTAATATTAGAATGTTTAGTGATCAGTGAAGTTTGGAATCCTATTTCGATCCTCAAAACAGAGTTTTAATCACTTCACCGTGGAAACCATTGCTGTGGCCACCACCGCAGGCCCTGCACATTAGCACGATAGCTGTAACGGTTTTAAACAGAATGGAAGTAAACACGTGTGGCAAGTGTCAGCGTATGAATCCATCACCGCCTCCCTCTCCTTCAGAGACTCTGCTTTTTGCTGTCTGCAGGGACAGTATGTAATTTAAAGCTGCTATATTTTCCATCTTTTGTTGTGATATTACCAGCTGGTTTGGTTACTTAACAGTTCTAAAGCTGAAATATTTAATCTGGTTACGATGACAGGAAAGATTATGGGAGAGCCAACATCCTTCACCCCCAATATATTTTTGAGTAGTCTACTATTCAGCAAGCCAAGAGGATCTAATCTGACCCCTCTCGTAGGTGGAGCTCTGAGTAGGTGCTAATGAATTCTTGAAGGAGGTATCGGATCACTTTGTGTGTGCACAGTTAGCTCGTTGCATGATGATGTACGCGCTAGGGGTCTTGCTGTAGCAGATGAGATGAGCGCTAGGTATCAAATTAAAATTATTAGCCATTCAGCCAAAGCCGTCTAAAGGCTTGATTTCACCAAATGTTATGCTAGCGATGTTGGTTTTATGTTTCTGGCTCAGTTTAAGTGTACTACACCAATGTTACTTGCGCATACCTTCGATGCACATCTGCAATAGCCAGCTAGATAGCTATGGAGCTATGTGAAATCCGTGGCACTATAAGGCTTTGACTGAGTCACATATAATTTTATTGCACCAAATGGTTTGATTTGCAAGTGAGAAGAAAGCAGCAACGTGTATGCCCAGTGGATCATTTAAATCCGTGTGATGCGGTGCGTTAATACATGCTTAGTAAGATAGTATGATGCGTCTTCACAGATTCAATCAAATTTTAATCACCTCGTCGGCGACAACACATCTGTTCCAGTGCAAAGCGAGACAGCGAGGCCCCAATTTAATCCCATGATGCCTAGTGTGTACGTCATCAGGCTATGGGCTAATTGCGATAAAAATTCAATTGTCCCTCTGTCAGTCAAACTTATTAATAGGCAACTCTAGGAGCACAGAAAGAAAAGATAACGTAGATTTTAGATAATTGAAGGGTCCACCAATTACTTGTTAGCTTTGAAGAAAATCTCTGTGGTTTTGTTTTTTCTTTAACCACTGATTTGACGTTTCAAAACAGGCTGTTTAATTTATGGATAATTTTGGATGAAAATAACTTGAAGACGGAGCCAATGGTAATGATGTGACACGTGAGGCACTTTATTGGAAGTTCTGTCGAGAGGGAAAACTGTCAAGCCTACAGAGGTCGACATCACACACAGAACAAAGAAACACAGGCAGCTTATATAATGAGAGATAGTGACAAATAACACCCAGTCAGACAGTCAACCCCCACCAGGGCCGTCCCAAAGAGATGGCTCTCTATTCACAGTATTCATGGGTAAGCCAAGTCTGAACTCTCCCCAAGCAGGAGGTCAAGACCCCTCACCCTAATTTAACAATACAGTGGTGACTGTCCTCAAGTCGATTTACTTGTTATTCCTGAAGAAAGCCAGTAGACGGCCATCAAAATTTTGGCTGAAACAATCACTGATGGAATTCACAAAAGCTCTATCAAGTGTGTTCAGAAAAACAGTCTATGGATTCATATTAGAAAAGTTGAGGAAACACTTTGAAAACCCTGATATCTTATAGCTTGAATGTATGTTTGGTGTGATATGTTGTTGCTTGTAATTCATGTACGTATATGTATGAGGTATGCCCTTGAATCTTTGTAATCTTTAACTGTGAATGAATTTGTAACTAATTTGCTCAGTTCTATGTGAGATTAATGTTTACATATGTATTCTTATTAATGGGTTTTTAATATAATGTCTTGTTGATGCAGCAGCTCCCTTAATTCAAGACCATTTTCCCCTATGGGAGACAATAAATAACCTGAACATTTAACTTTTTGCGTTCATTCCTGGTGCAAAGAAGGTGAACCCTATTATTTTACATGACCCGACGTCCTTTCATGTAGCACCACCACCTGGTCAAACATTACATTTCCAAATGCAGTAACCCAACAGTCTGATGGGCATCATGTCACTCTCTTTTGATGATTTCTGGTGCACAGAGAAGGGCTGTAATTGATGTTGGTCACCCTAAGACATATGAACTGAAGGCAAAGCTTTCAATTTTTAAAAATTGCAATGATTCAAACAGCTTTATTGGGAATCATGTCAAATCTGCTCCCAAAATTGCTGGCGCAAAGAGGAGGAAGACATTGATTGTTGTCGCTCCGTAAAGTTTCAAGCAGCCCCACCACTTGGCCAAATTTAACACCACAAAATGCTTGAGCTCAGACAGGTTTGATGGAAAACACAGCAAACCTTCCTGGTGCAGAGATTGTTCCTGGTGTACAGACCGAACAGCTGACACCCATTGAACTTCTCTTTAGCACCACTACCAGGCCAAACTTCTCATTTTTAAAAGTGCAATGAAAATTTTTTAATGAAAATCCTGTCAAATTTGCGGTCAAAATTCTTGGTGGATAGAGGATTAAACTGATTTATTTTGACGGCTCGATTATTTTTACTGTAGTACCACCATTAGTTGAAACTGCATTTCCAAATGCAATAAGTCAATAAGAACAACTTGCTGTGAATGTCTTGGCGTGTAAAAGAGCAATCCCATTGTTCTGGTGACACGATGACCAATCATGTACCACCGCTTTCAGGCCAAACCTTACCTTTTTCAAAAATGTGACAGTGAAACTGCATTTAGGGGTCTTAGGTGAAATTTGCAGTGAACATCACTGGAGCCCTCAGTAGTACCCCTGTTGATTTTCTGCATGGACTCTATACCCTTTCCTGTAGCCCCGCCCGCCACTTGGCCAAACTATGCACCTCTCCTATGGAGAAAATAATGGGGATATCCTGCAGTCATCCACAAGTGGAATTTGTCCAGTTCAGGTTAGTTTTTTTTTTGGGGCGGACTAAGAACTCCCCTGCCCCTCTTTACATAGCATTTATGCCATTATACATTATTTTTTATGAATCCCGAGCAAAGAGAAAATGTGTGGAGTGGAAGGAGAAAAATGTCAAAACCATTTGTCATTAAAAATACAGTATGTTACCATAATCCACCTTGAAGCAGTGAGGTAAAATACACTCTGTGCAAATTCCTCTATCATTCTGAAATTGTTGCACTGAGCATAGATTTTATGTCACGAAAAAGAAAAAAAAGGAAGAAATATTTTTTACACTGTTACACTTCATCACTGTCAGTAAGCAATAAAATAAAGCATGTGGCTAACACAGCATGAGATATAAGGCCATTTCATTCAGGAGGTGGGTACATTCCATTTCAGTAAATCCCCACAGAATTGGAGAGGAATTTTTAAATTCATGTGAGATCAGAGCAGAGGAAAACTGCATTGCCCCAAAAGTTACGGCCGGCTCTGCCAAGCACAGGTAAGAAATGCTGGTCTCGTAACTCCAATGTACATCTGGCAAGGGCACCGAGGACATGACTCAAAGCCATACGCCTGTCTGACCATGTGCACACGCACACACACATACACACACATGAAAAAACACAGCCGTTATAAAGACACAAATACACAAACACACGTGCAAACACCTGCACGAAAGCTCACACTCTCCCGAGAGACTTTCTATCCAAGGGCCCAATGATTTCCGAGATTCAGAAAGCATAGATGAAATCACGGAACTTGATAATGAAATGGAAAATGCAGAATTTTGTGAAATTTGCCAAAATGTGGATGCAATTTATAAAAATTAGGGTTTTCCCTGCAGTGCTTAAAGGCCAGTTTACTATCCAGCGACAAAGCCCAACCTGAGATACTCACCAAAAATTTGTTCTGGAGTCACCCGAAACTGACAGAGGTTGTGGTAATGAATAGGTACAAACCGCGGAATTTAGCCAGCAATGATCCAATGACTTACTGCCATGGAAAACGGAGGAAAAAATAAGTTTGTTAATGTAACTTTGTTCGGAGCTTTGCTTCTCTTAAAGGTGACATAGAATCAAAAACCATTTTTACCTTGTCTTTGTTGAATAACGGTAGTCTACCCACATTCAAGAACATACGAAAAGTGCTAGACATCCTGAACATCTCCGTTTCATAGAAATTCCTCTTTTAAAAATGACTGCCAGAAAATGGGCCAAATTGAACAACGGATACATATGATGTAATATGTATCTCACTGACCCCCCCCCTCATTCTGTTTCCTCCCCTTCAAAATAATTTGCATACACCCGCTCTCCTGCCCCCCACGGAAAGTAAATTGCAGCAGTGTTCGTGAAGTTCAAGGCGAAATGGCGAGTCGGGTGCCGAGGTGTGCTCTTCCAGGCTGTGGAAGCAGTGTGTAAACGTTTCATAACCTTCCAACCGAAAGAAATGCACGAGATGCATGGCTGCTGTTCATTTTTAATCAGATTCCCACTACATTCAACCACAGACTGTTACTTTGCTCAGCCCATTTCACTTCTGACCGTTTTACTAACCTGGCACAATTTCAAGCCGGCTTCTCGCAGCGTTTGGTGCTACGTAGCGGAGCAGTTCTGACTTTGCGTCTACCTCAACAACCAGTACAAACTGTAAGTATCACGTTGTTGTTAGATTGTTTTTAAAACGTTAAAAATAGAATGTATTCGTTTTGCTTGTTTAGCCAATGTTGTATGACGTGGTTATCACTCAATAACAGCTTTGAAACGAAATCTGAAATAAATCCCTGAAGATTGTTGTTGCCAATGATCCTGCCATGCTCACATTAAGACGATGGGAAGTCGGGATCTTCGCCTTTAGTTTGTGAAGATGTTTCGCCTGGTGCGTTAACGCCAAAACCTGAAAGTAGCAGAGATTCCAGGTCTCACGCATTCGGCGTGGGTCTAGCGCATTTTTTAGGATTATTTGCTGTAGTCCGCAATTATTCAATGAACGCTTATTAATGAAATTCTCACGCGGAATTAAAATCCTTGTGCTTTGAAGATTCAGTTCCACTTGCGTAAAGGTGAATTTCACCGCAAGTAACTTAGAAAGCGATTATGACTTGCTTCGCTTTAGGCAGCAAAGCCAGCCAATCAGCATCAAGTGCTTGCATTTCATAATGAGGTTGCCAGTTAAGCCCGAAAGGTTGCCAAATAGGTGCAAAACAACGCGTCCTAAATCCCCCACCCTAACATAGCTTTTTGAGAGAGGTTTTTTGGAAGCTTCTGAGGCATTACAGACCCAACCAAAATTTTGTTGTCTATATGTCACATCACAGAACAAGGATAAATACCCCGTTCAACCATTCTATGCCACCTTTAAATGAAAGCAAATGTAACGGTGCGGTAGCCCGTTACCACTAAAGTGCATACACTCCTTGGTTAATTCAGATGTTCTAGCTAGACTGCATGCAGCCCTGGACCGAATACATACGGAGCCGACAGCGCAATTCTCAACTCGTCTTTATTTGCGCACACAAACATTCTAATGCCATCGTCACCGTATCTGCAAGACACGAACACAAAACATTACGTTAACATTCTTGTCTTCAGGCCGGCCGGCTGAATGTGAGGATATGACGGACTTTATCAATGTTTAACAAACAAATCGAAACAATAGCGAACTTACCTTGCAGTGTTGTTGACTTGCTGGTTGGACTGGGGAGAGAAACCGACGGAAAGTCGGTTAGGACATTTGAGCGTTGGGGGGTGTGACGTCATAGGCGGGGATGAGTGAAGTGTGTGGGATCAGAGGGGTGTTTTGGGGGCTTGTGATTGATTTTTGTTATTTATGGTGATATAATTTTTAAAAAATAATTATATTTATATAAAGCATTTGTATTAATGTATGAAATATATTGAATGATGTTGGTTCAGAAAATGTATATTTTTATGGATAATTGATTACAGTGATGGACAGAGGGTTAGGCTGGCAGGGTGAAGTACCTGTTCAGAACTAGAATGGAGTCAGATGGCCTGAGGTGAGACAGAGCCAACATCTGCTGACAGACCTAACAGGTTGTGAAAGCCAGAATTCAGATTTGTTATTTCAGTTTGATTATTGAAGTTCAGGTGTATATTTTGATTTTGGGAAGTTTAGTTAATACTTGAAAATTATTATTTGGAGGTTTTTCCTTTTCTTTATTTTTTTTTCCATTTTTACTTTTTTTTTTTTTTCGTTTGCCAAACTGGCATTGTTGACCTGCTGCCGAGGCCAAATAAAAATCCGTTGCCACCTTTCTGAAATCTGAGACACTGCCTCCCTTTTTCCAATGCTGTGAGGTTATCCTGACTACAGAAAACAAGTGCAAATGTCAAGTGGGCTATGAATATATGCAGTGCAGTATTTTTTGTATTTGTTCCTTCCCAATTTCTTCCATTTTTGCAGATTTGTCAAATTCTTTTCTTTTCTTTATTCGGATCTCCATTGCTTCAGCCGAGGCATCAGCTATTCTTCCTGGGGTCCACACAAAACAAGTATTCACCACATGGCAGTACACAATCCACATAAATATCAATCCCACAATAACAATAACAATCACAAAACAATCACATGAACAACATACAAACACCACATTGCACAGGACCTAGCTCTAATTATTGAGAATAGAAGGCACTCTCCAAGATCTATCATTATACATGGTTCATTAGTGATCAGGCCTTATAGCATATTATAAATCAAACATAAAACAAATAAACAATCAGTCAAATGTTTCAGATCATTGAAATACAACCCCAATTCTGAAATAGTTGGGAAAAAGTGTAAATTGTGAATAAAATCAAAACGCCTTGACTTTCAAATTACACTTCCAGTATTTTATTCACAATAGAACAGAGATAACATACCAAATGTTCTCAAAAAAGTTGGGACAGGGGCCTGTTTACCCCTCTTCTTTTTAACACAGAGTGGAGGCGTCTGGGCATTGAGGAGACAAGTTTCTTGAGTTTAGCCATTGGAATTTGATCCCACTCTTGTTTAATACTGGCTTCCAGCTGCTGGACAGTTTTGGGTCTCCTTTGATGGACTTTTTGTTTAATTATGCGCAATATGTTCTCAATCAGTGAAAGATCAGGACTGCAAGCAGGCCAGTTCAGCACACGGACTCTTCTACTACGAAGCCATGCTGTTGTAATGGTATGTGGTTTTGCATTGTCCTGCTGAAATACACAAGGCCTTTCCTGCAATAGATGTCAACTGGAGGGTAGCATATGTTGCTCTAAAACCTTTCTATACCTTTCAGCATTCATGGTGCTTTTTAAAACATGCAAGTGTCCCACACCATATGCACTAATGCATCCCCATACCATCAGAGATGCTGGCTTTTGAACTGAACGCTGATAACAGGAGGGGTGGTCTTTCTCCTCTTTAGCCCGGAGGACTCGACGCCCATGATTTCCAACAAGAATGTCAAATTTAGACTCGTCTGACCACAGGATACTTTGCCACTTTGCTACAGTCCATTTTAAATGAGCCTTGGCCCACAGAACACGGTGGCACTTCTGGATCATGCTCAACAATGGCTTCCTTTTTGCATGATACAGTTTTAAGTGGCATCCGTGGATGGCACGGAGGACTGTGTTTACAGACAGTGGTTTCTTGAAGTATTCCTGGGCCCATTTAGTAATGTCAATGACAGAATCATGCCAGTGAGTGATGCAGTGGCGCCTGAGGGCCCGAAGATCACGGGCATCCAGTGAAGGTCATCAGCCTTGTCCCTTACGCACAGAGATTTTTCCAGTTTCTCTGAACCTTTTGATGATGTTATGCACTGTCGATGATGAGACCTTCAAAGCCTTTGCAATTTGACGTTGAGAAACGTTATTTTTAAAGTATTCCACAATTTTTTTATGCAAGCCTTCACAGGTTGGAGAGCCTCTGGCCATCTTTACTTCTGAGAGACTCAGCCTCTCTAAGACATCCCTTTTATAGCCAATCATGTTACACACCTGATGCCAGTTAATGTAATTACTTCTTAAATGTTCTTTCAGCTGATTCTCTTATACATTAATAGCTTTTTCAGCCCTCTTTTGCCTGTGTCCCAACTTTTTTGAGACCTGTTGCAGCCAGAAAATTTGAAATAAGCTAATTTTGTGTATAAAAATGTAAAATGTCTCATTTTCAACATTTTAAATGTTATCTGTGTTCTGTTGTGAATAACATATTGGCTCATGTGATCTGAAAGTCATTGCATTTTGATTTTATTCACAATTTACACTTCGTTCCAACTATTTCGGAATTGGGGTTGTAATTATAACATAAACCTGAATGCCTCCATAGCAGTAACGCTGCAGTTACGGGAGTTTTTGTGGCGTGCGGTGAGCCTCTGACCCGTAAACGCACAATTGCTTTCAAGCTCGGCTGTTATCCTTCAAAATGGTAACCGTGGCAACTTTAACTGACAGAGTGACATCTGTGACATCATAATTATGTGCGGAAGGGGAGAAAAGCATTAAGCCAAGTGCTCTTTCCCCGCATTATATTACATTTTTCTACAACTGTCATGGAGATACTAATTTACTGATTGCTTATTATTGTCAAGAAAATAAATGACAATGAGTCTTACACTTATACCCACACAAACATACACGCGTGCACACACGCACACACGCACACACACACAAAGGAGCTGTGAGCAATGGTCACACACCCAAAGCAGTGGGCAGCCATTTGCAGCACCTGGGAAGCAGTTTGGGGTGTTCTGTGCCTTGCTTAAGGGCACCACATCAGTGCCTGGGAGGTGAACTGGTATCTCTACAGCCACCAGTCCACACTCCATCCTGACTGGTTTGGGTGGGACTTGAACCAGTGATCCTCCAGTCACACCCAAGTCCCTACCAACTGAGCCACTGAATTACCTCTGTGACTCAGCAGTTTACATTGCTGTGGTCACACAGTCAACAGATTAGTATCACCTGTTATCACAATGAAAAAAGGTTTCTCATTTCATTGAAATGCAAGTCAACCCTGAAAAAGGACAGTTTCATCCAATCACTGAGCTGTTGCTGGGGGGCGTCACAGACAGCAGGACAAATCTGATTGGTCGCCGATTTTTTTTCCTTGGATTGATAAACTGAACTTGACCTTGAACTCTCCCTGTTACTTACAGAGTGTCTGGCGCACTCAAAATGTCTTTGAAGTTTCCTAGTTTCAGTTGTTGATGCCAAGGTTTGGGGAGACAATTATTGTTTGACATGGTTGAGAAAGGTTTTGAATAACTCTTTACCTTCAATAAATGAAATGATCATTTAAATGTGGCATTTTGCACTTGCTCACTCACTCCCTCTGGCTTGCCAACAACAATAATGTTTTGTTTTCCAAAGTAGGGAAGCTATTACCCTGCAAAAAAGAAAAAAAAAATTTTAACTGTAAAATTTAAATTTCGCAATGAGCATTTGCAAAAATTGTGAGCAAAGTTAGATTTTTTGATGTGGATCTTGGGTGAGTGACACTGTGCGCGTATACACCAATGAGCCAGAACATTAAAATTACTCAGATGCAGCAAATAATGTTGATTATATTATAACAACAGGTCAAGGTCTGCAGTGCGGCAAGCAAACAGTCAGTTCTGGTATTAAACGTGTTAGATGTGGGAGAAATTGGAACGAATGACTTTGACAAGGGCCAAATCGTTATGACCTGACGAGTGGGTTAGAGCATCCCTGAAGTGGCATGACTTCTGGGGCGCTTCCTATCAGCAGATGTGGGCACCTACTGACAGGGTTTTCGGCGCTCAAGGCTCATCGATGCACGAGGGCTATGACGGCTGTCCCTGGTCCAAACCGATAAAAGGGCGCCTGTGGGACAAGTTGCCGAGAACTTTGATAATATTTACATAAAGACTGCGTCACAACACACAATGCGTCGTATCCTGCTGTCTATCGCACTTCTTTAGCTTGCAGGCCAGTCTAAGTGCCACTCTAACCCCGGTCCACCTCTAAAAGCGCCCCCAACGGGCACCTGAGCTTCAGAACTGGACCTTGAAGCAGTTCAAGAAGGTCGTTTGGTGCAGTGAGTCACATTTCCTTTTTCAGCATGTACTTCGGCTGGGAACCGGAGCATCATTTACCTGGGGAAGAGATGGCATCAGGATGCACTGTGGGAAGAAGATTAGCTGGTGGAGGGAGTGTGATACTCTGGGAAATGTTCTGCTGGGAAACCCTGAGTTTGGGAATTCAAGTGACATCAGTTTGATGGAGCAGTTTTGTTGCACCAGGGGGACCATCAATATATAAGGGAGGTGGTTTTAATCTTGTGGCTGATCGGTGTATTTATGTGTGTGTGTGTGTGTGTGTGTGTGATGTGTGTGTATTCACATTGGTGAATAAGCCAGAATGAAACTGAGACAGCATAAAGAAATTATGTTTGCCTACTGACAGCAATTAAATCACAAAGGCTACATCCTGAATGCAGGTTTCACCAAGTAGCTGCACAACACTTTGACCCGTCTCTGAGCAACGCTGGTATTCCTACCATGCAGACAACACCCCAGCATGAGGAATACTTGAGGCATGTTAAAGGAAACCACTGTCTCATCAAAATGCTGCCTTACAATTAGTGTATACTTGTTCTGTGAATATTTCCTCTTTTTCAGAATTGGAAACACCAAATTTGCGACAAGAAGAGCAAACGCAGGCGTCACATGAACAGGGCTCCCGACTCTCCTGCACTCCGTGTGAGATTTAGTGGTATTTTCATGTTCCCGTGCTGTAGTCAGCAATTATTCAATCAACGCAATGCATGTGTTTCACGATTGTTCAAATTGTTTAAATGAAATAAGACCATTTGAAACTTTTTATGCAATTCTGTTGCTTTCAAACCCTGAGTAAAGAAAAGCGTGAGAAGTCCGGATTCATAATTGATTTCCATGTTACTAGTGGTGAAATCCACCGTGACGCATGTGAAACTGATAAACCTACATGCACAAGGACTTCAATTCCGCCTGAGAATCTCTTACAAACACGCTGATTGAATAATTGCTGACATATAGCATGGGAACATGAATATGCCACTTAAACTCAGGCCGAATGCGGGAGACTTCGGAGCCCTGCATGAAACGATTATTCTTCCCATAATCCTGACTGATACCAGCCTGCATTAAAGCTTCTCACAGTTCATCCAAATGGGCTGGGATGGGTTATCCATATTTAATCCCATAAACTCTGACTTTTCACTTAGGTTTTCCCTTAAGTACAACCTTGTTTCCAGAAAAGTTGGGACGTTATGTAAAATGTACATAAAAACAGACTGCAATGATTGGCAAATCATTTAAACTCTATTATAAATTAAAAATGGTACAAAGACAACATATTGAATGTTGAAACAAAGAAATGTTATTGTTTTTGAAAAATATCAGTTTGCAAGCACCAATTCAACTTTTGCCAACATTGTTCTGCATTAAAACCTAGTAGCTATAAACTAGCTAACCAGTTAACATAATCAGTCTCAACATAATCCATCTCATCAATGCATCACTGACTAGCTAACTGGCTACCTAGCTCCCTAAATAATCACTACTCGCTGACCTAATGCTAATTAGCAAAGTAGCTCAATAATCATTGTCCACTGTTCTCCCGTAATTTTTATGCACAAAATGTAGCCAGCAAATAATTGCCCGCAAACAAGCAAGCCAGTTAATTACTTGCCAACACCTCACTGACGTAGCTAGCCATTTCAATAAATACAAGTCGCTGTCTCACTGTTCTCTATGGATTTCTATGTGCCATGTTTCCTAGCTAACAGCAGCCTGCTGTGACAGTTTGCTTAGTAGCAGGTTCTGCAGGTTTCCAGAGGTAGCCAACGGCTTGCAAATAAACTATTGACTTTGATATCTCCAATATCTGTCTCCGATTGGCCTCCGTCAAGTTATGGTCACTAACATTTCCTCAAACTAGGGTATCTGACGGGCCTGGAACAAGTAACAGGCAATTAGTACATTAGTGTACTGGATATGTAGGTCAGATTGGTCCATAAGTGTAATTGCATCATATTTTCGACAATGAACTACAAATTTGATGTGCTCACTTGCATCTGGATACCCCGTGAGTGAATCTTGCAAACTCATAAAATTAATTTTAAGTTGAGCAATGCAGGAAAGATTCTGCACCCCAATATAAATTTCCATAACAGTTCGGGAATGTTTTTCAGACACCCGAGGCTAAGTAGCAGTGGCATAATCACCTCAGTACTCTATAAGTTCTGCAGCTCATTCCATTTTTATCTTATGCTAGGAAGGGAATATTCTGTTCCTGTTACTGCATAGAGGAATTTCTGCTGCCCCCCAGACAGGCTTACGCCAGTGTCAAAAGAACTTTTTGGTGCTTAGTCCATTAGCTCAATGCTAACACATAATGGGAATTACCAATTCAGGCGCTCACGGAAATTAGAATTGCGATAGCGATAGAATAGCTATGGTCCAGCCATATACTTTTGACCATCTCGTTTATTGGGCCACTCATCCATCTGGAGAGATTTCCACAGCTTGTTCAATAAAACTAATAGCGCAAGCCTTCTATAAAATAATTTTATGCCCAGGGAGCCAACTCCAGTGACAAGAAAAATTTCTGCTCTCGCTTCCCTAAGCTAGCCAGCTGGCTCCCTAATCACTAAACTAATGGCCACCAAGTGAGGTGGTAACTCAGAAGTAACTAGACAAACTGACATATTCAATAATTAAATTTTTGTTCTTAATACTTGGAGGCAAAAAAAGTCACTCCTTGTAAAACATGGCGCACAACGAGAAAAGTTTACATTTTTGGGGAGATTAGAGGTTACCGATTTCTTTTCATTTTGAATTAAAGACATGAACATTATAAAACACCTCACTCACTGATAAATTGAGGGATGCTGGCTTTGTCAGGATTGTTGAACAGGTCAGACAGCGTTAGAAAACTCTCAAAGCTTCTTTTTTTAAGCAAAACTTTCATCCACAGCCTGCCTGTGTTCTCATGGGGAATTGGCATAAACTGTAAACTAGGAGGGATGTCTTGCATTGCCTGTCACTCTTGTCTTCCATGATGTCAGATGTGAAGTCGCACAATTGTTTGCAATAGCATTCACAGTTGAAAAATTTCAGTCGCAAAAATGAATTTACACATCTATCTATAAAACAAGAAGCGTCTGTCTGTGTATCTGTCTGTCTGTCTGTGGCTCGCATATCTCTTTGACTGTTTGTCAGATCGGCCTAAGCTTTCGGATATGGATTGCGCATGGCACGATGGTGTGCGTCCTTCATTTTGAAGCTTTTTCGATTAATTTTCAAAAAGTTACAATCCCATATGCCTGTGTAACCTATCTAGCCTGTCGCGCTCTTGCTCTCAGCTATAGCCACGCCTCAGGAAAAAAAGTTAAAAGAATCCCATATGCTACTGCTATGCCGCTCTTGCTCACTGGAAAGTTTGCACAGGCTTATGGCATTCTCATCTGTAAATAGGCTATTTCTTTAGTTTCACCAGGCTGTTCTCATCTGCTCATCGTGCTTGCTGACATGGCTAGAACGTGGTCTGATTGTCTAAAACATCGCCTAAAGTTCCCATACCAAAGCATGTTATCAATATTTCATTATCATGTCCAGATCTTCTTTACGATTCAAAGTACTGCGTATGTGCAGTCTTCATTGATACTCCCGGAGTTCTTTATAGCATGCACTTGTGGATAGGCTATTCGTTGCTTTATCGCATTAATTTTGAGACCACTGTCCATTCTCTTCCCTGTGATTTCACTGGCTAGCATTTCTAACCTATTGCTATATACCGTTCGAAATGCTGTGTTAGCAGTTTATTTTGTCCCTGTCTTCCTCTGACAAATAAACGCTGGTCTCAGAAGCTTACACAGCCTCATTTGGCCATTCATGAAAAAGCTACTTAAGCTCCCACTTTTCTATAGGAATACATACTTCCTACGGGCACTGCGCTAGTAAGATATAAAATGAGCTGCATCTTAAGCAGAAGCCAGACATTTGGTATGAGCCCATGCATATTTCTGCTGGCTAGAGGGCAGTTTCAGAATATGCAAGTGAATCATGTAATGATCGACAGGAATATGGTTGGAGAATAGCCCGTCGTTGTCAAGTAAACTGGGTTTTTTGAAATCTAGTGTAATGAACATACGAGGACTCCAATCGTGGATCAAGCTCAGAAGAGCGTCTTTTATTTGACTGGGAATGTTCAATGCTCATGGTCAGAAAAAAACAGAAACAAGTCAGAAGCCAGAATCAGGAATATCACAGGTAATCAGAATCGTAAACCAGGGACAGGCAAGGGATCTATTAACCAAAAAATCCGTCAGCACAAAATACAGAAACAAAGGGGTATCTAAACTAAGGGAAATAGGGGAAAAGGGGAAAGGGTAATTGGATAGGGGAAAGGGGGACAAAGAAATTAACTAAACAAAGGGAATGCAAGGGAATATGGGAAAACGAAAGACTAGCAATCAAAATTCACAATCACTCGACGCAAATACAAAATATCAACTAGAAACAATGAAACACGCAGACAAATCTTACAACAATCGCAGAAGCTCACTAGAAAGAAAGGCAGAGACGAGACGACCAAGACTGAGCAAAGGAACGAAACAAATTGACACTGACAAGAGGAAAAGTGGGGTTTTTTATAAACAAACTAATCAGAGTGTTTAGCCCAAGTAACAAAGGACAGCTGGAGAGGAGGCAGAATCTAGAACAGCAAAGGATGGTGATAGAACAGATTGTGGAAGTAGGTGTGCCCTGCTTCTTCAAACTAACTAATCGCCGTGCCTAACTACTCTGCTCTAATGTGTAGTCCTACCCATTTCTAATCACCCATGCCTCAGCTAAACTATTCTCAGGTGCAGACAGTTAACAAGCACAGGAAGAAGGAAGCAGGAAGTACCCAACCAGAAAAAACAGGGGAAAAGATTGTGAATGGAAACAAGACAAGACACCACACTTGGGAAACACAAAAGGGAGCTCAGTACAAGGAAGACAAGAGACAAGCATTCAAAAAACATGAACAGTCACACTGGAAAACATTAACTAAACACAATGAAACTAATAAATCTAAGCAAAAACATACAACAACAAACATAAAATCCTTAATTCACAACAGAACCCCCCCCCCTACGGTCGCCACCTGGCGGCCGAACTCGAGCTTTGTGAAAGTCTCTGATCAGTCTCTTATCGAGGATGTGCCGAGCCGGCACCCAGGAACGCCTCGGACCGTAGCCCTCCCAATCCACAAGGTACTGTAGGCCGCGACCCCGGCGGGCGGACGTTCAGCAGCTTCCCTGACGGTGTAGGCTTCTCCTCCATCGATGAGGCGAGGGGGGGCGGATTGGGCGGGCAGGGGTGAGGGGGAAACAGACACTGGCTTGAGACAGGACACATGAAAAACAGGATGGATACGGGACATGGACTGGGGTAACTTGAGTTGCACTGAAACAGGGTTAACAATCTTGACTATGGGGAAAGGGCCAATGTAACGGGGGGCTAACTTATGGTCGGGACGTGGAGGGAATGTCCTTAGTGGACAGCCAGACTTTCTGGCCAACTTTGTAGTCTGGGGGGCTGGAGCGGCGACGGTTGGCCTGCCTGGTCATCTGGCCGGAGGCCTTGAGGAGGGCGGCGCGGGTCTCCTGCCATGTCCGGCGGCACCTCCGGATGAGCTCCTCAATACTAGGGACGTCGACCTCTGCCTCCTGGGAGGGAAACAGGGGGGGCTGATAACCGAGGCAGGCCTGGAAGGGGGAGACACCGAGGCAGCTGCAGGCAGACTGTTTATTGAGTACTCCACCCACGCCAGCTGGTCACTCCAATCGGTCTGGTCACGGGAGGCCAGGCACTGGAGCACCGTCTCAACCTGCTGGTTGGCTCTCTCAGTCTGCCCATTGCTCTGTGGGTGGAAACCGGAAGACAGGTTGACAGCAATTCCCAACGCGCGGCAGAAGGCCCTCCAGACCTGGGAGACGAACTGCGGACCACGGTCAGAGACAACATCAGAAGGAATCCCATGTAACCTAATTACGTGCTGTATAAGCAGGTCAGCTGTCTCCTTAGCAGAAGGGAGCTTAGGTAGTGGAACCAGGTGTACAGCCTTTGAGAAACGATCGATGATGGTCAGGATGACCGTGTTACCTTGTGACGGTGGCAACCCAGTAACAAAGTCCATAGCAATACTAGCCCAGGGTCTGGATGGCACAGGGAGTGGGTGGAGGAGACCGGCTGGGGGAGTGTGGGTGGTCTTGCTCTGGGCGCACACCGAGCAGGCGGTCAGAAACTCCTTGACATCCTGGCGGACTGAGGGCCACCAGAATCTTCTCTGCAGCATGGACAGGGTACGGTTGGCTCCTGGATGGCAGGCAAGCCGGGACGAATGGGCCCACTGCAACACTTCAGACCTGAGGGCATCAGGGACAAACAGACACTCCCTAGGACAATTAGCAGGTGGCCCACCAGGAGGTTGTGCTCCTCTGACCCGGTTCTCCAGCTCCCAGACAAGCGCCCCCACCAGACATCTGTCGGGCAGGATTCTCAGTGGCTCCTTGGGTGCAGCATCAGGGGAGAACTTGCGGGACAGAGTATCAGGCTTTTTATTCAGGGACCCAGGGCGATAAGCCAGAGTGAAATTAAAACGGTCAAAAAACAGACCAGCGAGATTGACGAGAATTTAACCTCTTGGCAGACTTGAGGTATTCTAGATTTTTATGATCCGTCCAAACTTGAAACGGGACTTTAGCACCCTCTAACCAGTGACGCCACTCCTCCAATGCCATCTTGACAGCAAGTAGCTCACGATTGCCGATATCATAATTCTGTTCTGCTGAACTGAGTCTCCGTGAGAAAAAAAGGCGATGGGTGTACCTTGTTGTCTGTGAGGTTGCACTGAGACAGCACTGCTCCAACTCCAGTATTTGAAGCGTCCACCTCTACAATGAACTGCTGTTCCGGGTCGGGCTGTTGGAGGATGGGGGCACTGGTGAAGCGACTCTTGAGCTCCTGGAAGGCCCTCTCTGCGTCAGAGGACCACACAAACTGGACTTTGGGAGACGTCAGGGAGGTGAGTGGTGCAGCAACAGAACTATAATTGCGGATAAACCTTCTATAAAAGTTAGCAAACCCCAGGAAGCATTGTAACTCCTTGCGGGACGTAGGAGTAGCCCAGTCTTTAACAGCCTTAACCTTCTCTGGGTCCATCAGGATGCCCCCGGGGGTGACCACGAAACCCAGGAACGGAACCGTGTCCAGGTGGAATTCGCACTTCTCAGCCTTTGCGAAGAGCTGGTTCTCAAGGAGTCGCTGCAGGACGGCTCTGACATGGCGCACGTGTTCCTCCTTGGAGCGTGAAAACACTAAGATGTCATCCAGATAAACAAATACAAACTGGTTAATCATGTCATGCAACACATTAATGAGGTTCTGGAAGACCGCGGGCGCGTTAGCCAGCCCGAAAGGCATCACCAGATACTCGTAGTGGCCCCTGGTGGTGTTGAAGGCGGTCTTCCGCTCGTCTCCTTCCTTAATGCGGACGAGGTGGTACGCGTTCCATAAGTCCAGCTTAGTGAAGATGGTGGCCCCCTGCAACAACTCAAAGGCGGAGTTCATTAACGGTAGAGGGTAACGGTTCTTTACCGTGATATTGTTTAATCCTCTGTAATCAATACAGGGTCGGAGGGAGCCATCTTTCTTCCCAACAAAGAAGAATCCCGCCCGGCTGGGGGAGGACGAGGGACGAATGATGCCGGCAGCCAGGGACTCCTCTACGTGCTTCTCCATAGCCTCTTGTTCTGGGTGAGACAGGGAATTCAGTCCTCCCCTAGGGGCGTAGTGCCCGGTGCAGCTCTATGGCGCAGTCGTAGGGTCTGTCTGGAGGCAGAGATAGAGCACGAGACTTAGAGAACACTTGACGAGGTCGTGGTACTCACGGGCACTTTAGACAGGTCAGGAACATATGGTGGATCACTGGACTGGCTGTTGCTCTGGTTGGGTGGGGCTCTGCGAAGGCAGGAACGTAAACAGTGGGTGCTCCACTCAACCACTTGTCCTGTCTCCCAGTTGATGGTGGGGTTGTGGATCTTCAGCCAAGGAAGGCCCAGGACGATGGGAGCAGAGGAGCAGGGCATGACGTGGAGCCTGATCTGTTCCTGATGATTGCCAGAGACAACGAGGGTGATTAGCGGGGTGACGTGTGTAATCTGGCCCAACGATTGCCCACCAAGTCCAAGAGGATGGAGCGGAGTATGGAGTTTCTGGGGTTGAAGCTGCAGACGGTTGAACAGGTCAGCGTCGATCAGGTTAAAGTCGGACCCTGAGTCGAACAACACATTGGAGGTTAGTGTCTTTTTACCAACAACAATGGTGACCGGAACCTGTCTGCGTGAACCGTCAGCATAACACAACTGCCCTACCTTCCTGTTTGCATCCGGCTTGCAGAGGAGTGAACAGCTCTTAATGCGGTGACCCTCCTTCCCACAGTATAAGCAGGCGCCTGTGCGCATTCTTCTGGCGCGCTCTTGTGGTGACAAACGGCATCGATCCACCTGCATGGGTTCCTCCGGTCTCTGGTGCCGCGCCGGTCTCCTGCACAGAATGTACAGGAGCATCGCCCCAAGAGGACCGGAAGTTTCCACGCTGAGTAGATCGGCGTGTCTCAGGTTGACTCTGGCGCTCCCTCTCGCGCTGCTGCAGTCGGGAATCAACCTGGATGGCCACCCGAATAAGCCCCTGCAGATTCGAAGGCAGCTCACGCGGACGCCAGCTCGTCTTTTTTGTTTTCGCCAATCCTCGGTAGAATACGTCAAACTGAGCGTCCTCGCTCCACTGGGTGGCGGCAGCCAGCGACCGGAACTGAATGGCGTAATCAGACACGCTCTGGTGGCCTTGCGTCAGACTCAGAAGTGCGCTGCCTGCTTCGCGCCCCTGGAACGAGCGATCGAACACCTCCTTCATCTCAGCCACGAACGCCTCCATGGTGCTGGTGCAGGGGTGGACGGCGTCCCCACATTGAGGTTCCCCACTCCCTCGCCTTACCAGTCAGAAGGGTGATGACATAGGCCACGCGGGAACGCGACGTGGGGAACGTCAGTGGCTGGAGCTCGAATATAATGGAGCACTGGGACAAGAAGGCTCGGCAGGACTTCGGATCTCCATCGTACTCCCGCGGGGGAGTAAGGCAGGGCTCCCGGATGGGAGCTGCCTCTGCTGGCGCGACTGCAGTGCTGGGGCCGGATGATCCCAGGGTGAGACGCTGGAGGGTCTCCCTCAGTGCGTGCATGTCGCGCTGCTGCTGCTGAATCACGGCTTCATGGGACCGGAGAAGCTGCAGCGTAGAATTGTCCGCTGGAGTCTGTGCTGGTCGATTCGTACTGTAATGAACATACGAGGACTCCAATCGCGGATCAAGCTCAGAAGAGCGTCTTTTATTTGACTGGGAATGTTCAATGCTCATGGTCAGAAAAAAACAGAAACAAGTCAGAAGCCAGAATCAGGAATATCACAGGTAAACAGAATCGTAAACCAGGGACAGGCAAGGGATCTATTAACCAGAAAATCCGTCAGCACAAAATACAGAAACAAAGGGGTATCTAAACTAAGGAAATAGGGGAAAAGGGAAAGGGTAATTGGATAGGGAAAGGGAGACAAAGAAATTAACTAAACAAAGGGAATGCAAGGGAATATGGGAAAACGAAAGACTAGCAATCAAAATTCACAATCACTCGACGCAAATACAAAATATCAACTAGAAACAATGAAACACGCAGACAAATCTTACAACAATCGCAGAAGCTCACTAGAAAGAAAGGCAGAGACGAGACGACCAAGACTGAGCAAAGGAACGAAACGAATCGACACTGACAAGAGGAAAAGTGGGGTTTTTATAAACAAACTAATCAGAGTGTTTAGCCCAAGTAATAAAGGACAGCTGGAGAGGAGGCGGAATCTAGAACAGCAAAGGATGGTGATAGAACAGATTGGGGAAGTCGGTGTGCCCTGCTTCTTCAAACTAACTAATCACCGTGCCTAACTACTCTGCTCTAATGTGTAGTCCTACCCATTTCTAATCACCCGTGCCTCAGCTAGACTATTCTCAGGTGCAGACAGTTAACAAGCACAGGAAGAAGGAAGCAGGAAGTACCCAACCAGAAAAAACAGGGGAAAAGATTGTGAATGGAAACAAGACAAGACACCACACTTGGGAAACACAAAAGGGAGCTCAGTACAAGGAAGACAAGAGACAAGCATTCAAAAAACATGAACAGTCACACTAGAAAACATTAACTAAACACAATGAAACTAATAAATCTAAGCAAAAACATACAACAACAAACATAAAATCCTTAATTCACAACATCTAGTCATAACCAGGGTAAGCTGTGAAACCAGAATAATGGGTACATGTTAGTGTGGCCTCCTCACCTCCCCAAAAATGAGAACTTTTCCTGTTGTGCACCATGTTTTTCAAGCAATGACCTGTAGCCTTTCCAATTATACCATTAATATTGCATACACTATGTATACATGTAGACATATTTCGGTTAGTTGTGGAGTAACACTGGTATCTTATCAGGGTATTTCATAAGAGGAACAAAGGCTTAACCCATTAATGACCACTGTCTCATTTTGGGGACGTGGCATGTTTTAACCTCTGTAACCCAAGCGAATGCGTCACTGTGACTAAACAGCTGTAGGTTAATCAAGGGAAGTGACTCACATCCAGGAAAAGTGCTTATGAGAGTAGTGTCCCTTTACAGCAGTGGTGGGGGCGGCCATTGGCATGAATTTCTTAAATCTGTAACAGCACTATGCGACGCTCTAAAAGGTGAGAGTGCCATATTTTTCTGAGACACTTTTTTATACAACACTAAGAGCAAAAATTGGAGATTATAGCAGATCTTAATATGTTTTTCTCAGAATGATGATTTTTGTATGCTTTCAACAGTCTATGTACATTTGTAATGAGACATACATATTTGGGGTCCTCGATGACAAAATAATTATTTTTCACCAGAATTTAAGCATTGCACGTTCGTTCTACACCATATCCAATAATAAATTGAAACTTTCACTTTGAAAAGAAATCTGGGCATTTATGGGTTAATCGGGTAACGCTTACTGGGGTGAAGTGTTCACGAGTCACTGCATTATTGCAATACTTTAATTCCATGGTCAGTAACCAAAAAATTGTGTGAATGTAAACATAGTCAATAACTGTATGTAGTTTGGAATCCACATACATCACTAGACACTGAGTTTCTTCCCTGGTGATGCTCTGGCCGGCCCTCACTACAACTGTCTTCAGCTCCTGCATTGCTGTTGTGGTGTTTTGCCGTCAGCAAGTGAAATGCATGCTCAGGTCATATGATTGACCAGTCGTCTGTTGTTTTTGCAGTATGCCCGTAAGTCACCATCCATCTGCACTGTAAAGCATTTTCCAATTAGTTCTCTTGCATTTAGCTGAATCTCAGCATATATAATATTGGCCTCCACAATTCAGAATTCATCCTCCAGCTTTTGCCAGCAGTCTCATCACCAGCAGACACAAGGAACCAGCTCAGTTAGCAGCCATACATGCCCATACACAACCACTCTTCACAGATGAGGTGGTGTGACTCAGTTCCATCCCTTCTCCATATGCTTCTTTCACTGTCTTTCTTGTGCAAGATGATTGTTGTCTCGTTGGTCCATAGGATGTTGTTCCAGAACTAAACAGGTATTTTTAGATTTTTTTTTTTTTTACAAGTTTCCTGTTTTTGAGCCTTCAATCAATCAATCAATCAATCAATCAATCAATCAAAGTTTATTTATATAGCACATTTAAAACAACCTCAGTTGACCAAAGTGCTGTATATGAATTAAGATACAAGATAATCACCATAGACATATAAAATAAATAAAATAAATAAATAAAAACAGTAAAAAGGAAGAATAAGATTGTGGTAAAAGAATAAAATGAAGTAAAAAGTAAAAGAATAAAACAAAGAAAATAAAAAGCCAAGGTTACTTATCTAGCTGGGACTGAACGCCAATGAGAAGAGATGAGTTTTCAGCAGTGTTTTAAAGTGCTCAAGTGACTGTGCAGCTCTAACCTGATAGGGTAGGCTGTTCCACAGCTTAGGGGCCCCACTGAACAGGCTCTATCTCCTCGAGTACAGAGCCTAGACTGAGGTACTGTCAGAAGCAGCTGGTTTGATGACCTAAGAGCCCTGCCAGTAGTGTGAGGCTGTAAAAGCTCTGATAAATAAGATGGCGCCAAGCCATTTAAACATTTAAAAACAAATAATAAAACTTTAAACTGAACCCTACAATTAACAGGAAGCCAGTGCAGAGATTCAAGGACAGGAGTAATATGATCGTGCCGTTTCTTTCCCGTCAACAGGCGGGCAGCTGCATTTTGAATTACTAGTAAACGGCACAGAGATGACTGATCAAGACCAACAAACAAAGAGTTACAGTAGTCTAAGCGTGATGTAACAAAGGCATGTATAACTCTCTCGAAATAATTTCTTGGGAGATAAGCCTTAACCTCTGCAAGGAGTCTTAACTGAAAGAAACTTGTTTTGACTACAGAGCTGATCTGCTTATCGAACCTAAAGTCCCTATCAAAAATTACACCAAGGTTCCTTGCAAAAGGATGACAGTAGGACTCAAGGGTGCCAATGGCACTGTCATAGCCATCTAAAAGGTTATGTTGGCCAAATAAGATGATCTCTGTTTTATTTTTGTTCATAGAGAGAAAGTTCACTTCCATCCAAGACCAAATGTCTGTAAGACAGTCTAGTAAAGCTTGAACTGAGGCTCGGTCATTTGTTTTCATGGGCAAATAAATTTGTACATCATCTGCAAAACAATGAAATGAGACATTGTGCTTTCTAAAAATGGACCCCAGAGGCAACATATATAGTGAAAAGAGGAGGGGGCCCAAAATGGAACCCTGAGGCACCCCACAGCTCAGGGGGGATGTGGCTGACGAATACTGGCCAAGCTGGACAGAGAAGCTCCTGTCTGAGAGATAAGACTCAAACCACTTGAGGACAGTGCCCCTAATGCCCACACACTTATTTAAGCGCGACAGGAGAATATTATGATCCACTGTATCAAAGGCAGCTGTCAGGTCCAGGAGGACCAGGACAGCAGAGTTACCAGAATCAGCAGTTAAAAGTAGGTCGTTTAAAACTCTTGAAAGTGCCGTTTCTGTACTATGGCGTGATTTGAAACCAGACTGGAATTTCTCAGAAATGCCATTCAGATCAATATAAGACGGCAGCTGTTCATATACTACCTTCTCCAAGACTTAGAGAGAAAAGGAAGCTTGGAGATGGGCCTAAAATTAGACAAAACAGTAGGGTCAAGGTTATGTTTTTTGATGAGGGGCTGGACCACAGCATGTTTCAAGGCAGCTGGAACACAGCCAGACATCAAAGAAGAATTTATCAGATCCATAACACAGGGCCCGATGCTATGGAAGCCTTACCAATAGTTTACATGTTAAAGTGAACCTCCTGTGTTTACTCTGAAGTCTTCTTTTGATTGCGGACCTTTGCACTGATACACCTACCTCCTCGATCTGACCGACTGTTTTGGAGGGTTTATTTCTGAACCAAGGAAATAATTCCTCTGTCATCCAGCACAGTTGTTATCTGTTGCCTTCCTGGCCTTTATGTTTCTCTGAGCTCACCAAGGCTTAATTTTTTTAAAGAAAATACCAAAAAGTTCAGTTTGCCACACTAAAAGGTTTTTTATTTTCTCTGCTTGGTTTGTTTTAATTTTTCTGCCTAATAATAAAATACTTTTGGTCCATGGAAAAGGGAGGACCTCTTTAAAAATTTGCTGTCATTCCTAACTCTGTCCACCCAATTTTTGATGTGGTAACCCTAAACCTGAAGCAAAATTTTCTCACTTTGAACTCAAAATTTAATTTAATTTCAACTCTATGGTCAACAGCTAAAATAATAATAACGTTGTCAATGTCCAAATATTTATATATAACGTTGTAAGTTTTTCCACAAAAATTTGTCACTTTCCATAGCAGCCTTGCATGAATTGTCATAAGTTGTTGTTATTATTATTATTAGCTTGTTATTAGTGTAGTGCTGCTTGAGCCGTGCTACAGTCCACACTTATAAATAAACACACTTCACAGGGCAAATCTGTACCAAAAAAAATACAGCGGTAGTGGAGTGCGTGAGCTAAAACCAATTTGCTCTTTGTGACTGTAAATGTAATTTGACTCAGGAATCAAATATATGTGGAAAAATATGTTTATGAATGATCCAAAAAAATCAAACAGCAAAATGTTCTCTTCTTCTCAAAAAATCCATCTTGGTGGCAATCATGGTTAGTCTTCCGAAGAAACCTTGCTTTCCTGATTAAATTTAATAAGTGATCTGAAGTATAAAAGATGAAACTTTCTAATGGCTATGAAAGCAGGTCTGGGGGACATGTCATTTAGACTGTCCACAAAAATTCAATAGAAGTTTCACAAAATAAAAAAAAAACACTAGTGGGCATATTTTGACACTGAGTATATACAAGCGTGCGGCATGTTATAAACCACGGAGGCAACACAGTAGTGCATTATTTTAGGAAGGTCACAGCTACAAGATGTAAAACGGGGGGCGGTCCCACACAGCTGCATTTTCCACACAGCGGATTAATTATTGATTTGAGGCAGTCAGGGTCCACTGTGTCTGTGGCGGCTCAAATGAGGAGAGCAGCGGTTTGGGCCCCACCTCAGTTCCCACGATGGGAGTAAAAATATAAAAGTCTGAGAGACACTGAGCTACAAGCACATCAGTCTTTTAATGAGCCCTGGTGTGGCCTAGGTCTGACCCCCCAGGTTTAGCGCCATTAAAAATTGAGTCACTGCAGAACAGGAGGCATCTCGGAAGAGAAAAGGCGAGACATAATTGAGGATGGGTTCCACTGTTTGTGAGAGCCCTCCTCTTCAATTATTTACCGCCTTTGATCAAATGTTAATGAAAAGTGTAAATATGAAGAAGGCAGATGTCAATGACCACAAACAGCAGCAGTATTTGAATGTTTAAATAGTTTTATTTTGGTCTCAAGATTTCACCAGGAGCTTATCGTGACAAATATTAAATAATTCAAGCGGAAGAAAATCAAGACTCTTTGATTCAAACTCAGCGGCATAAGTTGAAATTGCTGAACTGGAATGAAGAATCCCCATTAATGTACAAAAAAAAAATCCTTTAATTTTTCACGTTACAGATCCATGAGAACATGGCGCAGGGTATGACTGTAACACAGGAACGGCAGGTGCTTCATTTATAAGCAGGGAATATTGAAAGCAGAGTCCAGAGGGGGGCTGGGGGATTGTTGTTATGGGGGGAGAGATGCAGTAATTAAATAATACATCAACTCATAGTTCCTTCACCCAGTTTGTCACGGGTGAGACAAAGACAGATACAGCATGCCATTAGGCTGGAATCTATAAGTCTATGTTCAAGGGGGACTTAATGACCTCAGTGCTGTCAGACTATCTGAATGTAGAGTCTGTGGGGTGGGGGGTGGGGATTGGGAAAACTCAAATACATTTATATCTATTTCACATTTCACACAGACGCATACAGCGGACTCAAAAATTACTGCCACCTCTGACTGGCAATGCACAAACTATACTTTAAAAAAAAAAAAACATATTTATAGAGAAACTCTAAATACCAACATGTGAGAAATACCGTATGATATTAATGTTCTAATGGAAATCAATTTATTCTAAATAAAGGTTTTACAATTAACCTCTTCCACCTGGGACTTGCCACCATAGGGATTATAGCTCTACTGTCACCTCGCATTAAAGTGCATTACTTCTCCAAACTGTTCCCAGTTACGTTTCCTAATTAGCAACTAAGTGTTAATTTGTTCAGTTGCGAGGATCAATCGGTAGAATTCCTGACCGTTTCCCCTCAGCTTGCAATATTCTTAATTGCAATAATTATCGAGCATTTTCCTGTCCACGTTAATTGTGCCATAAAACATCAATATCTTTCGAAGCGTCTGAATTCCTGTAGCTCACAAAACGATGTATTCTTTTATTCTGTGTCAGTGTCTGATCTGCTTGATGTGCCTGACAAAATGTTTTAAAATTGCAGTTTTGCCGACTCAGGTCTGTATGATAGAGTATTAGGTCCAAGAAAATTGAGAGGAGGAAGATTTTTTTAAAAGCCTGCATTTCAAGAATAAAGTCAAAATGTTGAGAATAAAGTCGAAATGTCAATGATAAAATGGAGGGGGATTTTTTTCTCTCTTTTTTTGCATTTTTAGAGTAAAGTTGAATGCCAAGAATTAAGCTGAACTTTCGTTTTGAGAATAAAAGTGAAGTTTCGGCAAAAAAGTCAATATCTATCAATTCAACTTTTGAGAAAGTGACTGTTGGACTGACTGACCACCATCTCAGCTGTGTGTACATCATGGTATAACGTTTACATCATCTTTGGGTCCGGGCAGCCTCCCAGGCACGCAATCGATGTGATGAAGTAGTCTGCTATTACTTTTGGGTCATTGGTTGGTCTGTTAGCTTCCATCCACACAACATAGAGGCTAAAACTATCAATACAACAATGGCAACGCCATATGGCATCAACTCATCGTACGAAGACCGATGCCGTAGCGCGTTGGGACCTATGTAGCGGTAATGACTGCGTCTCAGACGCTGCGCCTGCCTGAGCTCCACACCTCCTCGATCAATCAACTTGATCAACTATCTTATTGTGTCCTGGGATAAAACAAATCATCTCTGTATTATTTGCTAGTGTATCCATCGATAGATACACTTGCATCTGTCCATTACCAACTATTTCATTTTGCACGAAGGCGGCTACCTCTTCAAAGTTTGTGTAGTTTCTCTTTCCGAACAAACGTAATTTTCAGCGCAATCTCTTCAAAGTCCTAATAGTTATTACCACGCCATGTTTATGCACTGAAAGGGAAAGAATTACGGTGTTACAAAAACCAATTTTGAAGTACAATTTCACCAATTCATTTACTTCAGGCATTTTGTAGAAGCAGCAATAACCTTTGTCGTTTGATTCGACTTAAATCTTGAAATGCCGGCTTTATTCTCAACAATTCAACTTTACTATTGGAATGCAAAGTAAAAAAACATCTTACCTCTCTCGTTTTTTTTCTCACTATCCCTGGCCCTAATACTCCATCGCAGGTCCGCGTGTTAAGTTTGCTTATGTAAAAATAAAACTCTGTCTACAACCAGTGATATTACCAAAATGCAGGTTAACTCTCAACTCTCTGTTTCCAATTAAGAAATGGACAATTAACTGAATTAATTTACTGCGCAAATAGACTGTCCAGAAGCTGCTTTGCCGCTAATGATTAAGACAAACAGCTTTGCGTTAAAGTGGATGGCTATAATATGAGATTGTATGAGATCTCATATTGTAGCCGACCTACAACTTTCCCTGAAGCTGGAATATAAAGACCTAATTGATGATTCTGCATGTGGAACACTTTCCTGAATTACCCGACTTAGAATTAATTTTATGAGCCAGAAAGCTTCGAGATTCATCTATGGGTATAAAGATGCAAGTGAGCAGATTAGATTTGTGGTTTAATGTTGAAAATGTAATCTCATTACACTTGTAGTCCACTTTATATTACATTTTTGCCAACTGCATATTCAAAACACAAGCACGTGAATAGTCTGTGATTCGTCATCGGCCAATCAGGTACCTCAGTCTTTTAAAGCATTTAAGTCCCAAACTTGATGAAGGCAGGTCAGAGACATAAATTGGAGGAAACAAAGTCAATGCCTCATTTACTAGCCATTGGCTACCTTTGTAAACCTGTGGAACCTGCTACCAAGCAAATTTATTTCACTGCTATAAGCTAGAGAACACATAGGGCAAAGAAGTCAATAGAAAACAGCGAGACAGTGAATTGTTATTATTAGACTTGCTACCTTGGTCAGTTGCCTGTTAGCGTTATGGATTATATGGCACGCAAGGTTGTGGGCTACTATTAGGTAGTAAAATTTGGTGCACTGAAATCAGTAAAGAATACTGAATAGCAAATATTTTATTACTTAGCTAGCATCAGGTCAGCGAGCTGTGATTATTTAACTTAGTAGCATGCTAAATAGGTCAGTGACGCATTGACCAGACTGATTATGTTAGCTGACTAAAAGTTCCCTGGCTACCAGTTTTTCACACTGACTAACATTGGCCAAATGTTTAAATTGGTGCTAGCTTGCCTTATAGCTTCATAATTAACAAGGTTTGGTGCACTAAGTAGAAACTACAGTAGCCCAGTAGCCACCCAGTTACCTAGGTGCCTCACCAAGCTGCCTCGCTTTTTGCTTTGGGAGCCAGGTGGATCATGGGATGTGTTATTTTGAGACAAATAAGTGAGCAAGCATGTCGATGAAAAATTTAAAAGGAGTATATTATAGCTGACTACAGTCAAGAAAAACAGTATGTGTCCTTATTTGGAAATATGATGCAAAATCTTGAAATCGATGGAGGCTTAAAATAATCGAAAGTACTACAAAAGTGAATTTTTGCAAAAGTCTGGGTAAAATACATTTTTTTACTTCCATTTACATTTTTACTTCTGACACCAGTGTGACATAGTCACCTCAGTACTCCATGGCAGCCACAGCCCTCTGCTGATTCACCAGCACAGCTGCTATAGTAGTCATAGCCCTTCACTGCCACACCAGCACAGCTGCTATAGTAGTCATAGCCCTTCACTGCCACACCAGTACAGCTGCTATAGTAGTCATAGCCCTTCACTGCCACACCAGTACAGCTGCTATAGTAGTCATAGCCCTTCACTGCCACACCAGTACAGCTGCTATAGTAGCCCCACACCAGTACAGCTGCTATTCACTTCACTGCCACACCAGTACAGCTGCTATAGTAGTCATAGCCCTTCACTGCCACACCAGCTGCTATAGTAGTCATAGCCCTTCACTGCCACACCAGTACAGCTGCTATAGTAGCTTCACTGCCACACCAGTACAGCTGCTATAGTAGCCATAGCCTTCACTGCCACACCAGTACAGCTGCTATAGTAGTCCTTTCACTGCCACACCAGTACAGCTGCTATAGCCCTTCACTGCCACACCAGTACAGCTGCTATAGTAGTAGCCCTCACTGCCACACCAGTACAGCCTTCCCTTCACATAGCCCTTCACTGCCACACCAGCACAGCTGCTATAGTAGTCATAGCCCTTCACTGCCACACCAGTACAGCTGCTATAGTAGTCATAGCCCTTCACTGCCACACCAGTACAGCTGCTATAGTAGTAGTCCTTCACTGCCACACCAGTACAGCTGTAGTCATAGCCCTTCACTGCCACCAGCTATAGTAGTCAGCTTCACTCCCAGTACACACCAGCCCTTCACTGCAGCTGCTATTGTAGTCATAGCCCTTCACTGCCACACCAGTACAGCTGCTATAGTAGTCATAGCCCTTCACTGCCACACCAGTACAGCTGCTATAGTAGTCATAGCCCTTCACTGCCACACCAGTACAGCTGCTATAGTAGTCATAGCCCTTCACTGCCACACCAGTACAGCTGCTATAGTAGCCATAGCCCTTCACTGCCACACCAGTACAGCTGCTATAGTAGCCATAGCCCTTCACTGCCACACCAGTACAGCTGCTATAGTAGTCATAGCCCTTCACTGCCACACCAGTACAGCTGCTATAGTAGTCATAGCCCTTCACTGCCACACCAGTACAGCTGCTATAGTAGTCATAGCCCTTCACTGCCACACCAGTACAGCTGCTATAGTAGTCATAGCCCTTCACTGCCACACCAGTACAGCTGCTATAGTAGTCATACTGCCACACCAGTACAGCTGCTATAGTAGTCAGCCCACACCAGTTCACTGCCACTGCCCCTTCACACCACCAGTATAGTAGTCAGCTGCTATGCTATAGTAGTCATAGCCCTTCACTGCCACACCAGTACAGCTGCTATAGTAGTCATAGCCCTTCACTGCCACACCAGTACAGCTGCTATAGTAGTCATAGCCCTTCACTGCCACACCAGTACAGCTGCTATAGTAGTCATAGCCCTTCACTGCCACACCAGTACAGCTGCTATAGTAGTCATAGCCCTTCACTGCCACACCAGCTATAGTAGTCTAGCCTTCACTGCCAGCAGTACAGCTGCTATAGTAGTCATAGCCCTTCACTGCCACACCAGTACAGCTGCTATAGTAGTCATAGCCCTTCACTGCCACACCAGTATAGTAGTCATAGCCCTTCACTGCCACACCAGTACAGCTGCTATAGTAGTCATAGCCCTTCACTGCCACACCAGTACAGCTGCTATAGTAGTCATAGCCCTTCACTGCCACACCAGCACAGCTGCTATAGTAGTCATAGCCCTTCACTGCCACACCAGTACAGCTGCTATAGTAGTCATAGCCCTTCACTGCCACACCAGTAGCTGCTGCCACACCAGTACAGCTGCTATAGTAGTCATAGCCCTTCACTGCCACACCAGTACAGCTGCTATAGTAGTCTATTCACTGCCACACCAGTACAGCTGCTATAGTAGCCATAGCCCTTCACTGCCACACCAGTACAGCTGCTATAGTAGTCATAGCCCTTCACTGCCACACCAGTACAGCTGCTATAGTAGTCATAGCCCTTCACTGCCACAGTACAGCTGCTATAGTAGTCATAGCCCTTCACTGCCACACCAGTACAGCTGCTAGCCACACCAGTACAGCTGCTATAGTAGTCATAGCCCTTCACTGCCACACCAGTACAGCTGCTATAGTAGTCATATGCCACACCAGTACAGCTGCTATCATAGCCCTTCACTGCCACACCAGTACAGCTGCTAAGTCATAGCCAGCTGCTATAGTAGTCATAGCCCTTCACTGCCACACCAGTACAGCTGCTATAGTAGTCATAGCCCTTCACTGCCACACCAGCACAGCTGCCATATACTGCCACACCCATAGCCCTTCACTGCCCTTCACTGCCACACCAGTACAGCTGCTATAGTAGCCATAGCCCTTCACTGCCACACCAGTACAGCTGCTATAGTAGTCATAGCCCACTCCTGCTATAGTAGCCATAGCCCTTCACTGCCACACCAGTACAGCTGCTATAGTAGTCATAGCCCTTCACTGCCACACCAGTACAGCTGCTATAGTAGTCATAGCCCTTCACTGCCACACCAGCACAGCTGCAGCCCTTCACTGCCACACCAGTACAGCTGCATTGCCACACCAGTACAGCTGCTAGTAGTCATAACTGCCACACCAGTAATCTATAGTAGTCATAGCCTTCACTGCCACACCAGTACAGCTGCACACACTGCCACACCAGTACAGCTGCTATAGTAGCCATAGCTTCACTGCCACACCAGTACAGCTGCTATAGTAGTCATAGCCCTTCACTTCCACACCAGTACAGCTGCTATAGTAGTCATAGCCCTTCACTGCCACCATAGCCCTTCACTGCCACACCAGTACAGCTGCTATAGTAGTCATAGCCCTTCACTGCCACACCAGCACAGCTGCTATAGTAGTCACCCTTCACCGCCACCACCAGTACAGCTGCTATAGTAGCCATAGCCCTTCACTGCCACACCAGTACAGCTGCTATAGTAGCCATTACACCAGTACAGCTGCTATAGTAGTCATAGCCCTTCACTGCCACACCAGTACAGCTGCTATAGTAGCCATAGCCCTTCACTGCCACACCAGTACAGCTGCTATAGTAGCCATAGCCCTTCACTGCCACACCAGTACAGCTGCTATAGTAGCCATAGCCCTTCACTGCCACACCAGTAAATAGTAGCCATAGCCCTTCACTGCCACACCAGTAGTAATCACTGCCACACCAGGCAATAGACCAGTAAGGTGATGGAAGATAAACTAGGTGAGAAAAACACCAGTGAGAAAAGGTTCATGGGGAGTGTGTCAAGAAAAATGATCATTTTCTCTACAGTTTGGTTAGTAAAATAGTTTAAACAACAACCAGTAGACCAGTGAAGGTGATGGTTCATGGGGAAAGGTTAGTCAAGAAAAATGATCCATTAAGTTTAGGGAGGTTCAAAATCAAACCAGTAAGGGGGAAGATTAGGAAGACCAGTAAGGTGATGGAAGATTAGTAAGGTGATGGAAGAAAGGTTAGTGATGGAAGATTAGGGAGAAAGGTGGCAATAGACCAGTAATTAGGTGATGGAAGATTAGGGAGAAAGGTTAGTAATGGCAATAGACCAGTAAGGTGATGGAAGATTAGGGAGAAAGGTTAGTAATGGCAATAGACCAGTAAGGTGATGGAAGATTAGGGAGAAAGGTTAGTAATGGCAATAGACCAGTAAGGTGATGGAAGATTAGGGAGAAAGGTTAGTAATGGCAATAGACCAGTAAGGTGATGGAAGATTAGGGAGAAAGGTTAGTAATGGCAATAGACCAGTAAGGTGATGGAAGATTAGGGAAAAGATTAATAGACCAGTAAGGTGATGGAAGATTAGAGAGAAAGGTTAGTAATGGCAATAGACCAGTAAGGTGATGGAAGATTAGGGAGAAAGGTTAATGGCAATAGACCAGTAAGGTGATGGAAGATTAGGGAGAAAGGTTAGTAATGGCAATAGACCAGTAAGGTGATGGAAGATTAGGGACCAGACCAGTAAGGTAAAGATTAGGGAGAAAGTTAGATGGAAGATTAGGGAGAAAGGTTAAGGTTAAGGTATGGAAGATTAGGGAAAAGACCAGACCAGTAAGGTGATGGAAGATTAGGGAGAAAGGTTAGTAATGGCAACAGACCAGTAAGGTGATGGAAGATTAGGGAGAAAGGTTAGTAATGGCAACAGACCAGTAAGGTGATGGAAGATTAGGGAGAAAGGTTAGTAATGGCAACAGACCAGTAAGGTGATGGAAGATTAGGGAGAAAGGTTAGTAATGGCAACAGACCAGTAAGGTGATGGAAGATTAGGGAGAAAGGTTAATAATGGCAAAGATTAGACCAAGTAAGGTGACCATGGAAAGATTAGGGAGAAAGGTTAGTAATGGCAATAGACCAGTAAGGTGATGGAAGATTAGGGAGAAAGGTTAGTAATGGCAATAGACCAGTAAGGTGATGGAAGATTAGGGAGAAAGGTTAGTAATGGCAATAGACCAGTAAGGTGATGGAAGATTAGGGAGAAAGGTCATTGACTCAGAGAATGGGCCAGCTCGTGCCAGCTGGAGTAGCATCATGGGATACAGTCAGTGCAGGCTCCAAAAGTTTTTAAAACGGCCATTCTGACTGTTTTGATTTTGAATTCCTCCCAGAACCATGCTTTTACAACTCAAACACAACAGTGGCTTTAGCTTAATAAAGCTCTTGCAGAAAAACAGTCGTGTTGTATAGTTGTCTCAGAGAGCGATTGTATCTGTGGATAGCGCGTCCTGGCACCATTTACCCAGCTCTATGTGGCCCTGGGGCGCTCTTCTACTCACTTACCCTGAAATGCTAAAATAGCTCAGCGTTATATCAGAATGAGCCATTCTTCTAATATAATTCAACTGTCCTCAGAAAGGAAGATCTCCCTGTTTGTCCAGTGGGGCCAACAGAACATGCCGATGCATTAAAAAGGAAGGACACTTGAGAGTAAATCCGGAAACTGGTGGTGAATTCAAAGGGAGCACAGACGAGCAAATTCTGTTGCATTTTTTTTTCTTCCAAAGGATAGAAAGGAAGATAAATCTGGGTCAGGATAGTAGAGAGCTCGACTCTCATGTCTGTTCAGTCTATGCACTTTAACCAACATGTTAAGCATGCCGACGTTTTACATATGTCACATAGAATAGCGTGGGACTGTAGAATGGCAGGATTTTGGATATTAGATTATCTCCCGTGATATGGTCTGGTAAAAAGCTATCCTCCATCACAATCTGCAGGCAAATCTAGCCCCTCTTGACTGCATGTGACAGAAGGCTCTAAAATATTTAATAGCAATCCTGCACGACACAAGCACAGAACATCATTATGAATTAATCGGCAGGGGCCTGGCTCAAAGCACACGCTAATAAGCATTTGCTAGTGTGCTGAGATGCACCCGGCTTTGAGAGCACGCAGACAGAAGTGCGCTAATGCGAAGAGGTTTGTCTGATCTGCGGCACACGCTAACAACCGTGTGCTTACGCTGCAAGACACATCTGGTTCACAGCGCATTTTCAAACACTTTCCATTCCAAAGTACACAATAATAAAAGAGTGTTCATATGTTGAACAGCACCTGGTCCAGAGTACACACTAACAAGAGTGGCTACTGTGACTATATAGATCTGCATTCAGTCTGCCATCACATACAAATAAGGTCCAGTGAGCAGCAGGACCTTCGGCTACACCAGTGGTTCTCAAACTCAGTCCTGGCGCCCCACTGTTTATGCTGCTTTTTGTTGCAACTACAAATGCAATCTTAGGATTTTAACAAGGTGTTGATTTGTCTTAATTAGGTGCATTTATGTTTAGAGCGGTTATTTATCCTCTAAAGCCACATTTGACAAATCTATGCATGCCATGAAGAATAAAAATTTCAAATCCACATTTATATTAGAAACTAGTATAAATAACTGAGAGGGAAACAATTTAACCAAACATTTAATCAATGTAAACAATCAATAGGTCTCTCATTGGTGAAACTGTTGACACATGGTTGCAAAAACTAACAATTTATTTGGCAAACAATGGAGTCGCACCTGTTTGGTGTCATGTTCATTTTATAAAGTTCAGGCTAATTATTTTGAAAAAACCTGTGATCAGCAACCTAATTTGGAGCTTACTGATTTTTGCAGAGTCTAATTTGATCTGTTCATAAATGTTTTTACCTGAAAATCCTCACAATACTGAAAAAAAGCAAAAGGTGTTAAATGTTTTTTATTATTATCATGGCACAAAGGATATGTCTGTCAAAATTAGGCTTAAGATAAATAACTGCTCTAAACATGGAATACAGCTAATTAAGACAAATTAATGGCTTTTTAAAATTTGACAATTGCAATTATGGTAGGAAAAAAAACCAGGACCGAGTTTGAGAACCACTGGGCTACACTGTGGTCACATGCATTGCATGATGGGGAAAAAGCAGGAGCAGGAAGCCCAATCTGCTACAGAAGAAAATTGAATCCAGGGAGAATAACCAGGCTGCTGAACTGTCATTGATAAACTTCCAACAGGGTGCACTCGCACTTCTTACGTCTCGAGGACAAACGTAATACAGAGCAACTGAGACAGCTTATAACCTTTATAGAAAATCCATATATATGGCGAGACATTCTTCTGAAGCAATTCAGGTGAGGCATCTTACCCCGCAAGTTACAACAGCCTCGCCCATTAGGGACGAGTCCAGCATCCTCCATTACCAGCAGCAGTGGAAAATCCAGGCTCAAAAATAAAAGTCCCAAACATTTTGCACTCGGCACCTTGATTTGCTAGTAAGGATCATCCCTCATCCGGGAGATAAAGCTAATTAGTGAACTCAGCTGGCTGAGTTTGTGAGAGAGGAAAACAGCCTGACCCCTAGATTTTACACCTCTGGCGATAAACCCAACTTACTGGCCTGAGCATGACACTACTCTGCCTTCCTTTCATTCAGTAGTTTGGGCAAGGCAAATAATATAACAAATTAAAACAAATAAAATAGTTTTTGCATAAACATGTGCAAATGAGCTGTCAGTTACATTGCACAAATAAAAACAAATCTAAATACTAGAGTGTTTCTTCAGGCAATCAACATTATTAAAGTTAAACTTTAATGGAAAATGTCTAATTAATGCTATGCTTGTGTTTAATGCATTTTGTTAATTCATAAATCAAAAAGTTAAAAGCAAAGTTATTTTTTAGAGAGCACCCTCAGGGGTTCTTTAGGACTACATTGATTTATAAATTAACTGGTCCACACAAGTGGATCCAAGCACAGTGTGGCAGAAAGGGTCAGGGTTAGGTTCTGGGTCAGCCTCCAGTGTTTGTAAGGTTCTGGTGCTTGGTCAGCCCCTGGTGTTTGGTAAGGTTCTGATGCTTGGTCAGCCTCTGGTGTTTGGTAAGGTTCTGGTGCTTGGTCAGCCTCTGGTGTTTGGTAAGGTTCTGGTGCTTGGTCAGCCTCTGGTGTTTGGTAAGGTTCTGGTGCTTGGTCAGCCTTCGGTGTTTGGTAAGGTTCTGGTGCTTGGTCAGCCCCTGGTGTTTGGTAAGGTTCTGGTGCTTGGTCAGCCTCTGGTGTTTGGTAAGGTTCTGGTGCTTGGTCAGCCCTGGTGTTTGGTAAGGTTCTGGTGCTTGGTCAGCCTCTGGTGTTTGGTAAGGTTCTGATGCTTGGTCAGCCTCTGGTGTTTGGTAAGGTTCTGGTGTTTGGTCAGCCTCTGGTGTTTGGTAAGGTTCTGGTGCTTGGTCAGCCTCTGGTGTTTGGTAAGGTTCTGGTGCTTGGTCAGCCTCTGGTGTTTGGTAAGGTTCTGGTGCTTGGTCAGCCCCTGGTGTTTGGTAAGGTTCTGGTGCTTGGTCAGCCTCTGGTGTTTGGTAAGGTTCTGGTGCTTGGTCCTCTGCCTCTTTGGTGTTTGGTAAGGTTCTGGTGCTTGGTCAGCCTCTGTTCTGTGTTTGGTGTTTAGTAAGGTGTTTGGTAAGGTTCTGGTGCTTGGTCAGCCTCTGTGGTGTTTGGTAAGGTTCTGGTGCTTGGTCAGCCCCTGGTGTTTGGTAAGGTTCTGGTGCTTGGTCAGCCTCTGGTGTTTGGTAAGGTTCTGGTGCTTGGTCAGCCTCTGGTGTTTGGTAAGGTTCTGGTGCTTGGTCAGCCTTCGGTGTTTGGTAAGGTTCTGGTGCTTGGTCAGCCTCTGGTGTTTGGTAAGGTTCTGGTGCTTGGTCAGCCTCTGGTGTTTGGTAAGGTTCTGGTGCTTGGTCAGCCTCTGGTGTTTGGTAAGGTTCTGGTGCTTGGTCAGCCTCTGGTGTTTGGTAAGGTTCTGGTGCTTGGTCAGCCAGCCTTTGGTGTTTGGTGCTTGGTTCTGGTTTAGTTTGTCTGGTGCCTCCGGTGTTTGGTAAGGTTCTGGTGCTTGGTCAGCCTCTGGTGTTTGGTAAGGTTCTGGTGCTTGGTTTAGTCTGGTGCCTCTGGTGTTTGGTAAGGTTCTGGTGCTTGGTCAGCCTCTGGTGTTTGGTAAGGTTCTGGTGCTTGGTCAGCCTCCGGTGTTTGGTAAGGTTCTGGTGCTTGGTCAGCCTCCGGTGTTTGGTAAGGTTCTGGTGCTTGGTCAGCCTCTGGTGTTTGGTAAGGTTCTGGTGCTGGTGTTTGGGTTCTGGTGCTTGGTCAGCCTTCGGTGTTTGGTAAGGTTCTGGTGCTTGGTCAGCCTCTGGTGTTTGGTAAGGTTCTGGTGCTTGGTCAGCCTCTGGTGTTTGGTAAGGTTCTGGTGCTTGGTCAGCCTCTGTAAGTTCTGTTTAGCCTAAGGTTCTGGTGCTTGGTCAGCCTGTTTGGTAAGGTTCTGGTGCTTGGTCAGCCCCTGGTGTTTAGTAAGGTTCTGGTGTCAGCCTCCGGTGTTTGGTAAGGTTCTGGTGCTTGGTCAGCCTCTGGTGTTTGGTAGGTTCTGGTTCTGGTGCCTCTGGTGTTTAGTAAGGTTCTGGTGCTTGGTCAGCCTCTGGTGTTTAGTAGGTTCTGGTGCTTGGTCAGCCTCTGGTGTTTGGTAAGGTTGTTTGGGTTCTGGTGCTTGGTCAGCCTCTGGTGTTTGGTAAGGTTCTGGTGCTTGGTCAGCCTCTGGTGTTTGAGCAGGTGTAGGTGTTGGGTTACGCTGCGTTGCTTATGAATTCTACAGCTAGTATAATCAGAGCTCAGAATTGGGAGCCTAAAGCATTCAGGTGGTTACTTCAGAATTACCATCTGTGACATGGCTGCTGGGAAGAAGCTGTTGTTAGCTTTGGCACATTCTGAGGACTAAAAACTTACTATACTAAAAACACTAAAACACATTCTGCGCTTTCAGAAAAGTTAAATAGATATATCAAACTTATTTAGGACCTGACCTTTTATTAACCCTCTATTGTGTATTCTATCATTACTGCTGTTTTGAATGCTACTTACCTCGTACTCAACAACTCAGAGCCATAAACTGATATTAGGCTTTCCAACCTGTTATTCTGATTTAATTGGTCATTCCACTTTATGGTTAGAAAATCATCATTAAAAGTTTCCTTTACATCTAGATTGCAGCATTAGTTTGAGGTGCAGACGGGGTATCACAGTGGTACCCCCACAATCCTCCGCTGGGTTCCATTTCCTTAGATTCTGATGCCCTTTCCTGGGGCTATGAAGTAATGCATTTAAATTCTTGTGGACTTTTGTGTGGAAGTTCAGTTCTATTAGAAAGTTCAGCTGAAGGCCAATTGCCCAATGATCGTAACAAAATCCTTCTTAGACAGCGCCACATCAGTAACACAACACAAAGATCTGAGGTTGCACATGAAAATGATCTGCTGTATAAAAAAAGAATATCTTATGGGCATTTACATATCACACGCTGTGTCAACCTGAGACCCCAGTATCAGCCCGAGAGCTTATTATACTGGTCAAGGGTTGATACAGGGTGTGATATGAAAATGCGCATATGATGCTCTATTTTTTATATACTGATTTTGACCATAATTAACGATGCATTTTATCCAAAGCATTTATTTCAGGTTATGATTGTCATCATTACAGGCCAGTAGCGCTTGCATTTGCTTTGAGTCAGCAGTGTTTTCAAGTCAATGAAATGGCTTATTAGCTAGCTAGCTAGCATGAAAACGCGATTTTCTCATTAAGGCAATAAATTTGCATTTCTACGATAGCTTACGCATGAAATGTTTTAGTACAGCTTGTCGCATGAATATTGCAGCAAAACGCGCATTACGCATGCTGTTTACAAATAATTCTGTATCAAGTCCCTTTTCTTTAACATAGTCCAGTTTAGAAATTTTAGCCGCTGAGGAATTCGTGAGTCTCTCCGCCATGACAGCGTCTAATCAGCGTCTGAAGTGATGCGTTGCCAACGACGCTCGTGACTGTTGCTATGGCAATGGTTGCTGCCACTGATATGGGATTTTGCCCAGCGGGCAGATACGGGTGATCCAGGATATTTTGCCCGGCGGGCTGATACAGGCTCGTGCCTCGCGCTTGTATCACATGGGCAGATTCCCCGTATTTATAAGGAAGTATATGATAAAATATAATATAAAATAGGTGCAGGTAGTCCTGCAGTAACTGATTCAAGTTTTTGTTAGCACGCTGTGAATTGCCAGGATGGTATTCAGACCTGGGTATGACAGCTGCATCTTGTCCTGCAAGTGGCCCTTCAATTAACTGGGAAACTGGTGGTGAGACTGGCCGTCTGGGACGGGTTTTGCATGGGTAGTTCTGACCAGGATCCAAGATCATCTGCTGGCCTTCCAATGTCCAGAGCAGACTGGTAACACACACCAGAAGTCAATCATTGATTGCATCCTGGTTCATTGGGCACTAATCGAGCACAAGCGTGAATATCTACAGGGGTACCTTGTGGCTTAGGTTCATTTCCACACTGCGTTCAACTCAGCACATTGAGTAGCCTTCTGGGACAGCCTGAGATTCCGCGGGATCCCAAAAAGTTGTTGGACTTCATAGCTGGCTTACACATCTATTCTGTGAGTGCTGTGAGGAGTTGGGGAAGAACCTCTGAGTTCTTCATGGTTAATTAACTTGTCTGGAATGTGTTCTGCCTCCTACTCTGTTCTATGCGTGCATGGACTGGGTTTTGGGACGTGTTGTGCCGTCCACGGCTCTCAGTGTATTCATTGGCAAGGAGAGAATTATGGATCTTGACTTTGCTGATGATTCTATGATCTTTGCGGAGTCAACAGACATTCCTATCAAGGCACTTCTGAAGCTGAGCGGGACATCTGAGTATCTGGGATTGCAAGTGTCCTGAATCAAGGCCCAGGTCTTCAACAATGACTCAGCCATCAGCAGAATGCATGTCTGCAGAGGAAGCATTAATCATGAGAGATATTCACATATCTCGGCAACTACATTCCCCTCTTTGGTAGCTCCAAGAGGTCAATAGAGGTCTTGGAAGAACATAAGGAGGAATGTCAGGTGCTGTTGATATCTATGGAGGAGGACAAGGGTTTCAGTCTTTAGAGTCTTACTGTATAGTCCTGAGGCACTAACCAGTGACCTGGGGCAAGGACTGAACTCTTGCGGTACTACGTCTTTCTGCCGAATCTTGGTTTACCACTTATATGACCTCGTCCTCAATGAGCGGTTACTTGGGGAGAGCCAATTGAGGCATATTACCTGTAGAGTGAAGAAGCGTCAATTAAAGCACTAAGAACTACGGCCAAGTATCTCATTTCCCTGCGGGTGATCCAGCTAGCAAGCACCTTGTTGCAGAAGTTCCAAGCAGCTAAATCAAACCTGAGGTGGACCTGCATATCACCTGGCCATGGCAAATGTATGGTAACTGTCAGAGGTGGGTTACGGACCGTGGGTCAGCCTGAGCAGTCACCTCCTGGTATCCTGGGATGTCTTGGCATGTGGTGAAGATGGTAACACACTGCAGCAGTGTATACTCCCCTGACCTGCCAAAGTTTTCCATTTGACAGCAAGTCCATTTGAGTCCATACCATGAACCAGGTAAGGGAGGACTAATTTAGGCTGGAGGAGCAGTTCTGGCTGTGAGTGACTCAGGAGACTTTGGCAAGAATGACTGAAGGGACTTGGACCATCCCTGCCATCTGTTCCTGGCAGCTCAGCAGTGTTCATCAGTATTTCACAGCTATTTACATTGTCTGCGTCAAAGAAATTGCAGAGAACTGACAGTTTGGGGTCAAGCCCTGCCCTTCTGGAGCAGAGTGAGGCAGTAAAGACTCCTCCAACGAATGGACACTGCATGGCTCTCTGGTGAACAGTAATGCTTTACCACGCTTTTCATGAAGATACTGTAGCTCACTTCTAGAAGACAAACAAGGAGGTGAAGATTCACAGTCTGCCTGTTTGGAATGTTCTGAAACTGGACATTTGTTGAAGCACAAATATTCCAGCAATAATTGCAAAAGCCACATTGAGTGTTTTGACCAATATGTAAACAAATAATCTGTACATAAGAGGTACATAAACAGTACACTACAGGTACATGCTGTAACCTATGCACAGACTGCTCAGTCATTACAATTCAATTTTATGAATGGATTATGAAACAAAATACACAAATTGAAAGCCCTCCTGTAATAAGATGCAGTTCACTGTTAATAAAAGGGAGAGTGGGCTCAGATAATGGCTGCTATGAAACAAGTAATGAATGAATAAATCTGAAGGATTCAGTAAAGGAAATTACAGTAGACGGATAAACAATTATAGCACAAACAATAGCATCTCCATTGTTGTGAGTTAGTTCTACTCCCCTCCCACTCAAAATGATTGGTGGTCCAGAGCACTTGTCTCCATTGAGTCACTCTGGATTGCATTTACCAGGGTTTCAGTTTGCAGTAAGCAGTCTCAGAATTCGTTCTGCAGCACCCTCGTGCAGAATGAGTGCATTTCCATGATTACGTCAGCCTCTTAGTTCTCTATGTGGGTCAGCACTGTACTACAACATTTTTGGAACCGGCTTCGGAGTAAATGGTTGCAGCTTCAAATCTGACAGCATAAATTACTCTGCAAAATAAAAGTTCTAAATGCAAACATTGTGTTGCACAGACTGTTGCAATCTGTGAGTGCGGTTAGGACAGTGTGAATGAATTTAGTTGTGTGCCAGCAGCATGCGGTCAGATTAACAATGGAATTCACAGTCCGTCAAGGACCTACTATTGATTCTTATTACAACTGAGGGAAAATGGTCATTTGAATGAATCTAGAAATGTCCAGGTGTCTGCATGCTGAGTATGAGCAGAAGTGTGAATAGTTATGCAATGCTAAAGGCTAAGCAGGTATCCTCCCCGTTACACAGAGAAGCTTAATGTCTTACTTATGCATTATTTTATGAATAGCAAATGAACACCATTTGGAAGTTTTGCAGAATTTCTTAAAAAAGAAAATGTCCCCTCCGGGACAGTATTATCAGAGTTGATGTGGAGGATATTCTGGTTTCATTTCTGTTCAGATCTTAAAGTTGCTGTTGCTCTTCTGCAGCCTGGCTGAATGAGTTCTTACCCCACATTAAAGCACAGTCAGAGCATTGGTTGAATCAATACCTTCAATCAAAGTGGCCCTTAATGGACAGATATGAGGATACAGACAAGACATAACTGATCCCAGCACTGTAACGCAGATGATTTTTAACACAGACATGGGATATGGGATCTGGTAGAATTATCACGCATAATAAAGGACATTAGGGTAAGGTTAGGGGGAGCCTGACCTCAGATCAGTACCTTGCATTGACATACTTTTCTTCTTCTTGGTCCATTGCTCCATTTCTGAATGGTGTTGGTTGAAAGCTCTTTCAAATGTGTTGACAGCTGCTCTCCTGCATCACTCTATAAGACCCCCACCCGCCCCGATCCGCAGGGCACCCCTGCAGGCCTTGGCCAGGACTGCACAGCTCAGCAGTGATGGTTGGGTGGGGGTGAGGGTAGCAGAATGGGGCCCATGGGCAGTACCCACAAGCTAAGTCATCCATGCCATCTGCAGCCCACCCCCCCATTCCCCAGGTCAGTTCAACAGTGCCAGGCAGTGGGCAAGGTGCCATTAACCCCCCCTACCCCCTTCAGGATATGGAGAAGAGGACATTGTTCCAGAACTGTTGTGATTCATACAAGGACTGAAAGACTGCTTATCGTAATCGTCACACCCCTGAACTCTCAAAGATCCCGCCCCATCTGTCCTCTCTCAACCTCAGCTCCCTCTATCGCTCTCCCACTCTTTCATTCCCTCGTGAAATTTCACTCTCTCCTGCCTTCTTCCCCTACCTTCTATTACCCCAAGTGTAGACAGGGAGCTAATGCTTGTGCTGTATTTTTAGTAGCAACAGCAGTAGTATTAGAAGATGTAGCAGTAATAGCGACAGCAGAAGTATTAGCAGATGTAGCAGTAACAGTGACAGCAGTAGTATTAGCAGATGTAGCAGTAACAGTGACAGCAGTAGTATTAGCAGATGTAGCATTAACAGTGACAGCAGTATTATTAGCAGATATAGCAGTAACAGTGACAGTAGTAGTATTAGCAGATGTAGCAGTAACAGTGACAGCAGTAGTATTAGCAGATGTAGCACTAACAGTGACAGCAGTAGTATTAGCAGATGTAGCAGTAACAGTGACAGCAGTAGTATTAGCAGATGTAGCAGTAACAGTGACAGCAGTATTATTAGCAGATGTAGCAGTAACAGTGACAGCAGTAGTATTAGCAGATGTAGCAGTAACAGTGACAGCAGTATTATTAGCAGATGTAGCAGTAACAGTGACAGCAGGAGTATTAGCAGATGTAGCAGTAACAGTGACAGCAGTAGTATTGGCAGGTGTAGCAGTAACAGTGACAGCAGCAGTATTAGCAGATGTAGCAGTAACAGTGACAGCAGTAGTATAAGCAGATGTAGCAGTAGCAGTGACAGTAGTAGTATTGGCAGATGTAGCAGTAACAGTGATGGCAGTAGTATAAGCAGATGTAGCAGTAACAGTGACAGCAGTAGTATTAGCAGATGTAGCAGTTACAGTGACAGCAGTAGTATAGCAGATGTAGCAGTAACAGTGACAGTAGTAGTATTGGCAGATATAGCAGTAACAGTGATGGCAGTAGTATTAGCAGATGTAGCAGTAACAGTGACAGCAGTAGTATTAGCAGATGTAGCAGTAACAGTGACAGCAGTAGTATTAGCAGATGTAGCAGTAACAGTGACAGCAGGAGTATTAGCAGATGTAGCAGTAACAGTGACAGTAGTAGTATAAGCAGATGTAGCAGTAACAGTGACAGCAGTAGTATTAGCAGATGTAGCAGTAACAGTGACAGCAGTAGTATAAGCAGATGTAGCAGTAACAGTGACAGCAGTAGTATTAGCAGATTAAGCAGTAACAGTGACAGGAGTAGTATTATCAGATGTAGCAGGAACAGTGACAGCAGTAGTATTAGCAGATGTAGCAGTAACAGTGACAGCAGTAGTATTAGCAGATGTAGCAGTAACAGTGACAGCAGTAGTATTGGCAGGTGTAGCAGTAACAGTGACAGCAGTAGTATTGGCAGATGTAGCAGTAACAGTGACAGCAGTAGTATTAGCAGATGTAGCAGTAACAGTGACAGCAGGAGTATTAGCAGATGTAGCAGTAACAGTGACAGCAGTAGTATTAGCAGATGTAGCAGTAACAGTGACAGCAGCAGTATTAGCAGATGTAGCAGTAACAGTGACAGCAGTAGTATAAGCAGATGTAGCAGTAGCAGTGACAGTAGTAGTATTGGCAGATGTAGCAGTAACAGTGACAGCAGTAGTATAAGCAGATGTAGCAGTAACAGTGACAGCAGTAGTATTAGCAGATGTAGCAGTAACAGTGACAGCAGTAGTATTATAGCAGATGTAGCAGTAACAGTGACAGTAGTAGTATTGGCAGATATAGCAGTAACAGTGACAGCAGTAGTATTAGCAGATGTAGCAGTAACAGTGACAGCAGTAGTATTAGCAGATGTAGCAGTAACAGTGACAGTAGTAGTATTATGATGTAGCAGTAACAGTGACAGCAGTAGTATTAGCAGATGTAGCAGTAACAGTGACAGCAGTAACAGTGACAGCAGTAGTATTAGCAGATGTAGCAGTAACAGTGACAGCAGTAGTATTAGCAGATGTAGCAGTAACAGTGACAGCAGTAGTATTAGCAGATGTAGCAGTAACAGTGACAGCAGTATTAGCAGTATAACAGTGACAGCAGATGTAGCAGTAACAGTGACAGCAGTAGTATTAGCAGATGTAGCAGTAACAGTGACAGCAGTAGTATTAGCAGATGTAGCAGTAACAGTGACAGCAGTAGTATTAGCAGATGTAGCAGTAACAGTGACAGCAGTAGTATTAGCAGATGTAGCAGTAACAGTGACAGCAGTAGTACAGTAGTAGTATTAGCAGATGTAGCAGTAACAGTGACAGCAGTAGTATTAGCAGATGTAGCAGTAACAGTGACAGCAGTAGTATTAGCAGTAGCAGCATCATATAGCAGTTACAGTGACAGCAGTAGTTTTAACAGATGTAGCAGTAACAGTGACAGCAGTAGTATTGTAGCAGATGTAGCAGATGTAGCAGTAACACAGTGACAGCAGTAGTATTAGCAGATGTAGCAGTAACAGTGACAGCAGTAGTATTAGCAGATGTAGCAGTAACAGTGACAGCAGTAGTATTAGCAGATGTAGCAGTAACAGTGACAGCAGTAGTATTATGTAGCAGATGTAGCAGTAACAGTGACAGCAGTAGTATTAGCAGATGTAGCAGTAACAGTGACAGCAGTAGTATTAGCAGATGTAGCAGTAACAGTGATGGCAGTAGTATTAGCAGATGTAGCAGTAACAGTGACAGCAGTAGTATTAGCAGATGTAGCAGTAACAGTGACAGCAGTAGTATTAGCAGATGTAGCAGTAACAGTGACAGCAGTAGTATTAGCAGATGTAGCAGTAACAGTGACAGCAGTAGTATTAGCAGATGTAGCAGTAACAGTGACAGCAGTAGTATTAGCAGATGTAGCAGTAACAGTGACAGCAGTAGTATAAGCAGATGTAGCAGTAACAGTGACAGCAGTAGTATTAGCAGATGTAGCAGTAACAGTGACAGCAGTAGTATAAGCAGATGTAGCAGTAACAGTGACAGCAGTAGTATTAGCAGATGTAGCAGATTGACAGCAGTGACAGCAGATGTAGTATTAACAGATGTAGCAGATGTAGCAGTAACAGTACAGCAGATGTAGTATTAGTGATGTAGCAGTAACAGTGACAGTGTAGTATTAGCAGATGTAGCAGTAACAGTGACAGTAGTGTTGGCAGGTGTAGCAGTAACAGTGACAGCAGTAGTATGACAGCAGTAGTATTGGCAGATGTAGCAGTAACAGTGACAGTATTATCAGATGTAGCAGTAACAGTGACAGCAGTAGTATAGCAGATGTAGCAGTAACAGTGACAGCAGTAGTATTAGCAGATGTAGCAGTAACAGTGACAGCAGTAGTATTAGCAGATGTAGCAGTAACAGTGACAGCAGTAGTATTAGCAGATGTAGCAGTAACAGTGACAGCAGTAGTATTAGCAGATGTATTATCAGTAACAGTGACAGCAGTGACAGCAGTAGTATTAGCAGATGTAGCAGTAACAGTGACAGCAGTGTATTAGCAGATGTAAGTAACAGTGACAGCAGTAGTATTAGCAGATGTAGCAGTAACAGTGACAGCAGTAGTATTAACAGCAGTGACAGCAGTAACAGTGACAGCAGTTAGCAGATGTAGCAGTAACAGTGACAGCAGTAGTATTAGCAGATGTAGCAGTAACAGTGTGACAGCAGTAACAGTGACAGCAGTATGTAGCAGATGCAGATGTAGCAGTAACAGTGACAGCAGTGATTAGTTTAGCAGATGTAGCAGTAACAGTGACAGCAGTAGTATTAGCAGATGTAGCAGTAACAGTGACAGCAGTAGTATTAGCAGATGTAGCAGTAACAGTGACAGCAGTAGTATTAGCAGATGTAGCAGTAACAGTGACAGCAGTAGTATTAGCAGATGTAGCAGTAACAGTGACAGCAGTAGTATTGGCAGGTGTAGCAGTAACAGTGACAGCAGATGTAGCAGCAGTAACAGTGACAGCAGTAGTATTAGCAGATGTAGCAGTAACAGTGACAGCAGTAGTATTAGCAGATGTAGCAGTAACAGTGACAGCAGTAGTATTAGCAGATGTAGCAGTAACAGTGACAGCAGTAGTATTAGCAGATGTAGCAGTAACAGTGACAGCAGTAGTATTACAGCAGTAGTACAGTGACAGCAGTAGCAGATGTAGCAGTAACAGTGACAGCAGTAGTATTAGCAGATGTAGCAGTAACAGTGACAGCAGTAGTATTAGCAGATGTAGCAGTAACAGTGACAGCAGTAGTATTAGCAGATGTAGCAGTTACAGTGTGACAGCAGTAGTATTAGCAGATGTAGCAGTAACAGTGACAGCAGTAGTATTAGCAGATGTAGCAGTAACAGTGACAGCAGTAGTATTAGCAGATGTAGCAGTAACAGTGACAGCAGTAGTATTAGCAGATGTAGCAGTAACAGTGACAGCAGTAGTATTAGCAGATGTAGCAGTAACAGTGACAGTAGTAGTATTAGCAGATGTAGCAGTAACAGTGACAGCAGTAGTATTAGCAGATGTAGGTATTAGCAGATGTAACAGTGACAGCAGTAGTATTATCAGATGTAGCAGTAACAGTGACAGCAGTAGTATTAGCAGATGTAGCAGTAACAGTGACAGCAGTAGTATTAGCAGATGTAGCAGTAACAGTGACAGCAGTAGTATTAGCAGATGTAGCAGTAACAGTGACAGCAGTAGTATTAGCAGATGTAGCAGTAACAGTGACAGCAGTAGTATTAGCAGATGTAGCAGTAACAGTGACAGCAGTAGTATTAGCAGATGTAGCAGTAACAGTGACAGCAGTAGTATTAGCAGATGTAGCAGTAACAGTGACAGCAGTAGTATTAGCAGATGTAGCAGTAACAGTGACAGCAGTAGTATAGTATTAGCAGATGTAGCAGTAACAGTGACAGCAGTAGTATTAGCAGATGTAGCAGTAACAGTGACAGCAGTAGTATTGGCAGATGTAGCAGTAACAGTGACAGCAGTAGTATTAGCAGATGTAGCAGTAACAGTGACAGCAGTAGTATTAGCAGATGTAGCAGTAACAGTGACAGCAGTAGTATTAGCAGATGTAGCAGTAACAGTGACAGCAGTAGTATTAGCAGATGTAGCAGTAACAGTGACAGCAGTAGTATTAGCAGATGTAGCAGTAACAGTGACAGCAGTAGTATTAGCAGATGTAGCAGTAACAGTGACAGCAGTAGTATTAGCAGATGTAGCAGTAACAGTGACAGCAGTAGTATTAGCAGATGTAGCAGTAACAGTGACAGCAGTAGTATTAGCAGATGTAGCAGTTACAGTGACAGCAGCAGTAGTAGCGACACGAGTGATGCTTGGCAGCAGTTTTGTGCCAGAGCTCAGCTCAAACGTCATCCGCACTGGGGACTCATTCATCAGGGAGATGGGTCCAGACAGAGCCACATTAGGAGCTTTGCCAGGGCACTGAGGAGGCCTCCTTGGCTATTTTGCAAAGAGCGCAGTGGGATGTTGAATGGCTTCAGTGAGTTAAGCCCTGTTGTCGGAGGACTGATGACATAGCCTGAGGTGACAGGCTGCATTAATGCGCCGTAACCCACCCCAGCTCTGACGGACACAGCGCTGGTTTATTTGTGAGAGGAGACTCTGAGCCAGTAAATCAGTGAAAGCGCATATATGCAGTATATACTCTTTTCATTCCCCCATAAAATCCAGGCCCAAAGGCCTGTCCCTAGCTAATCCCAATCCTTATCAAAAGAATTAGTTTACATAAAAGTAATTGTTCAAGTGGTAGCACATGAACTAAAGCATCCCTCCTCTAAAATTAATTAAAGTATGTGCCAGATTTTTTAATACAAATGGATTTCTCTTTTTTTATATATGTAAAATATATAACAAACCTACACGACTCAGAATAAAAGAAAAAAAAAAGTTTTTATATTGAAAATATGTAGTAGTTTTAATTTAAAAGTAGTCTTAATTTCAGAGCAAACAAAAAAAAAACAGAATCAGATGGGAAGAGGGGTGAGATTGGCTGACTGGCCAGTAGAAAACAATGTTACAAATACATTTTTGCAGATGACATTTGGCATCATTATGGCAAATCAAAGAACCATCGTTAGGAATATAAATTATAAATAGTTTCTCTGGCACACTTTGTGAACTAATGAGTGACATACCAACAAGGGACAAATTAATGGAATCACCAACATTAAAGGTGCACTATGCAAGTTCGTTTACTTTCTGTACAATTATATTTTTGTCTCAATTCGCCAACATCTCTCCACGATCCACTAGCTGCCTGCCCCTGAATTCACTGTAAAAAAACCCCGGGCTCTGGAGACCGCACAGGCGTCACAAACTGCAAATAAACACAAGGGGCACAGGCTGTGCCCCATAACATAACAAACCATTCCAGCCAATCACCGACAAGAGTTGACAGGTATGGAAGCATGGGAGGGAGGGGCGGGCTACCTATGTTTTGTTTGAATTTGAATGTCAACAGAAGTGATGTCAAACAAATTTGCATAGTGCACCTTTAACAGTCTAAGTAAGGTGTTGGGTATCCAAAAGCTACCAGATCAGCTTCAACAGACTTTTGCTTGGTGTCCACATGCGCTAAACTTTGCTACAGGGATGGATTACCTTTCTTCCAAGAGATATTGCCTAATTTGGAGTTTTGATGATGGTGACAGAGAGCACTGTATAGCATGTTGTTCCAAAGTCTCCCACAGGAGTTCAGTTGGTTTGAGATCTGGTGACTGTGAAGGCAGTTTGGTGCTTTGGATGATCTTAGTACTCATAGAACCATTCAGCGACCCCCTGGCCCCTGCAGGGCTTTGGCCTTTGTCATCTTAGAAGAAACCATTTCCATGGTAATAGGAATGCTTCATCATAGGATGAAAAGGTGATGACTGAGAATAACTCTGCATTAATTTTATCTAAAATGGATCGAGTGGACCAAAACCATGCCAGGAAAATGAACAGGGGCATCTGCATTCGTTATGTTTGTCCATGCATGGATTTTGGTTTGTTCTTTAATTTGTCTCCCATCAGTATTTACTCTAGTAAGGACACATATCACTCCAGGGCCAACACTCAGCGGCATTGTGCAAAGCTGATATCCATATCACTATGGAACCATTTGCAGAACTCATAGCTTTCATATGTGAAATTTTTTGGACTACTTCTTTCATTGGTTTCATCTGGTAATTTGAGTAATTTTGTCCTTGCTTTTGGCTTCTCAATACTGAAGGAAATTCCCACTGTTCTGAAAAACATGGACTTTTATGAAAACAGTTTCATTTGCCACATAACTTACAGTGATTCCCTGGAATTGAAACACTGGGTTAAGGGGTGATCTGGGGCTAAATGGGCAAAATTTGATTATTTTTCCAAAAAAATTTTTTTGAATGAAAATATTCTATAAGAACCCACCTTTAGTAATCACTAACTGCTACAAGGATTAAAAACTGAATTTTGCCATAAAATCATGATTTAAAAGCAACTGTGATGATGAAATTGATGCTTTTCACTCCAGGAAAGTGATAAACATTTGAATAATTATATAATACAGTCTGAAAAATGGGTGTAAGCCACAGAAGACTGAACTCAACTTTTCAATGCGGTCTAATGCATTTTCCATTGATTTCCTAAGGTATTACTTTTTCCACGTTACTCATGTTTGTGGCAGACATAACTTTTTTATTTATCATTGAAAATCAATGAAATTTGGGCTGCAGGTACTTTACTTCATTAGAAATGCAATGACTTAGGGAAATGTTGCCTATCTGTTACATACTTTGAATATTTTGAGTATTCGTCAGATTCTGCGCAAAATAATTTCAAAATTTGAGTAAAATGCCCCAAAATCACAAAACTGATAAACTGGGCAAAGAATGGCTATGTCATTGCATTTGGATAAGCAATGGCTTTTAAATGATGAAAGAAAAACTGAATTCTATCATAGAGTTAAAGAGGAATTGGTGCCAGAAGTTTTCTGCATATTTAATGAACTTGCTCGGTTACCATGGCAACCGCGTAAACAGAAAAATGCCAACTTGTATCTTTTTTGGTGGTTATTACATATACCTCTTTAGATTAATTCTGAGTTGTTTCCTGGTGTCATTTTTCATTTAACCCCAGATCACCCCTTAAAGCCAAAAGTGAAATACAGTTAAACAAGGAAGACTAACAAAAACATCAGCTGCGCTTCATGTATAAGTACAACCCCATGTCAGAAAAAGTTGGGACAGTAAGATAAGATGAATATTCAAAGCAGCAATTTGCAAACAGTCTGTATTACATTGAAAACGATACAACAGCGCATTCGTTGATGTTTCACTGCACAGTAATTTTATTGATTTTTCAAAATAAAATTTTCCATTTTGATTCTTGTAAGATATATCAAAAAAGTTGGGACAGTAAAGTATTTACCACTCTGTAATGCTGCCGTTCCTTTTCACAACACATTAAACTTTAACTTTCAGGGACAGACGACACCAGGTGATTAAGTGCGTCAGATGTAATTTTGACCCATTTTTCTGGCAAACAAGTCTTAAGGTGTGGAACAGTACAGGATCTTCACTATCACATTTTGCATATGAAAATACACCACATTCTCTATTTGGGACAAGTCAGGACTGCAGGCTGGCCAGTCCAGCACCTGTACCCTCTTCTTACACATCCATGCCTTTGTAATGCATGCAACAAAGTAAGTGCTTTTGCTTTGTCTTGTCGGAAAATGCATCAGCACTCTAGAAGGTTCTTTTCTTCTCTTCTCCAGAGCACACAGTGTCCATTTCTTCCAGGAGAAAACCTGAAACATTGATTAATCTAACCACATTCCAATGGCGATCAACTGCGCACGCTCACATTACATATGTCCCTACCAACCCTAAAATTAAATTTACGGCCTTGCCATATTCCATGTGGCTACAGGGTGATGATTCTTCGCGGATGAAAAACATTCAACTAAATGGCTGGGTTTCAACCAGTAGAGTGCAGTCACTATGCATCTTTATAACACAACATGTAGAATTAAAATACTTAGCACTAAAATGTCAAGACTTTGACCTGAAGCCATCCAGAAACACTACAAAATATCTACATGCATTAGTTTTCAGCTGCTTAAAGAGGTTTTGAGGGTTTAGTTACTCTTTAAAAAAGATAAATCTATTGGGAATAGTTTCCTACCTGGTTGCTGTGCAAAGCCATAGCAGTTCAAAACAATATAAATATAAAAAAAATCATGGAATAGGAATTTGTTAACTTTCTTCAGCATCTATCATTACTAGCCATAGAAAAGTAGCTGGACAATTAGAGTAAAGTTAGATCAAGTTACACAAGAGAGCCCAGAAAGGAGGAGTTATATCCCACCCACTCTGACTGAGATCAAAGACAGTAGCGTTACTTTACGTAGCTGACAACGTTAACAGTAACGGCTGGCAAACAACACTGTCCTCCACTAATATTGGTACAATGGTAAATGTTAACTAAAAAGTTTATGAGAAAATTTGGTTGCTGTTTATCCCCCCAATCTTTTATTTAAATAATAAAAAAGAAACTCCTGTAAGAAAAATCTAATTGAAGTGTATTCCCATTTATATTTTCTTTTTTAAGTTCATATTTTTATGATGACAAAAACTTAAATGGTTGCCCATGACTTCCTGGTTCCTGGGGTGTTCATGAAAGGGGATCCAATAATTGTGGTGCACATGTTTTTGAGCTTGATATTTGTTTCATGATAATTATTTACTGCTTCAATAATTGTATTTCAATTATAGGTTTTATTTTTGCTCATATTTTGAATTGTATATCAAGATAAACGATAAAGGCATTAATTTATAATCATTTCTGTTCATATTTTCCATGGGTGCCTGTAGTAACGGGGTCTGTTATGCCTGTTATGACATGTTTTAGCTGTTGCTTAACTGCATCCAACCACAGGATCAAACACGCAGTCAGCATGTGACAGACAATCAGCGACTGTCAGGACACCCTATTCCTCAGCTGTTTTCACTTTTCATATTAATACAACTTGATTTATAAGATAGCTTTGTGTCTATAAATGAGGCATATTCTTCTAGGATCCATTGATTTTATGTAAATTGATTTTCCTTTTTTTGCATATAAGATGTCATTTTTTTAATGAGAATTTTTACGACCACAGAATTGTAATGCCATATCAGAGTCCTTATTTGGAGTTAGTTGTTGAAAATGAAATGCAAAATAAGACTGGGAATGCACAGTGTGATTACTGTGGGTCATTTTCTCCTGAGGGGAACTTGCCCTTAGTCATATCTGTACGGCCCGCTGTCCTTCGTCATACTGTTTTTAGATATTTGTCCTCAACATAAATAGTGTGGGTGTTTTCACTCTTACTGTATATGTGACTGGGGCCGGTACTATAGTGACGCAGCTGTAAATGGCGATGCAATTGGTCCAGTAATTTCTGGTAATTGTCCTGCTATTACAGTAACTGCCTTAGCTCAATTTATGACTGTTACCTTAGTCATTACTAGTGTGACTGCTGCTGTTAGGCAGAGAATGTGGTTAATTCTTCCAACCCAAAGCTATGGAAAATGCCCACAAAAAAGAAAGCAGTCATCTCTAAATTTCCTTTGACTTGTATTTTATTGCAGACAGAATGAAGACTAGACTTTTATTGGTCTGTCTGAACAATTTTAAAAGTAAATACACGTCTATTCCTGCCATTCAGACCTGCAAAGCATTCTAAACAAAGTTGAGACGGGGGAATGTGGGACTTGTAATGTAGTCAAAAACTTGAATTATGATGTGACTTTATACGGCTCACATCACCAGGTGATTATAATCATGATTTGATACAAAGACTGGATCAAGGAAAGGCTTGGGAACGGGTCATTCGGACCCTGTCCAGTTGGACCCCTGACACTAACCGTTTGGACCCCATACCATTTGGACCCCAGGCAAATTGGATCCTAGACCAGTTAGACCTCAGAGCAGTCAGGCCCCTGACCAGTTGGGTTAGGGTTAGGGTTAGGGTCTGGGCTCCAAACAGCATGCGGCCCAACTGGGGAGGGACTGGGGTCCAACTGGTCTGGGGTCCAAGTGGTCAGGGGTCCAAAATGTAAGGGGTCCAACTGGTTTGGGTCCAAATGGTCTGGGGTCCAACCGGTACTGGGTCCAAACGACCTACACACCTCTGAAAATAAAATAGCAAAAAAGACGAATTTCCAAATTATAAATTTCCAGGAAAGTCCTAGCTTGTCAGGGAGGACTTGCAACCATAGCCAGTGTGCTACTCAAAGTTGCACCTTGGCACATGAAATTCAGGGAAGATGTAACCAAGATGACATTTACTATTGGTGCTATAGTACATAATTATACATAAATTCTATGTTTTTTGGCAATAATTATTAGATATTGAAAGAATAATCACAATTACACAATCTTTAGAATTTGGAGAATTGAGGTTTTTTTCCCCTCTTCAATCAACTGCCGATGTAACACTTTTTTTTTAGTGCAGAGGAAACTGCACTGGAAAAATGGAAAAGGTGGAACTGGATTCAGATACAAAGATGGAGTAGGTTTTTTTATGCCTTTTCTGACGCTTAACAAAGGCAGAAAAGGCAAATGCAATACAAACAGCAAACATGGTTCCAAACCTAGTCACAATAACGCGCTGAACTATAACTGGAGTAACAACGCATTTAATATGCAAAACAAACAGGACACTTTGTTCCAAATTTAGTTACAATAGTGCGCTGAACAGTAACTAGAGTAACAGTGCATTTACTCAAGGGTTTTCTATAGTTACACGAATACACAGTTTACAAACTCTACACTATAGTAGCACAAGGAAACAGGCTTACAAGGCTTCTGAGACTTTGCACTCAATGTGTGCAAAGTTTGCGGTTATATACGCATAGGCAGTAAATGACACAATAAGAAACAGATGCGGTGGAGCGTGGAATGCGGGCCGGGTCTTAACCCCTTAAGCGCTGAGCCTCTTTTTCGAATATGGCAAACCCAAAATGAAATGAGTATATCTCTGCAACTATTTGGTCCATTTGAATGATCTTGGTGTCATAATAAAGGTAAAACCATTGGGATTTCTGCCATGGTGTAAAAATCAGTGTATATGTCACTGAGTCAGAGTAAATGAAGATGGAACACAGTATAAATCAAAGACCTCATTTTGCGCCAAACAAAGTTTTACTTCTATCTCTTGTAAACTTAATCAGTTGCAGTCTGAAACCTCTAAAAATTTACAGCACAGAATCTCACCATTATCTGTGCCAAAGTTTATTCTAACAAAATTAGAGAGGAATGTCTAGGTGGCTTCTCCAAATTGGCAATTCAGGTACCTTGTGCGCCAAATCAGATTTCTCAGATATTAAACTGTAAAACTCTTCTAATTTCACTTATATGTCACTACAGGCATACATTCCACCCAAATACAACCAGTTTTAAATTTTTAGAATTTATAATTTTTTTTTTTAGTATTTCTGCCAGTCCTATAGCCTATACAATTTCCCATTCAAAGGCAATAAATAAAAGAAAATGAAGTTTGGCTCCACTGGAGCAGATTTATTTAAAAAAAGCAAATTAATAAGATTATGAATACAATAAGGGTTAAAAAATGGGGGGAAAAAAGTCAAAAGAATAATAATCCCAGCAATTATTTATACAAGCAAAATGGTTCCATTGCCTTAAATACTCCTGATCAGGGACTCGATCACTGGTGGCCCGCGCTGCAACTCTACACCCTAACCACTAGGCTATACCATTTGACAGTGATGCTGCTCTCAAATTGCCCATATACAGAATGAGTCAAAAAAACAAGTCACTCACCTTGTTTGTACTGTTGTTCCCTCAGTATTCACACGTTTCTGTCAAAAAAAAAGACTTTGAAAACGACGGCTGAATATTTAGCGGATAATTATTACGAAAATACCACAAACAAGCCTGTTAAGCATTTAAATTGTCGCGCTATTTAAGTACATTCGAATGGCCCATGGACTCGGTTTGACGCACTGGGAACGCAAGGCTGTAGCTTAGGCTAGCTTTGTGCGATAAAGGTGCTTTAGGGCTCGTTGGAAACGTCTGAAGCCATAGAATCAAATGGCCTTGTCTTACTGACAGCATCACAAGCCGATCACAGAGAGGAAAATACATTGCTAGCAAGCTGAATGCTGAGGAACTGAGATCTTTGAAGCAATGCTCGAGAAGAAAAACATGCTTTGAGACTCGCAGATCTAGTTTTGTTATAAGACGGACACATTGAGCTAACAATAGCAGGCGTGGATTTACCCTCAAACAGTTTTTTTATTACAAAATATCAAAGGTAAGAAATTTCTTTGCTCATCTCTGTAGACTGTAAAGTGTATGCCTGCTTTTCTTTGAGTGTGGTGTGGCTCATATCGTTGGATTCTGTGGACTTTCCTCATTTGAGGTATCGTTTTTATGCATAGCACAAATTCAGGAGAAATTCTAGCGATTCAGCGCTGATATGATTCTATCCTATATTTGGCTACATGCTTATTTTCTTGCTTGGTGCTCGAATTTTGTTCGGTTGAGGTAAAAATGGTCTACATGAGCTTTTTGCCTAGTTTCTTCGCGAAATGTGCATATGCCACATGACAATGTTGCGATTTGGAAACATGCTGTATTATTATGCGATACCGGGGCGTAGGGCTTAAGGGATTAACAGGCCAATGATTGAGGGCGCTGGAGGCGTGGTGTTCCCAAACCACCACCAGGGGGGGCTAAAGGGGCATGAGGGCAGTAAGGACCTCTGTATTTGCACAGCCATCATACATCAAATACTCCGTCTCACAGCTTTCATTATTTCACTGCCTGCTTTACATATCAAATCTATGATTAAGTCTTGAACAACTGAAAGATCATTTCAGAGGGAACAGATGGCAAAAGTGTAGACTAAATTAATTAAAATGGGATAAATTAGAGCTCACATGGAATAAAATGTGAACATTTTAATTCAGTAAAAAAAGTATTTTCAGGTTACCAAGCAACACAAACTACTGCAAGTCAAATGGGGCCGGGAATACTCTTTGGTACCGAAAGGCATTTATTAAAAACCCAGAGTGTCACAGAGGAGTTACTGTACATCATCTTGTTTCCACAGTCTCCGTTGAAGTGTTGTTCTGGATTCAGTGACATCACTAGGGAGTATAATTCATGGCATTACTGTGTGGCAACAACAATGAATAAAGGGAATGTTAAAATGGAAATAAATAATGTAAAAATATAGCAAATCTTTCAAAAAACTTGAGAGCTCAAAGGCAGCGCAGGTACGGAAAACAATTGTACACCAAGTCTTCAAATCACACAGTGCTTTTATGCAAGATATCTGGTCTTGACATGTATACATCAACCATTTTATTTGACGTGAAACACAACGTAATATGCATGAGAAATATTCCATTTTGGTAGGATGACAAACTCAAAAATATGCTTGTCTTGGCCGATCCAATTTAAAAAATTGGAACATTTTACTCTCTGAAGGCAAAACACTGAGTACAGGTCACTTTCCACTGTAAGAAGGCGACAAAGTGTGTATGTGTGTGTGTGTGTGTGTGTGTGTGTGTGCGCGCACCTGTTTGCGCAGTATGCAGTTCTCTGTGTGCATGTACGATTGTGTGTGTTCGTTTGTGTGTGTGCGTGTGCGTGTGTGCGCGCGCACCTGTTTCCGCAGAATGCAGTTGTCTGCGTGCATGTACGATTGTGTGTGTTCGTTTGTGTGTGTGCGTGTGCGTGTGTGCGCGCGCACCTGTTTCCGCAGTATGCAGTTCTCTGTGTGCATGTACGATTGTGTGTGTTCGTTTGTGTGTGTGCGTGTGCGTGTGTGCGCGCAAGACCTGTTTCCGCAGAGAATGCAGTTGTCTGCGTGCATGTACGATTGACAGTGTGTCGTTTGTGTGTGTGCGTGTGCGTGTGTGCGCGCGCACCTGTTTCCGCAGTATGCAGTTCTCTGTGTGCATGTACGATTGTGTGTGTTCGTTTGTGTGTGTGCGTGTGCGTGTGTGCGCGCGCACCTGTTTCCGCAGAATGCAGTTGTCTGCGTGCATGTACGATTGTGTGTGTGCAGAGAGCTTTGGGCTGCACAGGTGGTCACTTACACCCAGGGTGAATACTTGCATAGGGAGGTCACCGGAGAGCAAAAGCAGCGTATGGTACTATGGAAACTGTCACCCAGCAGGGGGTGGGGGTGTCAGTTTTAGGAGGAACGAGAGGGCACAGGGGACCCGGCTAGAGATGTCAAGAGGGTCAGTTCCAGGACAAAATGTCAGACCAGTTCCAGCACCTGGACTGTAAGCACGCTCAGGCATAAGTCAGCACTGTCCCTGGCATTTCAAAAACACACAAGACAATGGTGATTCGCCAAGAATAGCAATAAGACACTAAGGTTACATCTAAATAAATTAAATGTTTGTGAACACTGAGTCACTCAGGTCACTTTGCAAAGTGGAAAGGAAGAAATTACTTTCAAGCCAGCATTTTATGTAAATATTTCAAATGTTCATTCATGCAATGTGTGGAGTGCTGCAGCTAGTTTAAAGATTTGACATAAAAAAAAAAACTTTTCTCTAAAGTTTATAAAAGTTGCAGTTAGTCTTTTTTATGCATGAGACTTGCTTTAATAAAATAATGGTATTTCTGTTGAATAAGCATCAACATAAACAGCATAAACATCCTGGTGATTAGCATGCATAATATAAGCAGCTGCAGACATCCACCTGGAGCGAAATGGAGACTCAAATGCGGAAATAATTTAACCATTCGGTGACAACTCTCTCAGAGTCCTGGATGCTGGTGGCTTAGTGAAATGTGCTCTGCAGTACTCTGTCGCTGCCGGCGGGACTGTCCTCTCATTATGGGGTTTTCGCATGTGAAAATTTAGCTGAAATTGAAGGGGTAGCAGAGGTGCTCCATTGGTCGCGTGAAAGGCCTGCAGTAACCTCAACCTTTCCCACATAATTACCCATCGCTATTTTTCATTGCATCTCAAAGCATTTTCCTCTCCACATTAATGCAATGGTTCCCAAACTTGGTCCCGTCAAATATGCGGGGTTTTGCTCCAACCACGATTGCAATCATAGGATTTTAATAAGCCGTTAATTTTTCTTAAATCTTCTGCACAGATAAGCAGTAAAAACCGGCAAAGGCATCTAAATGATGCAGTAATTGTGATTGTAAATGAGGAAAGGAAGACCTGATTTCCAAAAGGCATCAAATTGAAGAAGATGTACAGTAATTCCTTAATATTTTAAGCAAGATTACTTTTTTTTCCATCTTTTATAGTTTCAAAATAACAAAAAAGGAAAAAAGGGCCTGAAGCAAAAGTTTTGGCTCCCTGCATGGTCAGTAGTAACTCAGTGACACCTACTTACTTTAGCAAGTATCAAGTCTGTTTTCAGGGATTTCTGCCCATTCTTCCAAACAAAAGGCTTATAGTTCTGTGATATTCTTTGACCATCTTTCTTGCACTGCTGTTTTGAGATCTATCCACAGATTTTCGATAATGTTGAGGTCAAGGGACTGTTAGGCCATGGTAAAACCATCATCTTGCTCCTCTTGAAGTAATGATCTTAGGATCATTATCCTCTTGTTGAAGCCATCCTCTATTCCTCTTCAGCTTTTTTACAGGTAATGTGATATATGGTATTTGCTGGAATTTATTTGAGTCCATTCTTCCATCTATCAATGACATTTTCCTTGTGCCATTGGCTGCAACACAAGCCAAAAGCATGATCAAACCAACCACATGCTTGACCGTTGGAAAGGTGTTCTTTTCATGAAATTCTGTATTCTTTTTTCTCCAAACATACCTTTGCTCATTGCAGCCAAAGAGTTCCATTTTAACCTCATCAGTCCGCAGGACTTGTTGCCAGAATGCATCAGGCTTGTTTAGATGTTCCTTTGCAAACTTCTGAAGCCGAATTCTGTGATGAGGATGCAGGTAAGGCCTTATTCTCATGACTCTTCCATGAAGTTCATATTTGTGAAGGTGTAACTGGACAGTAGATCAGTGCACCATAACTCCAGAGCGTGCTAAATCTTTCTGGAGGTCTTTTGCACTCAAACGGGGGTTTTGATTTGCCTCTCAAGCTATCCAATGAGCAGCTCTCTCCAAAAGTTTTTCTTGGTCTTCCCGACCTCAACTTGACCTCTCCCATTCCTGTTAATGGCCATGTTTTAATTATTTTACGAAATGAGGAAATGACCACCTGAAAACCCTTTGCTATAGCCTTCTCCTACTTCGTGGGCATCTTTATTTTAATTTTCAGTGAGCTTGGCAGTCGCTGAGAGAACCCCATGGCTCTGATTGTTGGGGCAAGGTTAGAGGAGTCAGGGTATTTATAAAGCTTTGAAATTCGCATCACCTGGCCTTTCCTTCCATTGACTGTGAACAAGCCATAGGCCTAACAAGCTAATAAATATTTGAGACTTTGGTCAAAGTTATCAGAGAGCTGAGGTCTCATGGGGTCCCCAATCTTTTGCAGGGTGCTCCTTTCCTTTTCTTCCGCACTAGAATTGTACAAAACAAAAGAATACACTAATATTGCTTAAAATCTTGAAAAAAAGTATTTCTTGCCTTTTAGTAACAGAAATTTTGACCAGGGGTGTCCAAACCTTTGCATGCAACTGTACCTATATAGTGAATATTCATGAGCTGCTGCTCTAGAACTAGAGTTCTTGAGCCTAAAGTGGTGTTATTGTTATGGTCCAGACCGGGAGGGAGACAGAGTAAAATCTAGTGGGTAGGTTTATTAACAGCAAAAACGGTAATTACGGGGGATGAAACCCCAGAGGAGGAAGTGGAATAAGTGAATAAAAACTAGAAATAAACGTAAAAATAAAGTCAATATGAAGTGTTAAGTTAACGCAATACCACTCAAAAACAAATCTACTTCTCATACATATGCATATCCATGTAGCAACAAAGAAATGCACGCATGTGCTTGATATTAAAGATACTTTTTTGGGTTAGGTTTTTAACCGCCTTAACTGCCTCAGCCTTTGGTAGAGCACATTTTGAGTCACTGTATCAAATAGAAAAATGTGTTGAACTTGTTGAACTGTGCTTAGCGGCCCACCCTCAGGCCAGTGCTCGGTAAAAGGTTAGAGTACGAGCCTGGATAAAATTTATTTACATTAGTGCTTGCAATGTCCTCAGCAACTAAGTTGTGAAGACTAATACTGCATTATTACTATACACAGTATTTTCCATGGTTTCCTTGGAAAAACAAAAACAAGTTTCTCTCATAACTTTCCGAGTATAAGTGCAGTCCACTTAAAATACATACTGCCCCTTGCTCCACCCAAATGTTTTTGCTCTGTGTCATATTCTCCCCACTGAAAGTGATTGAGGAAAGTATGGGAGGAGAATTCAATGACTGAATTGGACCTCAGCCCAGATTTACTTATCAGATTCTTCACCAGCATTATATCACCCTGGTTTCCTCTCACAATCCAAAGACATGCAACATAAGCTAATTGGACTCTTTAAATTTCTCATTCATATGACTGTGTGAGTGTCTTGTGGTGGATTGGAAAAACTGTCCAATTTGTACCTTTCTCTCGACCAATGCATGCTGGGATAGGGTCTAACCTCTCAGCACAGCGACCAGGAATATTCAGGTAAAAAGAACTGGCAGCGTAGCCCATTAAGGATAATAGCACGCCTTGTAAATAAAAAAGGCATTGAGCTGCAGTGCAGGATTTTTCTTCATTCAGTTGTCCTTCATGGCGTTCGCAACCAGAGAACAGCATGACTGTGTTTGACTTGCTGGAAAGAGCCGGCAAACAGCACTTAACACAGTGGGGAGAACAAGCAGTCTCAAGCAGGACAGAGATTAAACACCAACAATGATCCTGAGGAGAAGGCCGGACAGATAAATCAACAGACCACACAGGAACCTGTGGGCAATACTGAAAAGCTGTGCACTATTTATATGGCGAACTCGGTGCACTGTTATAAACTGGCACCTTTTTTGCCAGTTGTTTTAACTGTAATTTTACAATAAGTTTACAACAGAGTTCCGTGTATGTTATGTGTAAACCACAGTTAAATGCACACAGGACTCCACTTACAGTTAAAATAACCAGGAAACAATGCATTAATTTAACTGTAAAATTCTGTCAGTTTATAACAGTGTGTACAGTTTATAAGACAGTTAACTCAGCCAGCCAAAGTGCAATACAATGCTGCATACAGACTTACATATGATCCTTGTAACCTACAAATATTAATTTAGTGAGGGTGGGTGGATGTAGTGAAGATCAAATATCTGCTGTAACATGCATGTACGACAAACAGAGGTATTAGCAGTGACATGTGTACTGCTGGGACAAGCGTGTACTGCAGTCAGGCATTGGCAATGACATGTATGCACATTCTGCAGCGATAAGCAAGTAAAATAGTCCAGTATCTACTGAGGCATTCAGGTTCGGCTGTCAGATGGATGTATTGTTTCCTGCTGTCGACAATACCATGGGTGCACTGATGTGACATATGCGTATTGCTGTGTCCTACATCTGATGTGACACTCTAGTGCTGCTGTGACACACATTTCATACAGTTCGCTATCTTTTTCAGCAATGTTCACAACACCCATGGCCAGCAGGACTCCCATGCCGCACTGACTCATCACATCGATCTAAGCCCGTGGACTACCTGTACAGGAATGTAAGTGCTGAATTCCTGCTGTGTGATTATTGCTCTGCTCAGCTGGCAGATTAAAGATCCAAAAGAATCAGCTTATCTTTAAGCATGGTGTGTGTACTGCTCATTGAGTTGAACCCACAGTGCTCAATTTAAGGGCTGAGATACAGAATGGTTTAACCCCAGTAATGAAAATTAGAGTTCGGATCATATTGGGACAGATGTTGATAAGATTCGTAACGCAAAATTGGTGTCATGCTCTGTATTATACCTGTGAACAACATTGTGAGCAATGTATATTTTTTCTATATTTTATAAACTTTGACATCCATTACACTGTTATAAACTGGCACCTTAAAGAGGCACTATGTAAGTTGGTCGGAAATCGCTCGCGTCTTCGTTGGTTTGGTGCTTTTTTTCCCTCTCCGCAGCTCCCCCTATAGTTCTGGTGTCCAAATTTCACACAACCGTCATAAAAATCTCGCCGCAACCACCTCCTCCACCCCCCCGTCCATGTGCATTTGTTTACAACGAAGCCGGCGAGAAGGCAGTTCTGAAGCGATGTCTCCCGAGGTTTGTAACCATATATATCACAAGTTTTACGTTGTATATTTGTCATAAACAAAACAATTACGGGAAAAAGTAAAAAGTTAAGGATAATTGCGGCTTACTTGTTTATGTTTTCTGAGTTTTTTTTCCTCAGCATCGATATTTATCAGACGTAATGTTTTCGTAACACGCTCTTCTAGTTGCTCTTCTAACGAACGTTGAACTACACAATGTAAATAGTGAAAGGAACAAAACTCACAAAACCTAGATTCGGCTGACGAAGTTAAGTGGCTCATAGTAAAATTGCACTCCTGGGGCAGAAACAGGACGATGTAGTAAAATAAATAACAGCAACGTGACAAACAAACGTGTTTACCGGTAACCATGCTAACATCTCTGCTAGCTAACAAGCATCAAGCACCACTCATACAATAATCGCAAAGGCCTATACAAACAACAGCAAACATGAAGAGTGGGCAACAACATGAATATAAGGAATACATACATTTTTTCACAACGATACTTACAAGTGCAACAGCAACAACGCCAGGTCGGCATCTGATTTGCATGCTTCTTTCTCCTTGAGCTCTCTCCATTCTGAAAAAGCTCGACCAAGATTGACTCATGTCTGACTTCTCGCTCAGTCAGACGCTTGCTTTCTCCTCCTCGCCTCCTCTGACAACGGCCACCTCTTCTTTTTCGTTGGGTCCGCCATCATAACACCAGTGAAGAGAAGCTGTCTTCCTTTTATTACTAGCCGGTAGTGATATAGTCAAGACCGCCTTAGCCGAGACCAAGACACTACCAAGACCAAAGGGTAGCAAGACCAAGACAAGACCGAGACCAAGACCAAGACAGACCATTTCGAGACCAAGACCAGAGCAGGATGCAACCGAGACCAAGACCAAGACCAAACAAGCGTTTCACTTCACTGTAAATATGGGCAGTGTTTGGGTGAAAGTAATCGTGTGTAGCAACTGCATAACAGCTATTATTGCCCTTCCAGAGGATTGAGACTTTATAGGCATTTAAATTTTTTCCTGTTAGGGATTGGTATGGTTACACAGTCCAAAATCCGTTGTCACCGTCCCGGAGACATTAAACATTTAAGATTTCCATCCAAACGAATAGCAGCGGCAGGCGATGAATTCTTATTTTGCCTGCACAAACGTGCACAAACAAAGTGGAGACAAATGTAATGGGTTTCATTCAGATTTTCGTCATATGGGGTGCCAACTTCATGAAGCTGGAAAACAGATGGCCTATGAGAAAAGTTCCCTTGCACGAATTTTGGGATCTTCTGAAACCAGTGAATAACCGGCCTTATTTAGCTAATTTTACTCGGCAAGACTGATATCGGCGGTAATGATGACAAACTGGGCAAATGGGGGGCAATCACCAACAGTCGATAACCTGCCGTTTTTAGCTATTTTCATGTGGCTGATGGCTTCGGATAAAGCCATTGAAGACACGAAAGTTCAGAACACTCAACATGACACCAGGACATTTATAAGACCCTCAGTAGTTACCCTGCATACATAGCTATCCTCAAAACTTCAAAGCCATTCATTTGTAAAACAGCACAAGCTCCCCAATACTATGACTGAGTAGCAATATGCTTCATCCAGTGAATTCGCTAGGAAATTTACTTAATAAAATGCTAGTGATAACTGACCTTACCTATGACCGTTATCTCAGCTAGAGCTAGCGAGGTTAACTGCAGTTAACCAGGGTTAGTCAGCAGATGCTTGCAAACAACTTAAATTTCGAGTCCTGAACAGATTATACCGTGCATGCATGTACAACATTTTTACAATAATATACAAAGTATGTACAAGTTGTGTTTGGTCTTGAGACGTTTGGGAGTTTTTTTCTCTCACAGAGTTTAAGAGCAGAGCCAGTCTATGTTAGCTTACCTCTCGGCATGTTTCCTCTTCAAGTGCCTGGTGAAAGTTGATGTTGTACCAGCCAGGGTTGGGTTTAATTACTTTTTTCATTTACAATTGATTGTAATTGTACAGTAATTACAATTACAAGTACTTTCTGGACAGAATGTTCAATTACAATTACTTTTCGAAAAAAATTCACTGAAAATTAAATTACAATTACCAAAGTAATTCATCACAGTTACTGTAATTGTAATTGAAAAAAGTAGTTGAACCCAACCCTAGTACCGGCAGTCTCGGTCAGGACGATTTGACAAAATCTGCACACAGCAGAAACCTTTTTTTTTCTTTGTTATTTCGCATATAGATTCTTTGCAATCTGTATAGGAGAACCTTGTAATAGATGAATTAGCTGACATTTTTTCTGGTTCACTGGACTAATTTGTTGCGCATATGTTGTGAGACGAGACAGAGACATGGGACGGGAGACCGCGCAGGCAGGGAAAAATATACATTGTAACATGCCTCCTATTGGCTGCATTTAAAGAAGGCTGTGTAGTAATAATGAAGCTGTACCAGGACCAGCCGCTTGCCTGGATTTTGAAATCCCCTCGAGACCGTTATGTCCGAGACCAAGACAAGACCAAGACCAGAGAGTGTCAAGATCAAGACAAGACCAAGACCATGTAAAAGTGGTCTCGAGACCAAGACCGGTCTTGAGTACTACAACACTACTAGCCGGGGAGTGTTTTTGTTTCGTACTGTAAAGCAGTTTATTTCTCGCGATAGCTCCATCCAGCGACGAGATTTGGGACACCTTGGCGGTGGACCTGATCTTGCAAGGTCGGTTTTCAGCAAAGATACGTTAGGGAGCGGGCAGATAAGCCCCATTCTCCCCATAACAAGTCGCTTAACCATCACAGTGACTCCGAGGCACAATAATTACAGCCGAAATCCTGCATACTTCCCCTTTAATTGCCATTTATTTTAACTGGTGCCTTTTTTCCCAGTTATTTCAACTGTAATTTTACAATCAGTTTATAACAGAGGTTCCTTGTATGTTAAGTGTAAACCACAGTTCAATGGGTGCAGGACTCTACTTACAGTTAAAATAACCAGGAGACAATGCGTTATTTTAACTGTTAAATTCAGTCAGTTTATAACAGTGTATCTCAAAAACAATGCTCTGTGGGTTAGGCCGCTCTGGTTCTAAGCCCTTCACTAATGCCTGACAGATATTAGGCTCTTCGTGATGAAAAAGTGATCAGACCAAACCACGTGAGTAATTACATCAATAAAATAAAATCTTGGAAAAGGATGTTATGAGGGAAAACTGAATGCTTAATAGAACAAAAGCAAACATAGCAAAAGCAGACATTAAATCACCAAAGAAATGCTCATTTTAGAAACCTGACATAGAAAAAGACCAATTAAGGCCTTCCCGAGGTCCCAATTACCGTTGGTTTGGTCATCAGTCTCAAACCATTTAGAAACAAATTTTAAGTATCTCATTTCAAAAATAAGGCAGCCTTATGTAAGCATTTCGCATCAATAAAGACATCAAAATCTTGAAACGTCACTGATAAAGCTCAGCACTTATCACAGTTCTGAATGATCTCCATTTCCGCAGCAGCGATGCTGAAGTCAGTTTCTGGTGGCTTAGTGTCGCGGAAGCTGGGACGGCTCATTGGAGAGGCGACAGCACGTCGGAGGGGAACACTGTCGTTCCTTCAGATTCTCGGGCGTTCGCTCGGGGAATAGCGGTGACGCTCAAACACCTGCCTCCTGCAGCCCTAATGAGGCCAGGCTCACCCAGAATGCACTGCTTTCTTCTTTATGCACCTGCAGGAGAGAAAAGAGCAGTAAGGGGCTCCGAAGCTGCGTTTTATGACACATTGTGGGCTCACTCTTAGGGTGCATTACACAGATATTGGCTAACATGCTCAACTGAAAGGGCTGTGTTACACTATGAAGCTTAGCAAGGGCTAGTGTAACGTGGCCAAAGCACATATACTGTACAGACACACGTACAAGTAACAGTAAAAATGAAGGAAAGCCCGACCACCCTCTCTGTCAGTTTCTGATGAAGATGTTTTGTGAGAATCCTGGAAAAAAATATGCAGAGGCATATTTTAAATTACTCTAATCATTGGTATGGTGTGGTGTGATTTTCATCCATTAAAACATTTTCTCATCTTTGTTTTACTCAATCAACTCTGTGTAAGGTTGTTTGTCACACTAAATTGTTTCCTCTCTAACACTGTCTTTGTTTTTGTTGAATTCAGTTGAAGAATAATACTCTTACCGCAAAAAAAAAAAAGAAATAAATAAAACAATAAGGGAGCTCTGCCAATATCTAAATAATGATTAAATCTACATGGGTTTTTTCAGGCCGGCTTTTCAGCTCACCCACACACAACCAGCCTTGAGCCTTGAATGCTGCAATTATATTAAACACATTGTGTTCAGTGCTGTTTTACTCTTAGTGAAGTCTTTCATTTGATATTAATGGGCTCCAATCAACATGAAAGTTCCAAATCTACAGAAACCAGGGAACACCAGCAATGCTTTGATTACACCTGCACACACCCGTGTACTGTATGTGCGCATTACTGAAATATGAGATGGAAGCATGGGGAGTGGATGTGTGTGTATGCTCTGTGCGGCCAATCAGCTTTACAAACTTAACTGTGAGAGTGGATGGTATTCAGATTGGCAGGAGGGGCATGTCTTGCTCTCTTTGTTTTCGCAGTTGCGGTTGGCTCTCCCTCCTGCTGATGCCATTAAACAAAAGCCATTACGGATATTCAGAAGAGGTCCCCAGAGCCTGGCCCTGTAAAGAGTTATTTTATAATGCGCGCTCGGAATTTACCACCCGGAATTGACTTCTGGAATCCAGCCCAATGAGATCCCGCGTTCCACTCGCAGCAATTAGCTTCAAGGTAATGAGCTCTGTCGAACCCGGGGCCGGCCACCCGCAGGCGTCTCGGAGTGGAGCCTGCAGCGGGGGATCGCCACGAGCCGGCCTGGTGTCACGGCAACCTGCCGGTAATGTTGACCTGCACCTAATTCATCAAAGCATAATTTCTGTCCGTACGCGAGACCAACGGCTGCCTATGGGATTGGCCCACAAAAGCCCTGGGCAGACATGCTGGGAAATGAGCTGACTGAAGGCTAAAACTGAGGAGCAGCTTGCTGGCGTAATGAGTCCTACAACACACTCTCTAAAAGCCATCATAAAATGGCAGCGGGCCTGGGAACAAAACCTTAAAGGCCAGTCCAGATCATTGATTCGCAATGAGACTGGATGCCTCTTCCAGAAGAATTCCTTGACATCTGATCGTAAATGTTGTAAAACTAGCCCGTTCACATCAAAGCAATGCAACGACACGCTTTCAGGCACATGCTGACCGTTTCCATACTAACTGTATTTCTGTTACCGTTATTAAAATAAAAGGATTACAGTGACATGCTTGCAATTAGCCATAACACTAATTGATAAACGGCGAGCACGGCGAGTTAGGAAAAAGAGGGCCATCTTTGGTTACTGCAGTGGCAGAGACAGGGTGCCTACACCAATTTATGCCACTATCTTTACAGCAAGAAATGTGTCTCGTAGGAATGCAGCCAAATTACAATTAAAGTTTAATGCAAACGTTAGTATTGCTGTTTCATCTTCTGCAAGATGTGCCATGCTTTAACGTTCTGCTTCCTGAAAAAAAGAAATAGAAAAAGAAAAATAGCTGCATCATTACGTTCTAAAACTGCACTGGGCGATTTGAGAAGTCAAATCCTTTAAGAATCAATGCAGGGACTTCAGACGCTCTGCAACTAACCAGCTTATGTTGCTGCAGTTTTCTCTGCAAAATTTTAGAACTGTTTCATCTCCTTGCGAATCATTGATCTGAACTGGCCATAGCCTTGATATAATGTCCCAATAACATCTGGATGGAGATGGCAATGAGAATAATAAAAGCAGAGATATATTTTTCTTTTTGAAAACTTTTTAATGAAAGACGAGAATGGAAAATACATTTTTAAATGATAACTTGCCGGAGTATTTTGGATAAACATAGCTGCATTTTTCTCTGTTGTTTGAGTTCTTTAATGATTTTTGACTGTGTTCATTGGGAAGAGATTTTCTGAAAGATATGAGAGCAGCAGTTTCTATTGCATTAAGGTAGAAAACCATGATTGCTTATCCTCCAAAGCAAAGTGTGTCCCACGCGCTGAAGAGAACCAGCCACCTACTTCATAACAACATCTCCTGCCGGCTGCTCCCACACACACAAGCACAGAGCACCACAGACCTCAGGAAGAGCATCGCTGCAGTCCCAGCCGCATGCAGGACTGCTCATGATCAGGCATTACAAGTGAGGAGTCACAAAATACCCCCTTCATCCAGTTAAAAATCATAAGATTATATGAAAATTAGTGGATTATAAAAATTGCTACTGTGATTCTCCTAAAATACTGGCTGAGGATGTTCTTCTTTAATTCCCCATTGACCATTTCACCTTCCGAGCTGCCCTCCTGAGCCCGAACGTGTAATGACGCCTGGCTTCAAACGTTATTAGCATACCTTTATGGCTCAGTGTATTGCAGAAACAGCCAGGATTCAGACTGCACCCTGAGATTCAAGGAGCAGTCACTCAAACCCGCAAAAACGTATGTCGCTTTTATTAAATATCAAAATTGAAAAACATAATCTACAATGAGAACCTGTAAAAGAGATAAATGTTTGTTTCTGCTCCTTGTTTAATTGAAATGCAGACAGAGTGAAAGAGGTGGTGTTGAATAAACTGTAGGATCGGAGTTTTCAAGAGCAGGTCCCAGCGGTCTGTGTCTGGTAGCTCCTCCCACTCTCACGAACACTCGGCTGCGCAGGAGGGCGCTGACTACATCTCCCTCACTCTTCCTCATACTCTCACGACGAGATCTCTCACACGTATTCGCACATTTATACTGTATACCCTCTGTCACACACTCCTGCGCTCTCGCTCAAATCACACACTCTCAGTTATAAACGGGGCTTATTCTATTTTTTATTGCGGTCTAACCTCTCCTTCACCTTAGCTTCGCCTATAAGGAGCACAAGACAGGAAAGGGAGTCAGAGAATTAGGATAAGCAAAATTGAGTGCGCTGTAGCAGTTCATCCAAGCGCCATTTTAAAGTGATGTCTCTACAGCTTCAAGGAAAGAAATAAAGGAGAGCCCTCAAGTTCAAAATGCTTTCCTGTCATGACGTTTCAGAGTGTTACCAAAGCTCTACAGAAACACAGCGAAGAATATGAACTCACAGTCAAACATAGTCTCACTCTCTCACTCCCAGTCACTCATGTACCCACATCCTTTCATCCTCAACGACTCACTCGCACACTCAATTTCAGCAAATTTGTGACACAAAATGGTTTCAGATCTTCAATCAAAATGTGATACAAGACACAGCAGTAAGCAGCAACAGCTGCAACCAAGCCCTTCCAATGAATGGACATCAGTCTTTTAAAATGCTGCATTAGAGGGTTTTTGAGAATTAACTTCCTGTTTTAGGTCCCTCTTTATGGGGTTCTCGTCCAGACTTTGACTTGATCACTGTAAATTCTCAATTTTGTTTCTTGTGAGTCATTCAGAGGCAGACTGGCTCTTGTTCAATGGATTGATTGCTACCTGAATCATGAATGATGTCCTTATCAGGGGCAAATCACAGCATCAGTTCCTCTGGATTCTTTCGTGTCTCCTCAGATGAGTCGCTGATGCGCTTTTAGAAGAATTTTGGTGGGCTGGCCACCCCAGGGAAGATTCAGCTCTGTTCACCACTTTTTCTCCATTTGGATATAATGACTCTCACTGCTGGAGTCCCAGAGTGTTACAGATAACTTTGTAATCCTTTTTCCAGGTTGGTATATTTCAATAACACTTCCTTTCCGTGATTTATTTTGATTATAGATCTATTCAAGGCCTTTCAGCCCACTTTACATTGCTGGAATGTTTCTTTGCAAGTGATGTTTAGATTCAACAGGGCTGGCAATAATTGCGCCTGCAGGTGTCTAGTCTAATTTATCCCAATTATCAATTAAAAATCAATTAATAGTGATTGAGTAACTAAGGAGGCAATTTCCTTTTCACAGTGGACCAGTTGGATTTTTTTTTCCTTCTATAAAACAAATCAAATTAAATAACAAATTATTTAAAAACAGCTGTCCGCTGATGATAATAGTCCACTCATGAATGCATGAGTTGAGGGACTTGCAGGAGTTGAGTATTTTGTTAGCTTCTTCCCCCCGGGGCTTGCCATTGGAGGGATTAGAGCCCGGCTCTCACCTCGCCTTGAAGCCCATGACTTCTCCAAACCAGTTCCCATTTACATTTTACATTACATTTTACATTTACATTAGCAACTAAGTGTTAATTCGTTCAGTTGTGAGGATCAATCGGTACAATTACTGTCCATTTCCCCTTATCTTGCATTATTGTGGATTACAATAGTTATCAAGCATTTTCCTATCTGCATCAATGGTGACATATAACCTCAATGTCTTTCAAAGCTTCTGAACTCCTGTAGCTCACAAAATGGTTTTTTTTTTTTTTTTTTCTGCATCAGTGACCAGTTGGCTTGATACGCTTAAGAAACGTTTTCAAAAATGTGGTTTTGCCGACTCAGGTCCATGTGTTAAGTTTGCTTGCCAAAAAATAAAACTCTGTCTACAGTCATTAACATTGTCATAATGCAGGTTTAAAGCCTCTTAAGCCTTGAGCCTCTGGCTCGAAAATGACATGCCCAAAATGAAATAAGTATACTGAGAGGCATTAAAAACGTAAAGTGGTTTTTATCGTCTAATTTGAAAACTGATAGTTTTTTCCTTTTGCTGATTGACATGATGACCATCAGGTATGGTAAGCATTGCAAAATGTCAAGTGCCTGGGTTCGAATCCTTCCTTGGTCTAACACCTCATTATGATTATCTAAGTGCAGCACAGCTCCCTGGATCATGGTCATGAATCACATTGGGAGAAATCATTTTGCACATGAAAAGCTGAAGATCAGGGCCAATAAAAACACACATAAACAAGGTCACATCATTCCCACTTCAAATGCCACAAACAAATGATTCTCAGAAGAATCAAACATTTTGAATGTTTAATGATGGCCAGTCTCAAAGAAAAGATTCTGGATGCAATAATGTCCATTAAATGACTGTATCCAGACTGCAGGGATGACACAGAATGACCAGATGTTGTCGCCCCTCGACAAAACATCTGTGACGCCACAAAAACACACATTCCATAAAACGTCTTCTGCCATGTCAGATAATGCATAAGAACTGCTGAATTGACTGCCAAAACAATAACAGTGAGGGCAAGTCTCACAATCAAAAGCACAGTTTCCCGGGACCGTGTTTTGCAACTAAGAAAGAAACCATTAACTACCACTTAAAACAGTATTTTTTATTATGCGTTTTTAATGCCTCTCAGTATATATCTCTGCAACTACTTGGTCCATTTCAATAATCTTGGTATCACAATAAAGGTAACTCTCAACCTGTTCTGGATTAAGAATTAATTTACTGAGCAAAGAGGCAACCAATAAGTTGCGTTGCCATTAATGATTAAGATATACAGCATTGTGTCAAAGACAAAAGCTACAACAACAAATAATTAATCAGATCATTTCCGTTCGTTCCTATAACTTTGGCCAGCAGCGATACCATTACGCAATCTGCTCCTGCTGTGTGGCTAAAGCTAAGAGGCGTGGGCTTGGTTACAGGGTGTCCACGGGGTTTTAAAAGGTATTAAAAGGTAGTAAATGAAATTAGCAAAAAATAAGGCCATTAAAAGGTATTAAAAGGTAATAAATGCAATATGACGAGGTATTAAACCTGGACAAGACCGGGCTTATTATCAGATTTGGCATTGCACGATTTTAAAAAAGCAACTCGTGGATAGCATTAACCATGCGGGCCCATTCGTACTTATGTTTGATGAGTCTCTGAACCAGTCATTGAAAAAAAAAACAACAACTGGATATACAGGTCCGCTTTTGGAGGGATGATCGTGTGCAGTTCAAATACAACTTACCTTTTTAAATTGCTCACACTGCCATCTGACGTTGCACAGTATCAACTGATGAACACCGTTACCTCTCTATTTAATCTTGTTTTTGAGTCCATTGTATAATGGAAGTTATTTTTGTCACAAGCAGAGGTGTATAAAGTGCTCAAAAAAAAAAAAACTAAGTAAAAGTAGAAGTACCATAACTGAAAGTCACTTTGGTAAAAGTTGAAGTCACCCATAAGAAAATTACTTGAGTAAAAGTAGCTCACATTAAATGTACTTAAGTACCAAAAGTATCTTGTGAAAAAATATAATGCAAGTAAAAGTACAAATATTTTTCATAGTATGCATAGAAAGAAGCAAAACAACCACAAATTGTCCTCTGCTTGCACTCTTTAATCAATTTTCAGGTGAATGAAAGTATTCAAAAAACAAACAGGCAGTCTCTGCTTTATATACTTCTTCCTCTTTTCTTTGAGTTTACTGGTGGTTTAAAAAACCACTATAATTGACTATAATTAATAGTAGAATGACATAGGATCAATACCATGTCAAATTTTTGCCTTAGAAAACTGATTTTTCTTTACTACTAATTAGGATACCAGTGACTCACTGTAGCTGAAGTAGTTGCTACAGAGGACAACAATTGTTTCTGTAGCAAGAGATAATTTTTTTGAACTGCTGGATAGATGTTATGGGCAAGTATATTGGAGCAGTTTGCACATCAGGCTTAGCTGAGGAGTGAAATTCAGGCAACTCCTGAAATACAGGGATTGGAGTGAACTCGTCAAAATTTGAAACCGTGTTCGAGCTTGGCTTGCTTCTGCATATTCAATGACTGATCCGGGTGTGATACCGGGTGTGATACTGATACCATCTAGTGGTAGAATATTGTAACTGTGTGCATAAATTTGCAGCTCTATATCGGCTGGCGGCCACATCTGCACAAAGCGCTTAAGATACCCTGCCGAGCACCGTTGTTCTTCTCGAACACACCAAATCCAGAGAATCCTTAAATGATGAATTACATTCGTATTTTAATTTGAAACGAAGTGGCCAGTGTCAAAGTAACGAAGTAAAAGTATACTTTTTATGTTTTAAATGTAGTAAAAAAAGTAAAAGTCCCGGTTTTAAAAAAAAACTCAAGTAAAGTATAAAGCCTCAAAAAAACTACTTAAGTACTGTAACGAAGTACATGTCCTTCGTTACTATACACCTCTGGTCACAAGTTACGTCTTGTGATGAAATGTATTAGGGGAGACTGAGGTCCGATGAGCCATGGGGACCAATGAGCCATATCACTATTTTGCGATCAATCGATGCCAAAGGTGTTTAAAATAGGCAAAATAGTGATATGGCTCATTTATCCCCATGACTCATCAATCATGGTAAAATATTTTGCCTATTTTAAGCAGCTCTGTTATCGATTGATCGCAAAATAGTGATATGGCTCATTGGTCCCCATGGCTCATCGGACCCCAGTCTCCACTACCCTTTTTGGAGAGTAATTTCATTACTTTACTTTTGACTTACATTCACATAAGTCCTTTTATTAAACCTTCCTGTTTGTTTCATTTGTCCTTTTGTGCCTGTTCATTGAGAGAGAAAGATGGAGTGGAACAGTGGAGAAATGGTGTGTGTTCTCCCTGCACATAACAAAGAAAGGTAATGCTTGAAGGTGTGTACATAAGGGTGACATGACACTATCTTAATTGTGACATGACACACTTTGTTAATGTATGATTGTTGTAATTATGTGTCATTTGGTTATTGTAGTGCCAAGTTGACTTTGTTTTGGTTATCCATACCATAACCCTAACCCTTGGGCTTACACTAACCATAACCTTCACCCCAACCCTAACAAAGTCAACCTGGCATTACAAAAACCGATTGACACTTAATGACCAGAGTGTACTTAATGCTCTTGACAAGTGTCATGTCATAGTTAAGACAGTGTCATGTCACCCTTATGTAGATACCGTAACTGCAACCCAATGGGATAACATTTTGTCTTGGGTAAAGGATGGGAAAATTGTGTGTAGGTCAGTGTTGTTATTGAGAAAAAACTAACAAATGTCCCGTAACTGTAATATAGGCATCCAATTTGAATTTTAATGCATTACTTCACTTGAATTAGAAAGGTTGCCATTCGATGTTGTGTTGGCTTAAAAAATATTGTGAAGGTATTAAAAAAAGGTATTAAATTCAACTCCAGGATTCCTGTATATGCCCTGGGTTAGAACTTGGATGGGAGACCACCTGAGAAAACCAAGTTGCTGCTGGAAGAGGTGTTGGTGGCCAGTAGGTGGCGATCTTCCCTCTAGTGGAATAATCCCCAATGCCCCAGTGCAGTGATGGGGACACCATCTTTGGGATGAGACTTTAACCCGAGGTCCTGACTCACTGTGGTCATTAAAGATCCTATGACACTCTTCGACAAGAGTAGGGGGTTCCCTGGTGTCATGGCTAAATTCTCAACCTTATCATCCCCTGATCTCATTGGCTGTGCAATTTGTCCTCTCCCTCCCCACCTCAACCCCCACGGCTCCTTTGAAAAAAAGATTTAAATCTCAACGGGACTTTCCTGGTTAAATTATTATTTTTTTTTTTTACTTTCTCGGATACTGGACTATAAACTCATCAATGAGTTTGCTACTATGAACGTTTGATGCAGGACATGCATTTTAAATGATTTTAAATGCATGCCATGCGCAACTTTCACGATACACAAATTACCAAAGCTTCAAAGTAGCATTTGTAATTTAATAAATAAAATATTATTGCTTCATAGCAATGAGTGTGCAATTGCGCTTCCCCACAAATATAGCCTATTCTTTTGAATGCTGAAAACAGTTTAATTAAGAGCAATCTTAAGATAAATTAGCTAGCACCACTGAAAAAAAATTCTAAAATAGGAGATGAAATTCAGATAAAGTATTAGATTAATTAATTGTTTGTTTTTTTTTTTTCCCCATACCAACAATATCACTATGAAGTACATTGTCAATAAAGCTTATCGGTGAGCTCTGAAATTTCTTCATAATATCTTATAATAATGATTATTAATAATTATTATTATAGATCAGGTCTATAATAATAGTTACAGGACAACACATTGGTCTTGATTATACAGTAAATAAATTGTGTAATTATTAATCAGGCAATGTTAAACAGGAACAGCTTAAAAGCAATTATGTGTTTAAGGGTCAGAGGCTCACCACACGCCACTGAAAATCCAGTGATGCTGGCACTACTGCTAGGGGGACGTTGGGGTTTAGGACGTTAATAGGGCAAAATGGTTTTAAAATATTTTTGTTTCGACGTCAATTTGCCTAGGTCAAAGCTTATAACTCTTCCTAAGACTCAAAAGACACACCGATGGAGTACATGCTTTCTTTTGAGCCTGACATTAAGCCTGAAGTTTTAGTCGTTTCTGAGATACAGTCTGGAAACAAACTTCAAGGTAAACGAGCTTTATTTCAATGATCCTCGTGGCACGGTCTGAAACACATGGTGTAAGTTCATTTAGGACGTGTCCAAATCCATTTTCGCTAGTTTAACGGTGGGTAGTAAGTCAGGCGCATGGTTAAAAGGGGTTGTACATAATCTTTTCAGTAATCACAGCCGTGTTTTGGGCATAGCATGAAATAAGCAAATCAGAGTGCCATCTCCTATTCCCCTTAAAAGCCAAGTGGGCTTGCTCCTCTGTGAATAGCTATTATAAGGGTGGATTTGCCGAGTAGCAGGAAAAAAAATTCTTCTCTGCAAAGAAACGGGTCTGCTTGTGCACAAAGTGAAAATGGGCATGCAAACTATTCCTAAAAGTACAGAAATCTGATCCAAGGGATCTTCAAAAATGTACTGAAAAATGAAATATAATAAGATTATTTTTTTAATCATATTCAGAAGTTTAAAATCATCATAGTGAATCCCCAGGGCCGCATTTGAATTTTACTTTACATTGAAACTTGTGCCTCGAAGAAGCAAACAAAAAAATAAGGTTTTGACTAAGGGCTGTCGGCAAAAAAAAATAAATATGTGCAGGTTCCCACCGGCCAAGAGAAATTACAATTAGACTGAAAAACAGCCAGCGAGACAGAAAAAAATTAATTTTATTTTAATTATGCTATCGTAATCTGAAATAATACCCGACAGGAGTGAAAAAAAACTTGCTTCCGCTTGGCCGACGATTGAAAGTCAAGCCAGATGTATGGAATTGAATAATTATAAATGGTTACAACAAAGTCACCCGTTGCTTTGTTGCTGCTTAAAAGTGCTGCTTTATAAGGCAGCTTCAGCCAAACAGTAAATAATAATAACCGCATTTCAAATGAAGTGTGGGGTTTTGTATTTGATGTCAGAAGTGGGACAGATGGACTGCAGACGTTTTATTAATGGATCAGGTCTGATTTAAAATAAATTTTTCAGGTAATTACGGCTAATGGGTCGATGTATGCAGGACTCTGACCAGACTGATCCAAACATCTGAAGCGGATTTTCCGTGCTTCAAACATTCTTTCCATTACAGTTCATGTTTCAATGGAACGAAAATCCACGCCCTGTTTCAGGCATGATATGCCATGTATTTAATATGTAGGCTAACTATTGTCCCTGAACAGCCACCCCTCAAGGGGGTAACCACTGGAAAACTGCAGGAATGACAGAGTTCGCCAGTATTACAGTTTTTCTCAATTGCTTACACACTATTACCAGACTTATGAACTAAATATCCTAATGCATAATGCCATCTCCCAAAAGACACACCCATTTCCCAAAACTGTAAACCGTGTTGACCTGTTTACACACATTATTCAAATTAGTTGAACTTTTAGTGCAAAACTATACGCACAAATCCTTTAATTGTCATTGCCTGCACCTTATGTTCATTCAGGAAGCACAAGCATTTTACACTGTTAACTCAGTCAGCAAAGACTGAACCTAATTAGCACACAATTACCAGACTGAGAACACTCTGAGACAAAACTGTTCACACACCAATCAGAACCTCCAGTGCATAGATAAAAGGGCCCTAGGTTAGTTCATTTAGTTTTAGAGCAATGGATCCAGGAAGGCAAGGAAGAGGAAGAGGTCGAGGAAGAGGAAGAGGAAGACTGAGGAGACAAGTAGTGAGTGGTAAAATTTGTGCCACTCTTGTTGACCATGTCCTTGTGCAGGGCCTGTCAATGAGGGAGGCTGGGCAACGAGTGCAGCCGAACCTTAGCCACTTCACTGTTGCCTCCAACATACGGACCTTCAGGCAGGAAAACGGGTAAGTATTTTATGTAGGCTGCATACTGCTCTCTACTATACTCTACTTTAGATTGCTGTACTCTGAGCTCTTACAGTACTGTGCAGCATGTTTATTATTATTATCCCCCGCCACACGAAGTGGCCGGGGGATATTGATTTGACCTCCGTCCGTGCATGCGTGCGTCCGTCCGGGATAAAGGAGAACAACTTTTCACAAGAAATATTCGAGATAGGATAACCAAATTTGGCATATAGGTTCAGACCATGAAGGCCTTGATCGAGTTCGAAAAATGAGACCAGCGTGATTATTTTTCCAGAGTTATTGCCCTTCATTCGCATTTTTGAACTCTGACTACGGTGTCTATAAAGGAGAACAACTTTTTCACAAGAAATATTCCAGATAGGATAACCACATTTGGTGTGTAGCTTAAGACCATAAAGACCTTGATCGAGTTCGAAAATGAGACATGCAGTGATTATTTCTCCCGGAGTTATTGCCCTTCATTCACTTTTTTTCAACTCTGTTCACGGTATATGTAAAGGGGAACTACTTTTCACGGGAAATATTCCAGATAGGATAACCAAATTTGGTGTGTAGCTGAAGACCATAAAGACCTGATGGAGTTCGAAAATAAGAAGCACACTATTATTTTTCCCACACTTATTGCCCTTGTGGCACTTCTGGGAGCCTCTGTTCATAGTATCTTTAAAGAAGACATTTTGGCGGGGGATGTTGTTGACCATGTCTACTTGTTTGTACTGCAGCTGTTTGCTCTAGCATTCTGTAAGCACCTCAGTTACAGTGAGTAATGTGGAGTTATGGTACGCTCCCATTTTGTCAAAAGAATTGTTTGCAGTTACAGTATCCCATCCCACTTGCAGAACTGAGAGACGACCACCTGGAGGAGGCAGCAGAAGGCTGGTGTCCGAGGAGCAAGAGGGAAATAGTCACCATGGTCACTGCCAACAATGCAGTTCGTCCGCAAGAGATTCAACAGCGGGTCATTGAGGATCAACAAGTCTTTCAAGGAATTGATGCCATTAGTGTCTCAACTATTGACCGTATTCTGAGAGAAAACCATCTGTGAATGAAACAGGCATGCCATGTCCTTTTGAAAGAAACTCTGACAGAGTGAACGACTAGCATCAGGAATATGTGCAGGTATGGGTTTCCATACTGTATGAAGTATTTCAGTATGTTACAATATATAAAGTATTACTGCAGTGTACAGTACAGCTGTCTGTACTGTAGAACAAACTCCATACATGATAGCCTATCATTTGCACCCTATAGCAATGTGTTTTGGCGCAGGCATTTACAGTACTTTACTGTATTTCATGTTTTCTGCAGGGAATCTTTGAAGTAGAAGGGCAACCTGTTCCTCACAAGATGATCTTTATTGATGAAGCAGGATTCAACCTAAGAGAAGAAGAAGGGGGAGGAATATAATTGGCCAACAGGCCATTGTGCCTGTCCCTGTCCAGCGAGGAGGGAATAACACCATTTGTGTCGCCATCAGCAACCGAGGGGTCCTCCACCGCCATGCCGTTCTCGGGCCATAAAACACAATGCTTCTCCTTACTTTCCCTGATAGTCTGCGAGACCATATATATCAGTTAGAACAGAGGGAGCCGGCACAACTACAGCAGCCATGCTATGTTGTCATTTGGGAAAATGTAAGTTTCCACCGGGCTGCTCTAGTTCATGACTGGTTAACCAATAACCCTAGGCTCAGCACTGTCTTTCTACCAGCATATTCCCCCTTCCTCAACGCCATAGAGGAGTTTTTTGCGGCATGGCGGTGGAAGGTGTACGACAGAGGCCTCTACATTCGTGCTCACCTTCTCCGGGCCACGGAGGAGGCATGTTCAGACATAACAGTAGATGCATGCCAGGGGTGGATTAGGCATGCGAGGCGTTTTTACCCCGCTGCCTGGCAAGGGCCAATATAGCATGTGATGTACCTGAGGTTCTCTGGCCTGACCCAGACCAGAGACGCAATGCAGTAGCAGAGTAAAATATTTTCTGTATTTGTCAGTAATACATGGTGGGGATGCTGTGGTAAATTATTTTCTATTACAGTATTATTTATGTTTTATATATTTTTTACAGTACGTATTTTTTTCCTTCATTCCTCCACTGTGTATTCCATCCCTTAACATTGTATTGATTGGAAGTTGTAGTGTAGAATATATTATGAAAAAAAATTTAAGTAAACATTTTTGTCTATTGTGTTTATCATGTAAAGAGGTTTTGTGGGGGAGAACCAGAAACAACATAATTCATTTTGCAGGGTTATGAATTTATCTCCACAGTGTCTAAGACTATGTTGTAGTGTGTGTTTTTTTGGACTATTGTGTGATGTGTGAAGGCAAAGTTTGGTTTTTCAGCAAGAGTACTGTATATGGTTTTGAGTGGAGAGTTGGGTTTCACCTGAAACTTTGACATTTGCGGAGTTGAGTGTGCAGTTTGCAATTTGTGTTTAGAGTTTTGAGAAATGGAGCTTAGTTTTGAGAAATGTGTCTCAGCAATCGAGAAACTGTAAGGAGTCGTGACCGTATCCACAAAATTTTGTGAACATGTTCATGCTTGACTCCGCTCGTTGAATTGCAAATTACCTGATGGAATAGGTAATACTGCATGATTCAAATAGCCCACAATAGAGCATTCTCTGATGGGGGCGTTGATCGCACTAACCATTATGACATCTGTTTTTCAAGTATCTTGACACTAATCTTTCCCATCGTGATCTTTTTATTTTTAATTGTCTGCATGTGTGAGCGCTGCTGCTCATCCCTGTGTAGAATGTACCAAGCAAAGTGCATGTGCATTGTGCACTCGCCTACAAAGGCGCATAATGCTATCTAACTGTGCTCCCTCAATTAGATGTCAAAAGCTAATTGACTTTAGACCAGGTTTTTGTTAGTCAATGTCACAATGCTTTCTCTCTCGAGTTAGCGACATGCCATCAATGTGCCTGACCACGCCTCATTTTGAGACCAACACGCCCATGGGCGGTCAATCTGGCACAAATTCATTTGCTATTTAGGCAAGCTGGGTGCTGGATGGGATGGCAACAATTGCACCAGTCAAATTCTAGAAAAGACACTTGGATCACGCCCGGTGCCCTCTGCACTGGGTACAGGATAGAGCCCAAAATCATTGTTACAAAGTAAAACATTAAATCTGGTGCAAGGATTTTTAAAATGAGTTCCATGACCTCCCATGAGCATGCATCTTCAATGAAATGAAGCACCTAATTCAAATACACTAGACAGAGAATGTGCCGAAAACACATCATAGTTTCAAAGTCACTCTGCCACAGTCAAAGGTCATAAAGGTCCTGATTAACCCTCAAAAGAGTCTCAACTGTGGAAATGATGCTGTCATTTCAGCCTAGTATCAAGTCTCTGATGTGAACGATTCTTGAGACACTCTCTGGAAGTGTCAAGGTCAATGGTCCAATCAGCCTAAATATCCCAGCCGACACGTTCCCCCCCATCACAGGTGTATACCTGGGCAAGATGGAAGAAATTGCGTCAATATTTTCCGTGATATAGCCTAGTGAAATTGTGATGGCCGCCCACCTGCACATTGCAGGGGATGACAATTGTCCACATGACCAATCTGTCTATGCACTAAAAACTATTCAAAACTATTCCATATTTTGTGTTTACTCAGGTTGTCTTTTTCTATGAATAGATTTTGCTTGAAGATCAGTTATGTGACAAACATGCAAAAGTAGAAATCACAGAACAATATTGTCTCTCATTTACTCCTTGCACACTTTGATAGTCACAAACACAGTCTGTCATGCACACTTGATCAGTTCCACTCTCTTACACTCATTCACACTCAAGCTCTCATGCCCAAACTCCCAGAACAGAAGGAATTATTTTCATCTCTGTTTCATGAGCTAACGTGCTGCAGGAGGTCAATTATAAATATATTTGTTTGCTTAACATCGGTGCAGCGCACAGAAGTGACTAATTACAATCAATTACAGACACAGGGAATGGAATATGTCAGTGTGAATTGTATTATTAAGAAGATGAATAAAGAAATTTATTCTGGTGAAACCCTCAAATAAGCATATTAAAAGACCTGACGGTATCTGAAGGACGCACAAGCAGGAGTACAAAGCAGATAACTTGAAATATACAGCATTAATAGGATTCAAATTACTATTTGTAGAACTTAACTTTAACTGAAATTAAACAGAAAATTCTTGTCCAAATTCAAGAAAAAATAGGTCATTGGTAAAAGGAAATGGACATTTTACTTGTCCTGACACATACATTTTTGAAATATTGAAATTTTCAAAAAAATTGAAATTCTTACCCTGAAGACCCCTTAAACCTTTCCGCCTGCAGCACGTCTTAGGCTTACGGCAAACAGGGCAAAGTGTGGGAAAGAAAGGAAGAACACAAATCTCTATTTTCTCTCCCTTCAGCACATGCCCTCTCCAGCTCCGGGTCAAACTCCTGCTCTAAAAGGTACTGTCCCTCCATCATGGCAGTTTGTTTAGGAGTAGTTGAGTGTCAACACCTCTCAGCTCATGGACTTAATGAAGTAGCCAATCAGAGTAGAGCTTTTTTTCATTGATTTGGAGCCCACTCAAAACAGCGCGTTCTTGCCTCCCTAGGGAAGAAAGGTTGAAATTTTGTGTTTTGGAAACATACAAAAAGCTGTGCATCTTGAAAACTATAAATGCCACGCATATGATTTAAGGCTTTTTTAAACTTGACCAAGTAAACATTTTACACCTAAGTCCAGTTTCTAAGGTACTTTCATCCGGTTATGGCTCAACTCTTTTTGTAAACAAGAGAAGTACACCTTTTCCACAGAACCGTTATGGATAAAATGACAGTTGTCTGGGGTTCCTGTATATGTTGACAACTCGTGTAAAAAATCAATATTTCTGATGTAAGAGATTAGGTATTCTTCTTTTCAGGAGAGTCCCGTAAGGTGTGGTTACCATAGTTTCTTTACGATGCCTAAATAAAGAGATAGCCAATATTGATATTTTGAGTCTCTTGACACCATTTTTAAATGTCCTATTTATTTGCACCTCTGTGCTAGATTCCAAATGACCCTAAAGCTCAAACACAATTTACTAGGCATAAATAAACTGTATTATCATTGTAAAACACATTTTAAAGTAACTTACATTTCAAAAGGGGAAATTGTTCACCTTATCTGGCATCTGGCCAGAAAATACTGTTGCCAGATAACTTTTCAGATGCATTTGCCATTTATTGGTAGACTCGCTTATGTGCTTTGGATCATTTTCCTGGTGCATATTCCAACTGCACTTGAGCCTTAGGTCAAAAACTGATGGCTGAACGTTTTCCCTCAGGATTCCATAGTAGAGAACAGAATTCATGGTTCCATCAATTTTGGCAAGTTGCCCAGCAGGTCTTGAAGCAGCAAAGCACCACAGACCAATACACTACCACAGCTGTATTTTACTGTTGGCATGATGTTCTTATTGTGATGTATCAAGACCAGTTTCTTCCAAAAAGTTCCACTTTTGACTCAAGAAGCGGGCGAATACTTTTCCACAGCACTATATAGCTACAAGAGATCATAACAGGTTCCAAACCTGTCAGCTAAGAAAACGAAGATTGGGGTTAAAATGACACGATCAGCAAACCTACAGTTAAAGATGGATAAAATAGCCAAAATGTATGGCTCCATCCTGCTTAGTCTCAGAGGAGGTAATTTTGATGACCTTGAGAAAAACTTACAGGCACATTTTTGGCCCCATTATACAAACTGAACATCTTTTAAATGTGTGTCCATACCTATGCTTGCTGACCTTGTGCATAATTATGACCACAGTCAAACCATAGTCAAATGAATCTTTCAATCAGCATAATGCATTAGGTCACAGAGCTCACATCATCTGAAGCTAGCTCCACATCCCTGACTGACAGGATTCAACTTCCCTATTCAGACCCAAATCTCAATCCACTGCGGCATGTTTGGGATGAGGAGAAACGAAAGAGTCACCGAATGTATAGCTGAAAAGCATGCAGAAACTGAATGATGCTATTAAATCAGCTTGGACCAAAATCTAAGGAATCCTAAGTCTCCAGGACCTTGTGCGAGAATTGCCTTAAAGAATTGGTTGAATAATGCAGTTCTGGAGATACAATCCAGAATAAGACAGGTGCACCTAATAAAGAGGTCATTGAGTACACATTTGCACTCCAGATACACACATGAGACTCTGGTATTGTACAGTGGCGTCTATTCTAATTCTGTGACTGCATGAGCAATTCAGCCAGGAACCTGAAATTTAGATTTGCCTGTTCGGCTTTATTGCCACTTGAGTGTATAAAATGACATGAATGACTATGAGCGCAGGCTTCAAAAAATATGAACCATGAACTCAGCTACATTTTTACGTGTTATTCAAGGTGTTTTGAACCATGTATATTGTGCCAGACCACGGTAACTCGGCTCTGAGTGCACATATCAATCCCAACACCTCGCAATTTCTTACCCGCGTTACAAGAAAATGTATTTTTCTCTGAATTATCAGTGATTCAGATTCTGGCCTGTAAAGTCATATGGATTTTTGGCTGCCTTCAGTTTCATCAAAATAAAAGTTCCTGTTTCTGTGAATGTGATAGGGCATCAGTTCAAACTGCAGACAGCTGGAGAGAATCTCTAACAAGACAGCTGATTCTCTGGCAGCTCAACAGTGGCCATGAAGAGTTTGTTAAATGACTAGTGGCAAGCACTGCTTATTCACATGATAATGAAAAATTTTACATAACAGGAAAATTGCATGTTCTCATATTTACAGGACCCAACATAATCATGGCCTAACTGTAAAAATTCCTCGCATATTTCCATTCTTATTCCCAAAAACCACCCAAGCTTAAACAAGATGGCTGACCGTGTTTAATTTACCCCCCCTCATTTCCTCACTTCCTGGCTTTTCTGTAAACTGATTAAAAAGCCATCAGAGGCATGTTCCTGCGGAAAACTAGTTCAGAAATGACAGCAGTGGATTGTGATAATTTCGAGACCGTTTAACCATGCCCATGTGCGTCGTTAAAGATATCAAATCGTTAAAAGTAAGCACGTCCTTGCAGATGGGGGAAAATTTTTTAAAGAAATTACCATGGTAATGACCATTCAGAGGAATGTCTGCTTCCCCCTTTGGTAGAGCTTGACGTTGCCTGCTGTCCAAAATGACATTATGAAAAAAGAACAGCCCATCTCAAGTTCAGCGTAGGTCACTTGCATTGCCCAATGAGGTCAGCCCTGACACGACCTGCATTTTTGCGCTAAATTTCTCGAGTCAGAGATCCCTGACCCCTGGCCATCCTGCATACGACAAAATTTGACATAAAGAAAATAAATGTGAGAAAATGTAAAGTATCAGAGTTTTCTCACACAGATCTGCAGCACAGCCGTGTAATGGCTCTCCGGCTGCAGGCTAACTGTGGCCATTCATCCTCTTTCACTCCTTTTGTCCAGCTTGACCCGTGGAATCACTTTGAAAGCGCAATTCAAGCCATTGAAATAGAGCAAAAGAGCATTAAGCGCAAATGAACAGGATCAAGGTCCTTTTGAGTGATATCTGAAGTAAATGTGTCAGTTTGTATGGGAAGTTTTGAGAACTACAGAAGAAAGTAAGACTCAGTGTGAAATGGAGCACACTGCCATTCATTACCCCCTCCTCTCCCAAACCCCACTCCTGCACCCTATACTAATCATTCATGAGTAGAGATGTTGTTCGATATACCGCATATTCACATGCTTTTTTTTTTTTTACCCAAACTTACATAATTATGTTCTAAATTAGTAAAACACTTTAAATGTAGCCTATATGTTGCCTTTAAAATGCCACTTTTAAACTCTAAGACAAGTTAAAAATACAGTGGAAAATACCTATATATGGCTCACCATTTGAAAAAAAAATACATGGCATCAGAGGTATATCAGAAATGGCTGTCTCCCGAAAAGTATCTGATATTAGAACAGACGCAGATTTCACTGATAACATTTTCAGCCCTTACTTTACGCAGATTGCAGAAAAGCCGACTAATGAATTTGCATTTCTGATTGCCCAGCATAGTATACCAGCACTTGAAATTCTTATGATGCCGCCTATGTTTCAGAAGAGGGCAACTGAGACATGACATTGTAACACGCCATAAATGGAGAATTGGGTCAACATCTTCTCAATGGAAAGCTGCCATGGTTGGATAGCATTAGCATTGCGTTGCTCACTCTATTGGCAGCTCTATGGATGCACATATTGCTGGAGCACACAGTTATTTACTATGGGGCATGAACTTTACACAATACCATTCAGTTATAATTAATTTCAACTTTGGTTCCTGTGGGACTGCTGCCTTATTGGATAGCACAGCAGGGGACACACCCACATCATTACAAAAGCAATAGGCCTGTACAAGGCCTTATTTCACAAAGCAGGATTATTGAGTTAACTGGATACTTGAGTACCCAGTACTTGAGTAAAACCAAGAACAGCCTTTTCTCCTTCAGTCCATATTTCAGATTAGGGATATCCACACATTTCACAGCGCAGTTATTCTGGAAACTCGGGAATGCAGCATTATTGAATAAGGATGATCTGTGTCACATCCTGTGACTTAAGGGCCAGTTCTGCAGCACTTTTGCTATCTACCTCATTTTCATCAGCTTTGTTTCAGTATATTACAGTTCAGAGTTCACATCTACACTCTGCCGTCTCTCACTTGATTTCTGTCAGCTAAAAATCATAAAAACATTATGGAAACACGCAGCCTACATCAGCAAAAGTCTCTTATGTAGGAGTACTTATCATCTACAGCGCCGGTTGCCAACTAGGCCCTGGATAGCGACAGGGTTTTTCGTAGCTAATCAGCACTTAATTGATTAGTTGTCAGGGGAGCTGGGGCTGTAGGAGTTAAGAGCAGCAGGAGCAATAGTGAAAATCAGAGCTTTATCGGGATAATCAACAGTTCAGGGTCGAAAAACAGCACCCACAGCAGTGCAGGAAACATAGCTCATGGTCAAGGTACTAGCAAGGGTGGAAAAGCGACAACCAGGGGGATGAGCAGGGCAGGGTCATAGATCTGTGCCATGGTCAAAACCAAGAGTCCAGTCCCAGAGGGAGTGGGGATGGTGAAGATGGGACTCTTGGGGTTCGGAGAGGAAGACACAAGACTGAACACTAGGGCCTGAGGCAGGAACGAGGGATCAGGAATGAGGATCACAAAGAAAAAAACGAGAGCAGGCAACAAACAGGAGGCAGAGGCGAAACAATCTGGCATTAACATGTTGACAGACTTGAACTTTCAGGAAGGGTAGGCAACTTTGGAAAAACAGCAAGCACAAGTCACATTTTCAAAGTAACGAGCGCTGAGAGCGCACTGAATGTACTCTATAACCAACATGTCTGGTCAAAGAGGACCAGCCAGGGGTGGAAGGGGTATAACAGGCAGGGCCATCCACCCAAATCATTCCTGCTCATAGTCTTTTCTTCTTCCATCCTCCTACTCTTTTTTTGGTCACACTTTAGATGAAGTGTTGCTCATAAAGGCTTTATACAGCATGTATAATGCCTTCATAAATGAGACATAATGCCTTTATAAATCATATATAAGCAAATTTCATGCTCTGTAAAGGGTGAAATAACACATCCTTATTCAGCATGCGATGCCAGATGTGATATAGCTGACAATGTCACTTAGCTAGTGGCAAAATGCAATAAAGGGTGACATTGTCATTGTCACATCTGGCATCACATGCTGAATAAGGACGTGTTATTTCACCCTTTACAAAGCATGACATTTGCTTTTATATGATTTATAAAGGCATTATGTCTCATTTATGAAGGCACTATACATGCTGTAGAAAGCCTTTATGAGCAACACTTCATCTACAGTGTGACTTTTTTTTTTTTTAGCAGTGCAAGCTGTTATATGTAAAGGTGGAACCACAAGTTTTGGCTGTACTTTCTCTCCCATTCTCACACAACTAGCTGCTTTACCAACATTATGTTTACCTTGTCTAATAACCTGGGCTTGCAACTGCCTGGGAAGTAATGTCTTATTATCATTTATTAAATTAAACCTTTCATTTATTTATTTATTGAAAATAATTGAGGGCTGGCCCTCATTTACAATCATGTCAAGTAAAGAGTGAAATTGAAAGAGTGAAAGCTCTTCTATCTTGTGAAAAAGAAAACAATTAAAATAGGAAATAACTTCTTTGGCTTATGAAACCCTAAGCCTATCAAAAATTAGAAATAAAAAGCATCTATGACTGAAGAACAGCCCAGAAAATCTGAAAGTATCTCACTCTTCTCTGCCATATCCTTGCGATGAAATGCATGGGGTAGGTTTACAAGAATTCTGCCAATGAAATCACAATAAAAATGGCTTGGCATGACAAATCTGTCTCATTGGCGCTAGATAAACATAATTTTGAATCGCTTGCTGTCATGGTTTAGTCCCGCTGGATGCAACATGCAATCCGGCGGGCGCTGGGACCATGTACCCAAAGGGTGATAAAGGGACCCACTCGCACAGGCTGGTACAAAAAATAGAAAGATATTTAATAAATATACTTTAAACATGACAAAGAGACAGGGGAGCAGCAGCAGCACACACGGAGCTAAAATGCCAGAATGCAGCTGCACAGTGCGGCTCTTAAATACTCTAAACTTCACCTCCACTTCAACCAGCAACAGGTGTGGCTCAGAAACAGATGTGCACATGCCTTGGGGGGAGGGTACTGTGATGGTTCTGCCCTGCAGTCCCTCCCCCTCCTGCTGTTTTCGTCTCCACTTCAATGAGCCACACCTGTTGTTTGTTGAAGTGGAGGTGAAGTTTAGAGTATGTAAGAGCTGCACTGCCAATTGGCAGCGCAGCTGCATTCTGGCGGAGGTGTTCTCCAGTGTGTTCCGGGTCCGGTGAAGGTGTTCTCCAGTGTTCCAGGTCCGGTGGTGCCATGCGTTCGGGGTCCGGCTGGTGCCATGCGTTCGGGGTCCGGCTGGTGCCATGCGTTCGGGGTCCAGCTGGTGCCATGAGTTTCGGGGTCCAGCGGAGCCATTGTTCCGGGTGGCCCTTTCCAGGCTCGCCAGGAGGCGTGCCTTGGGGGGAGGGTTCTGTGATGGTTCTGCCCTGCAGTCCCTCCCCCTCCTGCTGTCTTCGCCTCCACTTCAATGAGCCACACCTGTTGCTCGTTGAAGTGGAGGTGAAGTTTTAAGTATTTAAGAGCTGCACTGCCAATTGGCATTGCAGCTGCATTCTGTTTTTATCCCTGCTGTGTGGTGCTGCTGCTCCCCTGTTTTTGGTTTTAAAAGTATATTTATTAAATCATTGCTATTTTTTATATCTATCTGTGCGAGTGGGTCCCTTCTTCTCCTTTTGGGTACATGGTCCCAGTGCCCGTCCCATTGCAGGTGCATCCGGCGGGACCAAACCATGACACTTGCTCTTTGTTATGATTTCTTTGCAGCTGGAACTGCTATGATCGCGGTATAAAAACTAAAAGCTGACCTACCAAGCTCAGTATGCTGCGTTTTTCTCTTGCATTTGTTTTTGAGATTTGTGTGTTTTTGACTTTGCATTGTGTCTGTTTTTGCAGCACGTTTCTCCAATTGGAGATGTTTTGGGCCATTGCAGTACATTTCCCTTCATTGGCCACCATGCAGTATAAACACATGGAACCTGTAGTGAAAGCCAGTCATTGGAGAGAGTCCTGTTTGGTCCAAAGGAGCAAACTAACAGATAAGAAATATAAGACAGAAACTAGCTAGGAAGGGCCTTGTAGATAAATACAAACAATGCCTATAACATTTCTCAGCCAGAGAGGACCATCTAACATTTTTGCGTAGAATGCAATGATGAGTGGCATTAGTATCACTGATAATAAACTGGGGAGCAGAATTATATACAGCATCCAAAGGTTAAAGAGTAGATGCAGATGCATGCATATCAATCACATCACCAGTCCTTGACTCTCTCAATATTAATATTTTGCGTAGTGGAGATACAGAGGCTTTTGCATCCATTATTTCTAGCTCTTGTAAACAACATATACTGGATTTTATGAGCATTCAATACAAGTGTAAAATCATCAAGTGCAGATTATACAACATTAAAAAAAATGCTGCAGGTTTTCCACAGCTAACTGAGCAGAGTAACAATACAAAATTGTGCCATCTGCATATAAATGTGGATGGCAATGAGATAAAAGAGGAATAATAGTAATATAAATACTAAAAAAAAACTGGACCTAAAATGGACCCTTGTGGTACACCCTTGGTAACCAGTAAAAACTCAGAACAAGTAGATCCCAAGACTACTGACCGCTGAATATCAGACAGGTAATCATGGAACCATGTATGAGCACTTGAACTAAAAGCAACATCATGTAATAATTGTAAAAGCAAGGAGTGATCAACAGAGTCAAATGCCCTGGAGAGGTCCACAAAACTGGCTGCACAATGTTTTTTTTTTTTTCACATCCAAGGCATTAACAATATCATTCACAACCATAGTTGTTGCAGAGATGGAGCTATACAAGGACCTAAAACCAGACTAAAGTTTATGGTGAGAAAGTTCTTGAGTTACAAGTGACTCCGTGATTTTAGCTCAACAAGACAGCTAAGATATTAGCCTATAGTCATTTCAGCCATTCTATCCCCATTCCTGTGCAAAGGGACAACAAGCGCAGTTTTCCAAATTCTCAAAACAACACCCAAAGAAATTGAAAGATGTAAATTATGCATTATATATACTCAGCAATTAATTAGTGGAGCTGAAAGATGTATTTAAAAAAAAGATCCAAGTGAGAAAGACAGACTCTAGAATGGACTAAGAAACATGATTTGGAGTGGACGGTGAGCCATATGATGAGAAAGGGCTCCATTGTACACTTCATCAAAAATGTGACCAGCAGCTGCAAAGTGGCCATTAAAAGCAGAGCAGATCTCCAAATAAATAAAGACAAGGGTGTCATTTAACTTGAGATGAGTAGGTAAGCGGGCTGCAGATTTGTTTGTGCTAGCTTATGCCACATGCCAGAATTTTGCAGGGTCAGAATAAGAGCCAGCGATCGAGTCCAAATAATGATCAGACATAGCTTTCATCGCTATGGATGTGCATTTATTTTTTTATCTTTCCAAAACTGGCCCAGTGGGATGCATCTTCAGTGCATCGAGTGAGAGACCAAGCTTTGTTTCTGGGTATAAATAATGTTGATAGTTTAAGGGAAAGCCATGAACTGAATCTGTTTTTCACTTAGTGCTTTTTAAAGTGGCCATGTTTGTTTACAAGAGCAAGGAATGTTTTTAAAAAAAAAAAAAAAAAAAAAAGTCAGAAGATTGTTCAGCATCAAGAATATCAGATGTGAGGTGGATGTCACTACAATAGGGGTCAAGAAGAAAAGCTTGTTTATGAAAGTTTCTTTGATTCCTCTTTATTATGGTTTGTGGTAAGGTTCTTTTCCTGATGCAGGCAACAGGGCAATGATCATAAAACGCTAAGCCAAAAACACCACTTGCAGAAATTTTATTACTCCTATTAGAAGAAAGCAAATCAATAAGAGAGGATCTGGAGAGATTTTTCAGGTTAGGCCTGGTGGGTTCAGTGATTAACTGAGATAAATTGAGGCTGGAAGAAACCTCCTTTAAATAATCAGAAGCAATGGTCAGCTAGTCCAAGTTAAAATCTCCCAAAACTATCATTTCAGAATTTGAATATTGAGAGAGTATCTCTGCCAAGTAATCAATAGATCTAGTTTCACTTGAAGGAGGTCTATAAACTCCAATTACAACAAGTGAATTGTTAGACCTACAATTTATCGTAAGAGCAGGGAATTCAAACATTGGGCACTGTAAAAGCATGTAGAATAGAATCATAAAAACAAGATTTCACGTAAATAGCTCCACCACGGCCTCTACCCATTTTGTCAATTCAAAAAACATTATAGTCATTTAGCCTATGGCCTCATATGACTAAATAATGCTATTCTTAAGGCATATTTCTGACAGAAGCAGAATATTAGGGTCTGCTTGAGCAACTAATACACTCAAATATTCAAGTTTCTTTTGCTGCAGTAGACTCCTAATATTGATGTGGATTAAGCCTAGGCCCTGTCTCGGCCCCAGCCGAACACAGTCAGAGGGACAGGTGAGTGGAGCCATGCTAGAGTATATTGTAAAATGTAGGCCTAAGGCATTCCAAGTCTCAAACAGCCGGATTTTTAGTGCAGTAATTTAGTTTAGTAATTACACACTGATACACAGACCTGGATGAATAAATCTAAATATACAGTTTACTTGAAAGTGATGGGATGGATTGTGCCTGTTTATATGTCCAAAACATTGGCTACAATCAGAACTGATCTGTCATGTACACTGTCCTGCATTCAATATTTCTGTATATGCATGTACATGTCTCATGCTATAAGGATTGTGCTGAGCACACACACAGAGGACAGGAGGTTGAGGAGTGGACTCAGGTGCAAGGATGGACTTGGTTGTAGTTATTATGCCCTCAGCACAGCAGGGAGGCACACACGAAGCAATACAAAACAAAAAGGAAAGGAGATTCCTTAATAATGCTGTTAGTAATACAAAACTGAGCTTTAGCAACAGTAACAATGTATTACTAAAATAGAAATAGGAAATAGGAAATGCGGTTCCTTAATTATAGAGAAAAAGTGCTGATAACAACAATAAACAGCACTAAGTTAGAGAATTAGAATATGCACGCAATACACGGAGGATAAGTCTATACTAGACTAGCAATACAACAGAGACGTGGTTTAAGAGACTTCGCAAAGACCAAAAGCGAGGCTCGGTCTTAAAAGCACAATACTACCATGCAGTGGAAATGAATAACAGGTGCATGCGCTGATTGCAGAACTGAAGAATGCGGTCCGGGTCTTAATACCGGTGAGTCTGAAGGCTGGAGGCGTGACCTTACACATGATTTCCTCTAAATTGAGATTAGCTGAAACAACAAACCAACGTCTTGATTGGGGAAAAATTCTTGCATTTTAAAAAGTGCCCTCTTAAAAAGGTGAAGATGATGTGGCAGTTTCAAGCTCTGTTTCTCGAAAATATACTGTAAGTTTGTATTTACCACACCACAGCACGGTCAGGAGTGAGTGAATATTGCAATGAGGCAAGAAGACAATGAGACAATAGTCAAATGATCGGAATTAATGAATAAAATGAAAAACAAAATCACATAAAACACCAGAAACATGATGAGAGTCATTTACACAGGCATTAGTTCGAACAATTTGTTACTCCTCCATCCATCCATCCATCCATCCATTTTCAGCTGCATATCCAGGGCCGAGTTGCGGGGTTAGCAGACTCAGCAAAGTTACCCCAGCATCATCCTCCCCAGCTACTTCCTCCAGGTCTTCCTGGGGGATCCCAAGCCATCCCCAGGGCAGCAGGAGATATAATCCCTCCAATGTGTCCTGCATCTGCCTCAGGGCTCCTCCCAGTTGTCCATGGCTGGAAAACTGCTGAAGGAAGGCATCCAGAAGGCATCTGGACCACATGCCTGAACTACCTGAGCTGACTTCACCTAAAGTGGAGGAGCAACGGCTCTACTCTGAGCCTCTCCTATAGGTCCGAGCTCCTCCGCCCAGCCACTTCACAAAGGAAACTCATGTCGGCCACTTATATATGCAACCTTGTCCTTTCCGTCACTACCCAGAGCTTGTGACCATAAGTGAGGGCTGGAATGCAGATCGACAGGTAAACTCAGAGCTTCGATTTTAGACTCAGCTCCTTCTTCAGGACAATGAACTGGTACAACTCTCGCATCACTGCAGATGCTGCACCGATCCGCCTCTCAATCTCCCACTCCATCCTGGCCTCACTTGTTAACAGGACTGCAAGATACTTAAAATCCTCCACTTGTGGCCGCAACTCACCCCCCACTCGGAGGGGACAATCCGCCCTTTTCCGGCAGAGAACCATGGCCTCAGATTCGGAGGTGCTGATCCTCATTTTGACTGCTTCGCACTCAGCTGTGAACCGCTCCTGTGCTTGTTGGAGGTCACTGTCCAATGAAGCCAACAGGACCTCATCATCTGCAAACAGCAGAGATGCAACCCTGAGGCCAGCATACTGACAGCTGCCAAGACTCAGTTGCGCATTGATATCCTGTCCATGAAAAGCATGGGAAAGATGGGTGACAGGGCACACCCTTGGCAAAGTTCAGCACCATCTGGACATGAGTCTGACCCAGTGCCAAGAATGCGGATAAAACTGCAGCTTTGATTCTACAGGGATCGGATGGCTCAAACAAATGGCCCCAGACCCCCATACTCCTATAGTGCTCTCCACAGGATACCTTGTGGAACACGGTCATAAGTCTTATCTAAGTCCGCGAAAAAACACATGTAGACTGGACGGGCAAACTCCCACGACCCCTTCAATATTCGTGCAAGGGTAAAAAGCTGGTCTGCTGAACCTACGTTGTTCCTCTTGAATCCAAGGTTCGACAATCGGGTGAATTCTCCTTTCCAGCACCCTGGCATATGCATTGCCTGGAAGGCTGAGAGGTCCACTCGGTTCAAATGGTTTTGTCATTGTTGTTAAAGAGGCTGTTGCTTTTAGGGTACAATCAAAGTTTAGCACAGTCTACAGCACCACAGGAGCAGAGCGGGTCACCCCAGGTCTGAGGAGGGCCTGCACTGTATGAAATCTGGCCTGCAAACTGTTCCGCACTGACTGTATGTACTCAATTACCCTGTGCTAATGTGCACTGTTTCATGTGCAGGTAATCATACGTAGCATTGCAATTGATCAGCCGTTTATGGAAATGGAAGCATTTATCTCCACACCTGTCCCCGTCGCTGCTGAGGGTCTGACCCTGTAACAGAAGTAAAGCTCTAAAGGATCTGGGCATCACCGAGCTGTGACTGCAACATCCGCCTGTCCTTAATCAGCCTGCAATCTGCTGCGCTTCCCCGAGAACTAAAACACTGGAAAAGCCATTGAGCTGGCAGTGATTATAACAACAGGCAGACTCTTTCAAGGTGAGCTGCACAGAAATGTGCAGCATTAGTGCTGGTCTGCCGCTAGGCTTCCCTACTTTCAGAGTAAAGGCATGTCATCCAGGCTAGTGAAGCACCCGCTGCAGTAAATTAACTTTAAACGGGAATATAAAACAGGGATTTTTCAATAAACTGGCTGTAGTGACAAAGCACCGCAGCAGATTCATGCGGTTGTTCACAATCTGCAAATAAATCACAGCTGGGGGGTTTCCCTCTGAGGAAATGACATTGGGTTTTCCCAAAAACAGAGGCTCACAGTGGTGGTGAGGGTTTATAAAGCCAGTTCATTTTGCCTTTTCCTCTGTTTTCTTTTCACAACTCATGTATTTAGGAGATTTTTTTTTTCAGCCAATGAGAGCCGCATTCAATTTTCAAATCATAATGCAGTATATCGAGCGAGATTCCATCTCATTACATCTTCATTGTGAGAAATTGCGTTTCATAAATATGCAGGAATTAAAGATAATGCATTTCATAAACAATATGCATGGGAGGTTGTAATCCCATCGTTACGAACCAAAAAAGAATGGAGAAGAGCAGAGCAAAGCTGAGTCTTGGCACCGCTTTCCTGCACGTGTGCAGTAAGCAGCTTTGTTCCGTGACCGAGTGGGGCTCGCGCGGCTGCTCCCTGCCTGCTTATTCATTCATTTTCCCAGGGCTTAGAAGCGAACGGAAACGCAGGGATTTCCCGCCTGTGTACAATTTCTCACATGAGAGCTGCGGCCTTCTTCAGTTTTTAAATTAATCTACTCGCTTTAAATGCGCAGCCCATTACCTTTGCCGCTTCGGGGGGGAATCTTAGCGTGAAAAATCAATGCGAGGAGGAAACAAAGCGTTTGACTGCCATTTGGCAAACTTTAGAGGCTTGACTAATGTGGGCAAACTGCAGCCCGTTATTAAGGGCTATAAAAGGGCTGTGTGCTCACATGGCTGGGGAGTCTAAATGAAGCACCGCTGAGCAGCAGACTGGGGGCCGGCTATAAGACGTCTGCAGGAATATAAACCCTGAGAGGAGGAGGGAGGGAGGGAGGGAGAGATGTACTGTAGAATCCAGGAGAGAGGCTCCGAGGCTTCCCACCTCAGCAGAAATTTGTGTTAAGGAAACGAGCCACAAGGCCCGGGGAGAGGGTGGCTGGAGCGATAACGGAGGCCGAAAAGACAGTGCAGTAATCCACTTCCAAGTTTATTCCATTGTCCGTTTTCATTACAAATTAGCAGTGTGTTGAATCTGGAGATAACACAAATGCATATACAAGCAAACACACACACACACACACACACACACACACACACACACACGTCTTATTTTATCTTATTTTCTGGAACTTTTCCCCCTCAAAATGCAATTCCATTCCCCAGCTATATTTGAGGGGGAGAATGCTTTCTGTGCCTGAATAGAGTCTCATTATGAGCCTTTTGCACTGTTTCTCAGCAGAACAAAATGATGTTACTGTGTTTACCTGGCTTTACCAGACACTCACACAAGACCTCAGTTTTTATTTGTGGTGATGGCTTAGGAACAGAAATTCTGTCTGGTGGTTTTTGTCATTTCATTTGATTGCCAGTTTATGTTTTGGAAGCAGTATGTGCATGAGTCTTCAACAAATCAGTAATGCAACTGTTGCATCTGCGGTGTCGTCCAAAAGTATTTCGACAGTAACACAATTTTTGCCCTCTGGCTCCTGACTAAAATGGAAGGATTCTCTGTCTGTCTGTTTGTATGCATGTTCCTCAATTTTCTTGACAATCATTCATTTGATCAGATTCACACTTGGCGGGTGTATTCCTCGCCACCCATGGAACTGCAGTGTTTGGTGTTAAGTTGTGTGGCTGAGAGGTTGTTGAGAAAGCTGCAAGCAGCAGTACTGGGGTCCAGGCATACGGCCCATTCCAAACAGGCACGTTTTGAACGGGCGCTATACTGGTATGAGGTTAAAGTTACGGCTGTTGCTTTTAATTTTCAGCCCTTCTTCCCATCCTCCCCTCCGCCTCTCATTCCTGGCAGAAAGGCCTTGTCCAGTCACTACCCCCCCACCATCTCACTCACTGCAGGTAAACCCCAATTTGTCCTATTTTGTGCGATCAGAAGGGAGGGAGGGGGCCTCTGCTTTCATCTTTGCTGTGATGCTGTGCCAGCACCATGTTGCCAGTAATCTTTCATTTATCCTCAGGCCAACCTGCTTGGACATGACAGCAGGGTGAACAGAAGAATGCTAATTTAGAGCTACTGCATGTGCAGAGCAGGGTATGGGAGATGTGGTGGTGCAGGGGTTAAATGTACTAGATTTAGGATCCAAAGGTCCTGAGTTCAAGTCCTTGTCCTAGCTTTTGCAATGTGTTCTTGGGCTAAAACACTTTACTCCCACAGTGCTGCACTCCAACTGGGTACCACTATTGCTGTCAGGAGCATTTTTATTGTCGTTATTATTATCACTCATCACATTTTTCATCAACAAAATACACTGCAGCTAGTCCATGCAGATGAACAATCAATCTAGTGTAGTTGAAGTGTAGTTGTTAACTAAGTTAACAACTTATATAGTTTGTTCATTCACAGTCAATGGGTCCAGCTATGTAAGTTAGCATCTCCGATTTCGGGAATCGCACCCCTGGACACATTCAGAGGCGCCCCGGGCTCAGAAAGAATGAATAGAAAATGCTGGGCTTGGCAGAATCTTTAAATGTGCCACCCCAAAAGGGTAAGACTGACCATACTATCTACATTCTTCGCATTAGTGGGGTGCAGCTTGCAGAGAAAGTTCAGGCAGACAACTTAAGACACGCCGTTATTCTCATAGACGCTCCCATCCATTTCCTCCGCAGCCGCGACTCTATGTAAGGCGAGTCAGTTAAGCTGCTCTCCTGCCCTGCCTCCAGGGAAAAAAAACATAAAAACATGCCTCTGCCTGCTGCTTCACCGCATCATTCTCTGCTGCTGCATCCCGCTTTCCTGCTGCTATTTAAAATGTTCTTCCTCCAACGTGCAGGCTGCGGCATGTGGCAAATCTAAATCTGCTACTCGTGTGCATGCTTGTATGCATGTATGTGGCTTATCTAAGGTGTAGTTGTAGAGGACAAGCTATAAAACAAAATCGTTCAATGTATTTGGTTGTTCTCGGCTGAGCTCTCTTTTGACACAGCATGCAGGTGATCCATCACAGGTTAGCCATGACGGCATGTTAATTAAATGATATCATTCCCAAATTGGCCTCCGCTCCCGGGTGCCTCATTGTGGAGCGCTGCTATGCCACGTTTTGCTGATGACACTATTCAAAGGACACCACATTTCAATCCAGAATCTTCTGCGACATTATCCGGCAACAGCTGTGATGCACACTTGCTATTTGGCACTGGCCAACGGGAAAAATTGAAGTGTAATTGGAGTTTAGAAGATGTAAATAGTGCTTCAAGGGCTTGCTGATATTTATTACACTCATTTTAGGAGGGTAAGACAATTTTCCCCCAAGGTAAGACCTTTGTTGCCATTCGGGGACAGAAAGGCAATTTTACAACACTGCTCTCTTACTAAGGATTGAAACAGCCACTACTGCTGCTCCAAATATATCTACAAGCCCATTTCCAAAAAAGTTTGGACGCTGTTTAAAATGTAAACAAAAACAATTCAATGATTTACAAAGCATTTAACCTCTGTATTTAATTGAAAGTATCACTAAAACAACATGCAGACTTTGAAACAAATATTTTTTGTTTTCTGAGAAATATATACCCATTTTGATTTTGATGCCAGCAACACATTTCAAAAAACTTGGAATAGGTGCATGTTTACCACTGTGTTGCATCACCTCCTCTTTCAGCAACACTCTGTAAGCGTTTGGGAACTCATGGGACCAGCCGCTATAGTTTGGAAAGCAAAATGTTTGCCAATTCTTTCTTGATGGGGCATTTTAGCTGCTAAACATTTTGTGATATGTATGGTTTAATTTTGTGCTAAGTATTTTCTGTGGGTGACAGGTCTTGACTGCAGGCAGGCCAGGTTAGCATCCAGACTCTTTTACTATGGAGCCATGTAGTAATATGTGCAGAATGTGGTGTTTGGCATTGTCTCGCTGAAATTAGCAAGGTCTTCTCTGAAAATTATGTCTTGATAGCGGTATATTTTGTTCCAAAATCTGTATATTTGTCATTGATGGTGCCTTCACAGATGTGCAAGTTCTTTATTTAGTCTGCACCAAGGCACACACATAATATCATGGATGCTGGCTTTTGAACCATGCACTGATAACAAGCCGGATGTTCCTTCTCTTTAGCCTGGAAAACGTGGCGTCCATGATTTCAAAAAAGAATTTCACATTGTGATTGGTAAGACCACAGGACAGTTTTCCACTTAGTCTCAGTGCATCTTAAATGAGCTTGAGCCAAGAGAAGGCAGCAGTGTTTCTGGATCCTGTGATAATATGGTTTAATCTGTACCAAGTTTTAGCTTGCATCTGTGGATGCAGTGACTAACTTTGTTCACGGACAGTGGTGTACAGGAGCGTTCCTGAGCCCAGGCAGTGATACAGAATCACGTCTGTTTTTAATGCAGCGCCGCCTGAGGGCCTGAAGATCAAGGCCATTCAATTTTGGTTTTGGCCTTATCCCTCGCGCAAAAAGATTTCTCCAGATTCTCTGAATCTTATCTTTTAATGATATTATGTGCTGTATGTGATGAAATCTCCCAATTATTTGCAATTTCACATCAAAAAAACATTATTCTTAAATTGTTGAACTATTTCCCAGAGCAGTCTTTCACAGAGTGGTGAGGCCTTTACCTCTGAAGACTTTTTAACTCCAGTCATGTTGCCGACCTGCTGCCAAGTAAGGAGCTGTGAGTTGCTCCACCAGGTGTATTTTTTTTAGCATCATACAACTTTTCCAGTGTTTGTTCACCCAGACACAACTTTTTTTGAAACGTGTTGCTGGCATCAAATTCAAATTGATCAGATATTCCTGTAACACTTTCCAAATAAACTCAGGACAACTCCTCGATAAGACTGTTGCGTTGGTGTTGAACAGGTGCCCGTATTGTGCTTGGATATAAAATGGGGTTGTATATGAACACTGAAGCCAGTGCCACTGGTCGTTTACCGTGTATCAGTGTTACATTAGATTGCGTAATCAAGAGATATTGAGTTTTGGTGCCATGCAAAGCTGCAGTATTACAACGAATTTCCATGACACATAGGACATATCCTCTGCTGCTGCTTCAAGTGGATTGTTGGATAGATAGATTGACAGACAGACAGACAGATAGATAGCCCATCAGGGTTATCATTTGGTAGAATGCTTCTTGGAGGGTGGAGGTGCCTCCTATTGGAGCTGCAATACGATGGCTGGTGCCTTAGCCAATCAGTGGCTGTGTCTCAAACTACACGCTTGCTTGCTCTGAGAGCGTATAACAAGCTTCCTTCTTTGAGTGAGACCAAACCATAGTGCAGTATTGCACAGCACGGATAAAGTACCTGGGTACGCCCTACGTTTGGGCAAAATTTGGAGCATGCATCTACGCAGAATCAGATGCTCTTAATTAGGGAGGTGGATAACTCTTGGAAAGAAGAGCATCATATTGTGCTATGGCATGAACTAACCTGTATACTGTGCTGTACTGTGGGGCGTAGCAAACATTTCTGACCCAACTGTTTGAAAACCTCTGGTCTTGAGTATAGCTCTTTACACACTTCCAAAGATGGATGCCAGCATTCCTCCACGAGCATCCTTAAGCACGCACTGCAAGTTCTGCGGTTTCAATAGGTTGCGCAAGACTCTGAGTGTACCCAACACATCAGGATGCATTGCGTAGGTGGTACCACATTGACTGAATGTTTCTTTGATGTTATATGCATCTACAACTCAGGATGGATTACAGCAGGTGAGAAACACACACCGCTGACATGAAAGGGCTCCAATGTACAGAGGTCACCAGCTGATAAGCACCCCTCCCGCTTTTGAGTGGGTCAGAATGACTGCAGTATTGTGAGAAGCACAGAATCACCACTTTATACTCCATGTCCTTTTATCTGCCAGATTTTTATTATAGTTATCATTTCTGTTTGAAAAGATAGGTCAACCAGCCTCAAAATACACTGCCCGTCCAAAAAAAAAAGTTGCCATTTGGATTCAAATAAACAAATACTCAAGAGCCTATTATTATTGCAGTGATAAATATGTCTCTGCTGGCAATAATTTTTAAAATCCTGACTGATTTAGAGCGTATTTTTTATGTCTAAAACAACCATGACTGAAGACATATTTCATGGTTGTTGAAAAAAAAAATATTGCTGTGTTTCAAGACAGGCAAATTATTGGCCAGCATCAAGCAAAAAAACAGCTGAGGAGATTGTTGAAATAACTGGAATTGGCTCATGAACTGTTTAACAATTTAATAAAATCTGGAAGGATAGTGATGAATTGTTAACTTTATGGAAGAAATGGGTTGGAGAAAACTCGTGACTGATCCTCATCGGATCACTAAAATGCTCAGTGAAGTCTCATCATAGAAAAGTCAAATGTAGAACTCATGGCTGTTTAATTATGAAGGTAAGAGCACTTCCACACACACAATACAGCAGGAACTAGGAGGATTGGGACTAAATAGCTGTGTGGCCACAAGAAAACCACTTGTTAGTGAGGCTAATTGGGGGAAAAACAAGTTCAATTTGTAAGGGAGCATAAAGATTGGACTCTGGAGCAATGGAAAAGGTCATGTGGTCTAATGAGTCCAGATTTATCCTATTCCGGAGTGATGGGCACATCAGGGTAAGAAAGGAAGCCCTTGAAGTGATGCACCCATCATGCATAGTGCCCTCTGTACAAGCCTCTGGAGACAGTGTTATGATCTGGGGTTATTTCAGTTAGTCAGGTCTGGGCTCAGCACTGTTCTGCAGTAATAAAATGAACTCAGCAGACAACCTAAGAATACTGAATGAGCAGTAACCCATCAACTGACTTTTTAATCCCTGATGGCACAGGTATAATGCAAGATTCTTCGGGCTCAAATTATGAAAGAGCGGTTCAGGGAGCATGAGGACTTATTTTCAAACATAAATTGGCAAACAGAGTCGGACCTTAACCAATTGAAAGTCTTTGGAGTGTCTTGAAGAAGGCTAAATGGAGTTGTTTGGCTCACCCATCGTCAAGGCAACATCGCGGCCGAAAATGAATGCAAATCTGGTTGGAAATAAATTTTGTAACATTGTATAAGATTGTTGAAGCAACACCATGACTAATGTGTGCTCTGATTTCAGCTAAAGGTGGCCCAACAATATATTACAGTGTGTGACTTTTTTTGGATGGGCAGTGTATATTCAAAAACATTTCTTACCACAAAAAGTTCACTGGAGTCATAGAGCAGCAGATTTATTTCCTTTTGTTTGCAGAGAGCAAAACAGAACCATTACCCAAGCCATTAGAGATCAGTTTCTCCATATCGCTTTTTTATTTGCATGCATAATAAAATGAACTACAATAGTGGTCAGTGCAACTTAATATGAACTCTAAGTGGGATCATTAACTGTTTTGAAATATAGTAAAAACTGTCCGAACCTCTGAAAAACCATTTTGTAAACGGTTTCAACTGCTGCAGCGTACAGGGATTGTTATGGAATTCATCTGCTGAAAATTGATGGGAAAAATTAATGCTGAAATATGAGTATTCCTTTTGTCAGTGGAGGGAGGAAAATCCCAGGGCCTCCATCCTGAGGTGTTCAGTCCCACCCGACAGGGAGGGGCTAGGTTTCAGGCCCAGCACATGATATCCCAGCATGCAACAGTCACAGGGAACACTGATTCCCAAGCGTCTTTATCGGGAGACTTTCCAGGTTATGAAAGGACAGCATGGTACAGAGACGGTTCAGTCTGGTCTTTGCAGGAAGTGGTGCTTGTACATTATTTCTGAAATTGCATAAACATACTCCAGCCGGTCAGCCTTACAGTGGGAGGGATGTTTGGGGGAGATAGTTAGTGCTCAGGTCCCTACAGGCTCTTGGCTCTCACAGACTCAGTTATGCATACATAATCATGCCATTTATGTAACAAACTGGGTTACTGCAACATAAATAATTTGTCTATCATCTCATGCACTGCAACTGCAGTCATGTTTCCCCTATTCCTTCCATCATTTTATTATGAGGAAACACTGTGCATTCAGACTGGTGCAATGCAAGGGCTAATGCATGGAAACTAAATACTTATAAGCAGTATTTTTTTTAATATCATTATTATTTTTCAATATTGTCAATGAAAAATGAAAAAGGAATGCCACAGTGTTTTTGGTGGAATTTAGATTCATGGCCTGATACAGTCTGTATAATCAGCATATTTATATGATGTGTGCATATGGATAAATCACTCCATAATATTTGCAAAAGCTAATCACTTATTTTTTCACTAATTACTGCCCGCTGCTGAAAGACCAATGATTTCTTCAAATAACATAATTGAACCCCGGAATTGTAATAGCCATTTCATTCAAAATTATGGAAGAGGCAAGTCATTATGAGGATATTCAGTGTTTAATTTTCATCAACTATACTCAGAAATTACTCTAGTAAAATTTATTTTAAAAATTACTGAAAAAATGACTCAGAGGGGGAATAATCAATGAGAAAACAAAACAACTGACCTCACTGACTAGATAAAAACATCAGTCAATCAATGTCAATCAATAGACACAGCAAAGATGTGAAGGTTCCTGAAATAAGTGTGAGATACAGGATACCTGGTAGATTTATAAAGCTATCAACTTTATAAAAGAGTAATAAGCCTTCTTATGCTTTACAGACCATTTATAAGCATTTATATGCTTTGTTAAGCATTAATAAGCCTTCATATGCTTTATATTTATTTAAAACCACTCATTATGCTGTCCAGCAGGTGGAAAATCCCAGATCAGGTACTGTGATTCTGTGTTCTGTCATCTGTGACTCAAACACTGTCACATTGGAGGGCTATACTCCTGCCTTTGGGCTTGAGCCAATTTATGCAAATCTCCATGAACATATTTACTGGAGAGTTAGAGAATCAACTAAATTGCCAATCTGCCATGACTCAATTATAATAACCATGGAAATGTTGAGGAAAAAAAAATGTAAATAAACTTTCGAAGCTCACAAAAACATACAAGCTACAGCATACTGCTCATTATTGATTGTAAAGCATGGCCGTAGTATACAGCACACTGCTCATTATTGATTGTAAAGCATGGCCGTAGTATACAGCACACTGCTCATTATTGATTGTAAAGCATGGCCGTAGTATACAGCACACTGCTCATTATTGATTGTAAAGCATGGCCGTAGTATACAGCACACTGCTCATTATTGATTGTAAAGCATGGCCGTAGTATACAGCACACTGCTCATTATTGATTGTACAGCATGGCCGTAGTATACAGCACACTGCTCATTATTGATTGTAAAGCATGGCTGTAGTATACAGGCCACACTGCTCATTATTGATTGTAAATACAACACATGGCCGCTCAGTATACAGCACACTGCTCATTATTGATTGTAAAGCATGGCCGTAGTATACAGCACACTGCTCATTATTGATTGTAAAGCATGGCCGTAGTATACAGCACACTGCTCATTATTGATTGTACATGGCATGGCGTAGTAGTATACACAGTACACTGCTCATTGATTGATTGTACAGCATTATTGGTAAAGCATGGCCGTAGTATACAGCACACTGCTCATTATTGATTGTAAAGCATGGCCGTAGTATACAGCACACTGCTCATTATTGATTGTAAAGCATGGCCGTAGTATACAGCACACTGCTCATTATTGATTGTAAAGCATGGCCGTAGTATACAGCACACTGTATACAGCACACTGCTCATTATTGATTGTACAGCATGGCTCATTATTGATTTTAAGTATACAGCACACTGCTCATTATTGATTGTGCTCATTATTGATTGTAAAAACATGGCCGTAGTATACAGCTCATTGTTGATTTAAAAGCACTGCTCTCATTATTGATTGTAAAGCATGGCAGCACAGTATACATGGCTGTATTATACACACTGCTCATTATTGATTGTAAACCATGGCATGGCCGTAGTATACAGCACACTGCTCATTATTGATTGTAAAGCATGGCCGTAGTATACAGCACACTGCTCATTACTGATTGTAAAGCATGGCCATAATGGGATCATGCTTTGGGACTGCTTCATTTCAACTGGGACAGAAGCTCCTTCAAGATCAGGTAATGAACAGCACTGAATTTCAAGGTATTTTGGGATTGTTTTCCGTGGCCTTTGTCAGAAAACTGAAGCTGGGGAGGGCCTTCACCTTCAATCATGACAATGACCTGAACTACACACCTAAGTACACCAAGGCAGAGCTTCAGGGAAGAAAAATTAAAGTCTGGGAATGCCCAAGTCAGAGCACATACCCCAATTCCATGAAAAACAGAGCAATTACTTAAATTGGGCTTTATACGGGAGATCCACTGGTAATTCATGGAAATTTCACTTTTTTTGCATGGAGTATGAAAAATTTATGAAGACTAGATACAGAAAGTTCAAACTTTCTGCTGCTGTCAAAAGCAGGGGGGTGTTGCAGATTTTTTATTAAAAATTTTCTAAATAATTGAATGTTTGTTTTTACTTTCCTGATTTTTGTTAGCTGGAAGTCACATTAAAGACAGAAATAGTCTGATATTTAAGTTGTAATTATTTATAGCTTTTCATGTCAAAAACCCATAAATTTAATGAGGTTCTATGGACCAGTCGTTTCCCAGCTCAGTCCTCGGGACCCACTGCGTATGCAGGCTTTTGCTCCAAACTATCGCAAAATTAACAAGCTATCATTTTCTCTTAATCTGTTGTTTTTAATGGAAGAAAAACATTTCACCTCCTAAAACCATGTTGAGAGAAACGGTTATAAGTTCCATGATGGTTATAATTTCCAGGACTCACTGCAAAACAAATAACCTTACGGGTATAAATAAAGTTCCTTGACCTTGACCTGGATGTTTCAAAGCCCAACATTCATTGAGAGTTTATTTTGCGATATTCCAAGTAAGCAATTCAAGCCAAAGTGCCAGTACTGGTTGTTTTAGAAAGCATGTGCCCACAATTTCAGTTAGAAGCCAATTGACCAACTTTCCACACTTTGTCCTTTTTTAAGAGATGTGGGCCAAAGGGTCTATTTTTCAAAAAATCAGTTCACACAGAAGGAGCTGGATAAGCAAACTTTTTATTATACCCCTGATGAGGAAATGTCGGGGGTATATAGTTATATACCACGAATTTTGTCCGTCCATCATTCCGTCATTCTGTCCGAAACATTATTTGTCCGATCGATATCTCGAATAGTATTCATTGGATTATTTACATATTCTCTACCACAGGGAGAGGTGCAGTGCAAAGTGTCGGCCATCTGGGATGATTTTTCACAAAAATATTTCCGTTTTCCTGTTTTTGGACTTAAACATTTTCAAGTGGGTTCAATGTCAATTTGTCCAATCAATATCGCAAAAATTATACATTGGATTCTTTTCAAATTTGGCATACCTATTACCTACCACAGGCAGAGATGCAGTGCAAAGTGTCGGCCATCTAGGATGATTTTATACAAAAATATCGCCGTTTTCCTGTTTTTGGACTTAGACATTTTCAAGTGGGTTCAATGTTAATTTGTCCGATCGATATCGCAAATATTATTCATTGGATTCTTTTCAAATTTGGCACACACATTTTCTACCACAGGGAGAGGCATAGTGCAAAGTGTCGGCCATCTGGCATGATTTTTCACAAAATATTGCCGTTTTCCTGTTTTTGGACTTAGACATTTTCAAGTGGGTTCAATGTCAATTTGTCCGATCGATATCACAAATATTATACATTGGATTCTTTTCAAATTTGGCACACATATTCTCTACAACAGGGAGAGGAGCAGTGCAAAGTGTCAGCCATCTGGGATGATTTTTCACAAAAATATCGCTGTTTTCCTGTTTTTGGACTTAAACATTTTCAAGTGGGTTCAATGTCAATTTGTCTGATTGATATCTCAAATATTATTTAATGGATTCTTTTCAAATTTTTCACTCATAGTTTCTAAAATATGGAGAGGTGCAGTGCTAAGTGTCATAGATGTGTTGTTATTTTTGTCAAAATTGATTTTAGGAATGTGATCATTTCTATAATCACCAACGGAAAAAGCATGATTGGGGTTGTCGGGGGTATTAGTAAGCTCTGCTTACTTTTTCACTTGTTGGGCCTAAAATTGGATAAGGTGTGTAAGTTAGACATATTAAAAGCTTTTTGACCATCTCAAGTGGAGACATGGTGAAATCATACCTAAAATGAGGGCTCTGAAGGGTCCGTTTGCCCTGTGACCATCTTTGGGACCCACCCATAACCCAATTAATGATCTGGTGTCCCTGAAAATCATCTGAGTTACAGCAATGTCATCATATTTGATGAAGAAATTGTCAAAAAGCCTTCAAACGCACAAATCTTAATTACCTGGACCCACCAATAACCCAAAAATCATTATCGCATGAAACAAAATCCAGTTTTAAAGGGTTAATATTGTGTACACTGGAACTAGTATCCCATTTTGTAAGCATTGGTTCCAAGACAGGAGGCAATCAATGACCGTTTTATCAATTTTTAGCCCTGTAGCTCATATAAAAGAGAAAGTTATGGGACTCTAGATATGATTATAAATTAAGAGCAGGAAAAAAGTAGGCGTGGCAACCAAATATCCCAGGGCCATAGTGTCAAAATGACAAATGGTATGAAGCAGAAATTTTGGATTCCATCACTGGGGTCAAAAAATAATTTTAGCATTTTTTTCAGTCAAATCTGAGAGATGTCACTGGGGAAGGTTCTGGAATCTGTGTGAATTGACGTGGAATGACCCCACCATAAATTTTCAGTTGGATTGAGATCTGGACTATATGCTGGCCATGTCATTGAGTTTTCTGAAAAAAATCTGTTACATCTTTGCTCTTTGGCAAGACACATTGTCATCCTGAGAAATCACTTCACCAAATTTATTTTCTATTGATGAAATCAGAAAATGGTCCTAAATCTCAATGAGGTCATGATTACCATCTCTCTTGGTCCTTTACCTGACATGCTACCCCATATCGTAAATGAATGGGGATATTTGCTTGTTTTCTTCCAGCAGTCATATTTAATTGTTTCATTGGAAAAACACCAGACAAAAATTCCTGCATCATCACCTTGGCAAATGCAGATTTGTGACTCGTCACTGAATATCACTTTCATCCACACTTCATGATTGCTTTCCTTCAGCCCACTGTAACTTTGCTTTATTTTGTTTAGGTTCAAGTGCTGGTTTTCATTTGGCTTTTCTGTTTGTAAAACCCATTTAATTCAGCCAATTTATTTGATTTCCATCTCAAAAATCGACTCCTTTTTCTGGCCAATTGTTTTTCATTTGTTTTGTTGTGCATTTTCTATTTTCAAGGCATATTGCTTTGAGTTTTCTGTTCTGTTGCTTTGACGTCTTCCATGGTCAGCCCGTATGTTTTCCTTTTATAATCTTCTTTATTTAAACTTGCACCAAATTTTATACACGGCTGTCTGGGAACAACCAACATCGTTTGCTACTTTCCATGTTGAGGGAGCAGTTTTATAATTTCAATTGCCGACTCTGTTGTTAGTGCCACGCTTCCTCTCAAGTGCTCTCTTTTAACTGCAAACTAATTTGCAGATTCAGATTTATGCTGGCGCATCTTTTAAAAATGCCAATTACAAGTTGATTCCATAATCTTTTCCTCAACATTGAGTGATTCCATTTTTTTCCTGCACTCGATTATGAAAACAATGCCATTAATTAAAGTAATTTAATCTAATTTGTTTAAGGTGTCTTTTATGAAGCCTGAATCTGAATGTTTTGTTAAAAAAATTGTTTTGTGTCATATCTGCAATTTTTTTATTTGCTACAAAGTATAAAAGCTGGATGATCATCCTCTAAGTGTGGTGATTCTATCATTTTTGCCAAGGGTTATAAACCTAACTGGGGAAATGCATGCGCTGTCAATCATAATAATCTGTCAATGATAACTATACACCTCCTTTATATCATATCAAATGACAAAAAAAACCCGAACATCAGAAAAAATGAACACTTGAACATCAGCATGATAAGATCTATTTAAAATGACAAAAACCATCCTTACAAAAAAATTTTTTGACTCATACTTTTTTAGTGTGATCAATGTCACGAACATGGAAGGGGCGGGTTTATAACCTGTACAGCAGCCAGCCGCTCGCTGGTGATCGAGATGTTTTGGCCTCACTTCTGGGGAGCTGTTGGCTTGTCCATCCTTATATGCAGTCAGTGACTTAACTGGAAAACATTACGCATATTGCAATAGACCTGGACAGATTCATCAACAACTATTACTGTGATCCGCTATGGAAAACAGTAGACTCCACCAGGCTGACAACTCGTTGAAGAGGAAAAACTGACTCCTATTCTAGTGCCGATGATATACTCACGGCAGATATCGAGATCAGTGTATTTGATCACAACTCAAAAACAAATAAGCAGAAACAGGGGTCAATGTTTGCGACAGAACAGGAAGAATTGGCTGAATGAAATGGGATTTACATACAGAAAAGCCCAATTAATACCAACACTAACACCTGAACAGAAGAAAGTAAGGTTACAGTGAGCTGAAGAGAAGCAATAACGAAGCGCGGATGATTTGATGAAAGTGATAGTCAGTGATGAATCACGAATCTGCATTAGCCAAGGCGATGATGCTGGAACTTTTATCTGGTGTCATTCCAATGAAACATATAAAGATGACTAGGCAAAGAAAACAAGCAAATTTCCCCATTCATTTATATACCTTTATGTAAGGTAAAGGACCAGAGCAAATGATTTGATTTGATTTTATTTTGATCTATTTTAGCCATTGGCTTATCTTCCAAGAGTCCACAATTAAAAGAAAACATATAATAATTCATACATAATGTACAAAACATACATTAGCATAATCTGCATACATATCCTCACATAAAAACACATTTATCCAAAAGAATATTCATTCACATAAAATATCAAAACTCTACAAACCTATTAAGTATACAATACTTTAATGGAACAGTTTAAAAATATGAAAACAATCTCATTATCACCAGTTACTAAACTGCCTGAGAAATTATTGTAGTGAATTCCATAATTTAACAGTTCTGAGGATAAACGACTTCCCATCTCATTATTTATTTTTGGTGGTACATAATAATTTTCATCTCTCATTCTTATATTAATTTCATGTTTTTCACGTACTAATACCAATTCGTTCTGAAGATCAACTGGCCTTTTGAACTTTTGAATTTTTGAAATTAGTGCAATAGAATGTTGTCTCACATGCTGTACTACCAAAGGCCATCCCATTATAGTGTGTAACTCCCTCACTCCTTTAACAAACCCACACCTTAGAACCATTCTAGCAGCCTTATTTAGTGTGATCTGCAAATGATTAATCATTACCTCAACAGTCAATGCACTGGTCTGCTTTTAAATTTTTTGATTCCATGAAAAGAAAATATTTCGTAAAGGAATTAAGTTTTTCTTCAGGAAAGGCATATCAACCCAATGACATGGTCAGCAAACAGTCTGGATCTCAATCCAATAAAAATAAAAATTTATGATGGAAATTTAAAAAAAGATCCATAACAATTCCCATCCTCCAAAGCGGATTTGTCAACAGCTATTGGAGAAAGTTGGAACCAGCGTGATGGAGAATAATGTTTTTCATTAGTGAAGTCCATGCCTCTGTAAGAACAGACTGTCAGTCCTCAAGTGCAGACAGCTGGTCAGTACAATGGTGTTAATGGGAGTGGAAAACAGGGTCAAACAATCTGAATCAGAAGCCAGGTCTGGAATGCAGTACAAGGAAGTAGGCAGAAACAAGATCAACGCAGTCCAGCATTCACAAGCCAAACTGTACGACTGCGAAGCCAAAGGGAAGATCCAAAGGAGAAGTCAAGGAGGCAGCGGAAGTCAAAACCACAAGTCAAAAACGCTCAGGGAAAAGACAAGCTAGTAAATCATGGAACATCAGAGAATCAAAACTGGGAAGCAGGAGGCTACAAACCACTGGGAAGAGACTCAGGAAAACTGAGGGAACAAACACGCAAAGTGCTAGTAAACATGCAGGGAGAAACTAAGCAGGGGGTGAATGGGGAACAGGTGAGAGCACTCAGGAATGAGTCAGAGGCAGGAGGGCAGAGAGGCAAGGAGTGACTGGGGGGTGTGTCTACATACAAGGGAACTAATGGGAGGAGAAGTAATAACAAGTGGGCGGAGCTGCAAAGGAGGGAACAGGGCGTGGCTGTAACCGAGGGAATGAGTCAGCAGTGAAGTAAACGGAGAGTGTGGGGAGCGCAGATGGAGAAAAGAGGCACGTGAGAACTAAACAGGGGCTAAGGACAAAAACAAAAGCACATGGGAACTAAATACAGTAATTTAATACAAGGGGACAGGCGAAACAAAATACAATAAAAACACATGGTAACGGGTAGAAACACTGACAGCCTCAAAGAATTCAGGCCGTCATAAAAGCCCGAGGAGGAGCAACGAAATACTAATTCTGTTTTTTTTTTTCATTCTGTTGATGATTCCATAATTTTTTCCACTACTTGATTGTGAAAAAATATGCCATCAATTGAAATAATTCAATTAAAATTTGTTTGAGGTGTGCTTAATGAAGCCTGAATGATAAGCTAATAAACAAAAACATTATGTTGTGTCATATCAAATAATTTTTTTTTGTTTGCTGTGAAGTAAAAAAGATGGATAAACATACTCTTAGTGTGGTGAAAGTGAATTGTCCATAAAAACACAACTGCTTTAAAAACACCATGATTTCAACAACTCTGACTGCCTGGTGGAAAATCAGCAAAACTCTAGGTTACACAATGAATCCCTGGAGATAACACTCCACTATGACATAAGCCTGGCATTGGACTCAACAAAACCCCATTTAGATTCAGCACATGGAACCAAAACGGTATCATACACCCTTACCGTGTCTTTCAGAATAACACATTTGTTACTTTTCCGGACCTCGCCCAGAAGTTTGGGATCAGTGAAACACAATACATTCAATACCTCCATATGAAATCTGTTTTAAGTTCTAAAATTAACATTATTGATGACAACCTACTGCCTTCCCCTCTAATGGAAGAAATGTACAAACTAACAAATCCCTACTCAACAGTGCTGGGATTTCTTTTCCCGCGTGAAATTTGATAAACTGTGGCCTACCCTGGGACTCTCCCCAGAACCCATCCACGGGACATCACATGACTGCACTCACATTCAATGTGATAGAGAATTAAAGCAGCTTCTATTTATTCATTTTACTCAGGGACAGAGCCACCCATAATCTTTCACAGGGGCCAGGAATAGCTACCTTACAGTGGCTCAAGTGTGTCGTGAGATGGGCTGGGTGCTGCGTTTCAATTCACCGTGTCCAACTTTTTAACAACAAAGACACATTACCTAAGAAATTGCCAACAGTAAATTGTGATTATGATATTTGAGTGTTTTTTTTTTTTTTTGAGGTCTTGCTGGACACAATATAGTGTACAACACAAAAAACATAGTGCTTGGATCAATCCAATGTCGCCCAAACAAGCATTGCCCCCAGACTAGTGCTACCCCCATGGATCAAGTCTAATGATCTTACACAATGGTAGATCTCCAGGAACGGGGTTCGTTACCACTGTTCCCCTTCCAGACTATTTGTCAGTCTTTTATCCAGTGTGCTTGGTCTACCCCCAATGCATCTCTCTGATTGGCCCAGTGTGCTTGGTCCCTGGTGATCTTACATGGCCCAGTGTGTTTGGTCCCTGGCGAATCTCTCTGATTGGCCCAGTGTGTTTGGTCTCCTGGCGTACTGATTGGCCCAGTGTGCTTGGTCTCCAGGATTGGCCCAGTGTGTTTGGTCCCTGGCTAATCTCTGATTGGCTGTTCCAGCAATTTAAATGCCTTCCAGGGAGTCACATGGATGAAGTGTTAGTCCCTTTATCCCAGTGTGTTTGGTCCCCTGGCGTAATCTCTCTGATTGGCCCAGTGTGTTTGGTCCCCTGGCGTAATCTCTCTGATTGGCCCAGTGTGCTTGGTCCCCTGGCGTAATCTCTCTGATTGGCTCCTGAAATCCTAAAGTATCTCACCCACTCTGACGCCCCCAGTTTGACAAGGCAAAAAAGAGCAAAGTTTCCCTAAATTAGCTTCTCTCAATTACTGGCCCACGGAACTCCATTACGCTAGTTTTTGTTCCAATCACAATTACCAGATTTCTTACGCCCAAGTGCCAATTTTTTTTTTAACTATGCTTTTCATGTTTTTAGGGATTACTCACTCTCTTCAACCACATTGTGTCAGAAATTTCTATGGACGCCACGAAGAACAAAAGCCCAAATTCACACTGTACAATTTAGCAAGTGATTACATAAAGACAGGTAAAATATATATTTTAACCAATCAGGCGGAGGTGAGTCATCCGGCTTCTAACTGGTGAAAAAGCCTTAATGATGAATAAATCTGTAGGTAGATAATGAAGATCTCAAAAGCAAAGCTAATCGTAATGAGGGAAGCCTGCATTGTGTTAAGAAGTTTGAGGGATGAAGCTTAATGGAACTGAAACACGTCTTAAAAACTTTAATTGAACAAAAAACTTAGTTGGACTGAGGTCCATTATACACTGGGGTTCCCCAGAACTCGAGAGCTGCCGCCATAGGCCATAAAAAAAATGCTAAAACAGATAAAAAGATAAAATGCAAAGCATCGAGCGAGGATGCAAGTGCTAGATGCAGCCAACCTCCTGAAAAAAAAAAAAAAAAAACATCTGCAATGCAGTTTTAGGCTGATTTAACTTTTATGCTCCACCACGCTGGGCCCTGCGTCCTACACTGTACATCGGTTAGGGTGCTTAAATGCTACGCTAATGGCTCATATTGTCCACCCCACTGCCGTTTGATAGCAGTTTAGCGACAGCCGGAAGGCATAATGGTGGTAGTGAATGCCAACAGAGAGGAGTGCGGGCCGGATCTGTAGGACGGGCAGGCAGTCCTTAAACTCAGGAAAACTTGCAGGGCTCATTCACAAGAGCAGGGAAGCACAGGTGTCATAAAACCTCTCTCTCTTTCCTCTGAAGTTCTGATGAAGATTGAAGATGGGAACAGGCACAGTAGGTGAGTAAAATGTCAATCATTTATGGAGCGCTCTGCGTACACACTGTGTACACACATATTCACAAGCGACTCTCATCTAAAGGTCTGTACACACCTCTCTCCCACACACATATTCCTTCAAGCACACACACACACTCTCTCTCATTCTCATTCTCTCCCCATCTCTCTTGTTCTCTCACATCCAAGAAAGTTTGAGGGAATACCACAGTTCTCATGAGAGCACTAATGTTTTTATGCTGCAGTAATAGGGTCAGTAATGAATTCAGTAATTAGCTTTCCCATCACCTTGGAACCCCCCCCCACCCCCACCAATTCTCACCCCAGCCCCCCCGTTCCCTCTGGGCCCCAGGCATAAGAACATATGCTCCTATTCTTCACAGTTTACAAAATGTTCCTAACGCCATGTTTAACCAATGCTGCAAAGAACTCAGACTCTTCCAGGGCAAAGAGAGCTCTAACCAGGAGATGCCAAACTGTGCTTCTCAAGCTGTGTCAAGCTCCACAGTAATTAAAGCACCTCGTGCTAAAAGGACTTAAGTCACAGATTCACACACCATGGGGTAAGAATGGGAGCCCGTCTTTGAACTGACCGAAGTCAATTTTCTCAATTCTCTTACAATAGACATTGAGTGACTTAAGTAGTTTTAGCACCAGGTCTTCAGTCAGCGTATTGTATGGATCTATCATTTATCCAGACCCTTTTTTACTCAAAGTAGACGTTTTGTAACTTAATTACTTCTAGCACCAGAGTGTTCAATGGCTTCATGCAGTTCCACGAGGCACCAGTGCAGTTTCTGTGCTCAAGAAATAATGTGAGGAAAAGGAATTTGATTGGTCATACCTGCCAATTACAGATAATGTAGTATTTGGTGAGCTCTCCTGTCCCTGATAAACTACTTTCTCAGGGACTGATTTTCAAATACATACCTGCCGACTTATCTTTGAGAACTTTTTCAGTGAACTTCCAAGCTTCATTTACATAATATAATGAGAAACCATTTGGAGCAACTCAGAGAGAAAATATCTGTGTTCTTTTGAACAAATACTCAGGAACTGTAGTGCAGGGAGGGGACAGGGAGAAGTGACTGAGGGAGGGGACATGGGGAGGTGACTGAGGGTGATGGTGGAGGAGGGAGGTGAGAGAGGGATGCAGTAAAGGGAGGACACAAGAGGAGGTGACAGAGGCGATAGAGGAAGGAGGTGCCTATGGAAGGAGGAGACAGGAGGAGGCGACTGAGGGAGACAGTAGAAGGAGGAGACAGGAGGAGGTGACTTGGGGAGAGTGTAGAGGGCAGGGATGACTTGAAGGAGATGGTAGAAGGAGGAGGCGACTGAGGAGAAAGGTGGCAAAATGAGGAAGTGAGGAAGGTAATAAAGGAAGGAGGTGGTGTTAAGGATCATATTTCAGTATTACATACACACACACACACACACACATGCACACAGAAGACACACGTGCACACACACACACACACACACACACACACAAGCCGTTTATTTCTTCTTTGGTTAATATCTGTTCAATTGATTTAATCAATATCTGTTCCGTATGATTCAATCAATATCTGCTCAGTCATCAGCATTATTCAGTATTATTCATCAGTAATGGTATAGTTATGCATGCTTGCTTCATGTAAGTAGTTTTGATTATAGCAGCACAGCTATATAAGTTATATGAATTAGAAATATGTATAACCAATATTAGACTGTAAGAGGGGTATAATCTTTTGGTTGCAGTTCTCAGGGCACGTAGGCAGTGTTTTGGTTTGCCTGCCTCTGGGACGACCTATGACTCATTTAAAGTCCTCTTAAACAATGAAGTTGCCTTGAATTAGTTATTTTGCAAAGGATGCCAACCAATGAGAAAAGAGGAAAACAAGTAAGATGCAGACATTACATGATTGTACCATTGAAAAACAAGTAAGGAGCAGACATTACGTCATTGAACCATTGTATCATGTGATGAAGGTATGAAGATTGGGTGTGAAAAGTAGAATGTCACTTCTTCTTGCGCAACAAGAGCTTGGCATTGTACTGGCTCATATACCAAAATAAAGTCTAATTTTCTGAAGAGTCTGTTTCTCTCCAATAGTTTAAAGATGGGGGAACCTTGAAAATGCAAAAACATATCTGAATGGAAACCACAGCAGAGGCAGAGAAAACTGGAGGAGGTGACTGGGGAAGCGACGTAAATGAAAACCTTTTCCTAACCAGCGCATGGCTCACACAGGTATTACACAGAGGACACCTCTTTTAGACTAATGGAGCTTTTGTAACATGAACCAAACTCAGATAGCTTTATACTGATGCCATACAGACAGTTTCTCCAAAAGCAAGAGCAAACAAGAGGACGTCCATTAAGCCGTTAAAAATTTTGAAATAAAATTTCAGTGTCTCATGCAGCTCCATAATTTAAGATTCCCTTGAAAAACAGCCACATTTTTTGTGAGTCTGACGGAAGCGGCTTGATTAAAAAATGAAAAAGCACAGCTTTAAACTCTATAACCTAACAACACATAAATTACTCCATGAACAGTGATCTGGGCTTCGACTGGCACAGTGAGAAGGATACATGTTCTCCATCCCATAATCAGATTCACTGCAGATTCCATATTTGGCGTGGCCCATAAAGGTGCGGATTGGTTCAGCCTGTCACATGACTTGCATGCAGCTGGTGAGGAGTAACTATTTTCCAAGCTGTGACATGTGTGCTTAATATTAAAATCAGTTCCACTAATTACTACATTGCATTAATTACTCAATAATTAATGCCACATGAATCTAAAGACTTGTCTAATTAAAGTGGATTAATTAATAAATTAATTTATTTTTTAGTTAATTTCATTTCCTGTGAATCTGAACAAATCTTCGGAGAATAATCTCCCACATTATGTGACCTGTAATGGGGAATAAGTGTTGGGAGTGATTGAGCACAATTGACGGGCTATCTGACTCTGCTTTTCTGTTATTATACTGTTCTGATCCACTCATTTCCCAGCCAAAATCCCCAGACATTCTCACTTCAGAAGATTCACATTGGTAAACATGTGGACTCACTGAGTACACAAAAGTTAAACATTCCATGAGCAATGAATCGTAGCTTATTAAGACCTGCAGCTCTATCCAACCATTAGCATGTTCAAATTAAACAGTAATCACAAAACATTTGGGAATTTTATAGAACAGCGAAGAGCATAAATCTTTTGTTCTCTCGTTTTCTTGAAAAAAAAAAAATCTTAATATACTTATTATCTTTTTTAATTTGGGTTTAATTGGTGTTTTGGGATCACAGAGTCTGTTATTGACACAATGAGCAGCGGAGCTTGAAATAGCCATCTTAATCATGCGAGGCACAGAAGGAGATTTCTACTCGGTGTAACTCTAAAAAAGGGTCATGTGCTCATGACGATGAATAGAAAGCCGGGGTTAGGGGTTATTATTTACTGCTATCCACACTGGTGTTGGCTGGTATTCTCTCCACCGTGTGAGTCTGTGTGTGCGTGCACGTCATCATGGAAAAATGTGGTCCACATCTAAAGTTAGGTCCATAAATATTTGGACATTGACAATATCATTATGATTTTAGCAGTCTACCATAGGATATTGACGTTGAAATTAAATAATAAATATGAGTTCAAAGTGAAGGCACTCTGCTTCAGTTTGAGGGTCGACACATCAGAAATTGGATGGACAGTGTAAGAATTACACCATTTTTTTCAACGATCCTCCATTTTTGGGGACCAAAACTATTTGGACAATTTGATGCTCGGCTGTTCCATGGCAAGGTGTGTTTTCTTCATTTAGAAGTGGACACAGAAAAGGCCAACAATTGATTTCAAGAGTTACATTTTCATTTGGAATCTGTTGCTGTTATCTTTCAATATGAAATCTAAAAAACTGACTGTGCCAGCAAAGAAAGTCATTATTAAGTTGAAAAATCAAAAACAGAGAAACCATTATGTGTGACCAGCTGAACTTTCTGGTATGTTCTTGAAGAGAAACAAAGCGCCGATGAGTTCAGGAATACATAGAATCGTGCTGCAGGCGCTGTAGCTCACTTGGTTCATTTTAGGCTTTAGTGTTATGTAAGCTGGCAAGTGGCAGTATTTTCTATGCTTGGGTGCAACATTGGGACAATGAAGACACCTTTTGCAATTTTTGTAGGAAAAAAAACCTATATAACTGTAAGCAGTAACTACGGGGTCCAAGCAACATGAGGTAATCATCAGTCTTGAAGCAGTGAGGACACAAATTGTGCAAGTTTTTCAAATTATTTCCAGTTCATGGCACATAACTGTGCATAGAATACTTTGCCCTGCAAATTTCGGGTGGATTAGTCATTGCCATGTCTTTGAAATAGCAGCTGTTATCTGATTGACAAATAGCACCCAGATATTTAAAGACTATTAGATCCTCATACTAGAGATGCAACATGCAAGATTAGAAACATTGAGTCGAATGGTTTAAAACAAATACACAATTCATTGTTTTTCTAACTTCAGCACCATATATTGGCCAATTGGAATCAAATTTGTTGTGCCTCTCTATAGCGCCACCATTTGGCCAATTAAAGTAATTTGCATTAAAACTGCCCTTTTTCACATCCTTAACAATAATATAAAGTTTCATGACTGATGACAGTTAAAGTGAGCATAGGGGCTAATGAAATTTAATTGGCTGATGTCGGCCATCTTGTTTGAACTATCACTTTATTCTCATAGGTTTTCGTGGCAACCTTCACCATTATGAAGCATGCAAAATTTAAAGTTACTTGCACAATTTGTTGAAGAGTTATGACCATTTGTTTGCCATAGCACCACCTTCGAAGTGATTTAAACTAAATTCAGTGTGATGAATTTGCATGGCCTGGAGATGTGAGATCTCAAGTTTGTTAATGATTGGACATTGCATTGAGGAGTCATAGCTCTTTATATGAATATAGGCCACTCCCTTAAATTTTGTGTGAATTGATCTCTCCGTTTAGGAAGAAATGAAAAATCTAATGTTTTGCAAACAATTCAAAATGGCGAAAAGTTTGCAAATACAAAAATGGTTGTAGCTTACATAGATTCATCTTGACCCACAGAATGTAACAAAAAGAATTTTGTTTCTACAACCTATAGGTTAGAAGTTATTTCCCAAGAAATATTGTACCTCTCTTTAGCGCCGCCATATGGCAAATCAAAGTAATTTTAATAAAAATAGCTCTTTTCCACACCTTTAACAAAAATATAAAGTTTGATGATCTCAGGTGACAGCTAAAGTGAATAAAATGGTTACTGAAATTTGATTGGCTGATGTTGGCCATGTTGTTTCATTCGTCAATTTGTTCTTAGAGATTTTCATAACAACCCTGACTCACATGAAGCATGAAAAATGTCACGTTGACCGGACAAGTGGTTTAGGAGTTAACACCATTTGTTTGCTATAGCCCCACCTATGGAAGGATTTACACCAATCAAACAATTTGTAATCTGTACATCCATATGTACCTCCCCTCCAAATTTAACAGTGATCCCTTCAGTGGTTTGGCAGAAGATCAAAGTTAATGCAGATGCTGACGCTGTGTGATTGCATAAGCTCTCTTTGGCCCATTGGACCAAGTGAGCTAAAAAGGCCAGGAAGACCACAGATAGTGGATGACAGAAGAATTCTTAACCTGGTTTCGAACAAACCCTTCATAACAGTTGGCTAGGGGTGCATTCTCTAAAAGCATAGTTGCTAACTAAGTTAGCAACTTACATCGTTTGTCCATGCACAGTCCAATGGTTCCAACTATGTAAGTTAGCATCCATGATTTCGGGAAACGCGCCCCAGATCGACGACCATCTCTAGGAGGTAAGCGTATCAGTAAGTAAGCAATAAAGAGAAAACTTTACCTGAGTAAATACAGAGGGCTGACATTAACATGTAAACCATTGATAAGATTCAAAAAAGGAAACTTGTAAAAAAAAAAATCTGAAAATGCCTGTATAGTAGTTCTGGAACAACATCCTATGGACCAACGAGACAAAGATGAACTTATACCAGTAAGACAGGGAAAGAGGGATATGCAAAAGGGAAGGAAGGGTTCATAATCTGAGTCACACCACCTCCTCTGTAAAGAAAGGTTACATATGGGCATGTATGGCTGCTAACTGAGCTGGTTCCTTGTATCTACTGATGATGAGACTGTTAATAAAAGCTGGAGGAGGAATTCTGAATTACATAGGTCAATAACATAACAACTACCTCTGGGGAACGCTTTACAGTGCAGATTGACGTTGACTTATGAGCATACTGTGAAAACAACTGAGATTTTTCAGGCAAAGTAGGGTAATGTTCTACCATCGACAAGTCAATCATATGACCTGAATCCTATTGCGCAGGCGTTTCACTTGCCGAAGGCAAACACCCCAAGACAGCTGCAGTGCAGGCCAGGCCAAGCATCACCAGGAAAGAAACCTCATGTCTGGTGATGTCTATGGGTTCCACACTTCAGTCATTTGACATTGAGTATTAAAAATGACAATTTAATTATTATGTCAGTTGTACAATTACTTTTGAGCCCCTAAAATGGATGAGGCAGTGCATACAGTGGATGTAATTAATAAATGGTTCAGACAATATATTTTTTAAAACTTCAAATTGAAGTTGAATGTCTGCACTTCAATGGTTGTTTCTTTTCAAATCCATTGTGGTGGCATACAAAACTAAAACAATGAAAATTGTGTCTCTGTCAAAATATTTAAAGATCTAACTGTATGTAGTGGGAACTATCACAGAAGCGGTTTTGTGTAATTTGCCAGGTGTTTATATGTCTGTGGCATCAAAACCGTCGAAGATGCCATCACTAACTTCACAGGAGTGAACCTAAAATCACAATGAAGGTCTGGTTTGAAGAGAAGCATGGTCTGAGCAAGGGCATCAGAAATCGGAAGGTAGGCAGAGCAGCTGCTGTGATCCCATCGCAAGATGGTCTCTAGAGGGGAACAATATTTATTTTCATAATCTAGAAAATCTAATAAAAGTTAAGCAGTCTGGATTTATGTGTATTACAGCTTTTTAGCCTTTTCCCTCATTTACTGGGGTTTCAACATTTTCCTTTTGAAGGTTGGAATCATTAAAAGGAGAAAAGAAAAACTCTGGAACATTTCCTGAAGTGCGGTGGGTATGGTCGGGTTTACAAGCACGGTGTAATCTGCCGTGTTGAAGCCCCATTTAACCGTATATAATTTCATAGCATGTAGTCATGACCGACTGGGTCAAAGCACCACACTCTGAGTGATGAGGTTGTACCTTGCAGCTGGGCAGTTGGACCAGAACAATATGCCTTGTTTTTTCCTCATGCAAGCTTAAGTGAACAGATGGGAATAAACTGATTTTTTTACAGAGTGACATTGGTTTTTCCTGTGTTTTTGCATATGACAGTTTGAAACATTCGTAATTAATTCAAATTTCAACTTCATTTAGTTGAAAATTCTTCTTTTACACAAGAGAAATGAGATCACACCAGCTGCTCTTCCTAACCCCCTACTCCTGGTGCCCTCGCTTGGACCACAGATATCTCCAAACTCAACCTTCAGCTTGATCTGAACTACACACCTGGAAAGTTCTACCACTGCATCTTGCACGGTTGTAATGCTATCATGGTGACAATGATTCGGCGCAGACAGAGGGAGATATGAATCAGTTGCATGGACTAACAGCTTGCAAAAATTTTGGTAATCAAAATTAAAATCTTGTGGCCAGAGAATTCAATTTTGAATATCACAAGCCAAGTTTCAACAACCATTTCTGAGGAAGTTATGGCTGACAATTGGATTATGATTTTTGGCAACCTTGACTTTTGACCAAGGTTGGCAAGTTGCTGTCCATTTTTAGCTATAAGACTAATGCCCACCTATCATGCAATTTATATGGAAGTACCTCGTAAAAAAATGTGCTTCACGGGGGCGAAGGCAATACCCCTTAGCCCCGACACACTGAATCAAAGTTGAAGGTGTTTCAAATCAAAGTTTGAGCCAGAGTGAAAGGTAATCGTGGTACAAAACCTGGACGAGGTACGCCTACCCACCAAGGCAAGTCCACATATGCAAAATCAAGTTCCTAACCCAAGCGGTTTGAGACAAATGGCGTGGACAATGGCTGGAAGCCCGGACGCCCGTCCACCCGCCCGCCCGTCTGCGAATGGGACGACAATACCCCTCCGTCCCTTAGTTGGGGCTGAGGGATAAAAAGTGGCTTCAGTAATTATTAATAGAAATCGACAAATTCCCATTGCTTTTAATAGGAAAATGTCATTGCCATGGAAACCGGAAGTGAACGAACGGATTTCAGCCATATTATAAAGACATACGGATATCCCTGATAAAATGTCATCTATCAAATTTGAAGACAGTCCGATGAACACTGACAATTTAATTGATATTTGAAACTTTTCGCCTGACCCCTGTGACTTTAGCTCCCTACTGCTAAAGAGGGGGTGACTGACCTGCTTTCAAATCAAATATATGATGCAGTGTTGAAAGGAAAATTAAATTAGTTTAGTATAAATTCAATCAGACCAAGGGAAAGTTATTGAGAAAAAACAACATTGAAACTTTGCCCTATATCTTTGTGAACTTTGACCCACTTTTACAAAAATCACGAGCTTTCTACTCTGGACCAAGGCCAGTGTGTGACGTTTCTTGTGTGTGCTTGTGTGTGAAGTTTCCTGAAGGTTGGTATTGAGCTCAAAGCTACAGAGCTGTTATAAGCAAGCAAATAAACAAACTCAGCTGACCAATATGCTTGTAGGAACTGAAAATTTTGGCAAGCAACAAACCCAACTGATTAATATGTTTGTTGAAATTGGAAACACCAAGCAAGTCGCTCAAAACCTCTCCTGTGGTAGTTGCCACTACTAGGTGCCTCCAGGACCATATTTTGCCATGAGGACAGACACACACATAAAGTTACACGTGAAACATACCAGCTGAAATTTTTGCAGCTGGTAATAAACAGAAGTTGTGCATGCCCACAGCACTGGCTCGCAGTGCCTGGTGCCTGCAGTATCATATGACTTGTAACTCACCACCTAGTGCTGACATTAATATCCCAATTCAAATATGCATCAGCAGAACTCGATTTTGTTCTTTCTTCTGAATTTCCATCACTCAAATTGAGCATTTATTAAACCTGGATTACCACTTTCATGGGTGGATTCTTCTTCGCTGGTTATTGCCTAGCAGAGACAGAACTCAAGCGAGGACGAGAGTCCAGTTCTGTAACTTTATTGATATCTGTGGTCACATGGCAGGGTCAAACACAAGCGTTGTTATTTCAGCACAGAAGGGTAAATAGTGATTCTTAATGAAAAGACAGTCCAGTAATCAGAAACCAGGAAGTAGCTATGCCAAAGCCAAATCGCTACACCGGAGGTTCTCAAACTCGGTTCTGGTGCCCCCCTGTGCATGTTGGATTTTGTTCCAACCTTAACTGCAGTTGTAGGTTTTAATAACCTGCTAATTTTTCCTAATTAGGTGCATCTCATGTCTTAAGTAGCTATTAACGGTCTAAAGCCATGTTTTAACAGACGTATCCATGTGTGCCATGCAGAATAAAAGGCCCTTTAACATAACCCGTTTGTATTTCCAAATTTCAAGCAAATTTAGGTGACAAAATTTTAAACGGATCAATTGAATCCTTGAGTCTCCAAAGAGCCCAACTCCAAGGAACATTCTTTTTTAAGAAAGGGAAAAATTGATTTACTTTTTTGCCCATATGTTATGACCCATATATTTTTAGTTCATATCTTTACAAGAGAGTGTCATTGGGATACTTTTGGCTGTAATTACAAGAAAGTTCCCCTTTTTTTATGCCCCCGACCTCGAAAGAGTCGGTCGGGGACATTATGTTTTCACCCCTTCCGTCCGTCCGGGTGTCCGTCCGGGCGTCCTGTCGTAAACTTTTCCTTTGTCGCGCTCTAACGTGAACACCACTCAACGGAGGTTTATGATTTTTGGTGGGGTGAATATTCATACATAGAGGATGATGCCTATTGATTTTGAGCTTGCGCTGCCAACCAATATGGCCGCCACGGCAGGCATCTTGAAATTCTTTGTCGCCCTCTAACGTGAATACCACTCGACGGAGGTTTATGATTTTTGGTGAAGTGAATACCTATACATAGGGGATGATGCCTATCAATTTTGAGCTTGCTCCACCAGCCAATATGGCCGCCACAAGAGCCATCTTGAAATCCTTTGTCGCCCTCTAACGTGAATACCGCTCAACAAAGGTTTATGATTTTTGGTGGGGTGAATGGTCATACATAGAGGATGATGCCTATTGATTTTCAGCTCACTCCGCCAACCAATATGGCCGCCACAGCAGCCATCTTGAAATCCTTTAGCGCACTCGCTGGAGGTTTTTGCTTTTTGGTTTCCTGAAAGGTATAATCTGCTATGTATGACCAAACACTCGATTTCTGTACATTTTCTTCAACTGTTTCAGTCGGGGGCATATGCCACGCCTTGCGTTGCTCTTGTTTGTAATGATACAGCCCAGAAACCAGAAGCAAGCAGTAGTAGTGAAAGTCGAAATCCTTTATTAAGTCAAGCCAGAGTTCACAGAAGTACAGTGCCACAAAACACAATCCGAAGGGTCTTGGGACAGGCAGAGTTCGGTAACAGTGGGTCAGAATGGCAACGGTACATAAATGCCAGGCAAAAATCTGAGTCGAGAAAAGAGATCCAAAAATCCAAAAAAACAGGGCAGCAAAAACAGGAATCGTAGTTAGGTGGGCAGGGTCAAAACCAGAACAACAAACAGAAAAAGCAGAGGGGCACAGGCAGAAATCGGGAGTCGGGCAAAGGGTGTCTCAAATCTCTCAGATCTTACTGGCGTACGGGTCTCTCGACACAGAAGAAAAGATCAACGTTCTGGTGAGGAAGGAACAGAAATGCAGGGCTTAAATGCACCGAACATGCTACGGTGGGAGTGACAGGTAATGAGTAATGCAGGTGAGCACATGAGGAAGCCCTGATACAATAATTGGCAAAAGCCAAGACGCGGACTGGGAACACATAGGCTGTGTCCGAAATCACTCACTCATACACTGCTCCCTACTCACTATAAAGGGACTCACTATGTAGGTGACTGTATAGTGAGCTCATTGACAGATGGAAGAAACACTTTCGGACACTACCCGGCTTGTTTTGTCGCGGCTGTTAATAGCATCATCGCTGTCGCAAAATTGAATCGTACCTATTCAACTTCAGCTGAAGGATTTGGTAGTATTTTTGTAATAAACGACAGAGTATATTTCCCGCCATGTTTGTGTTTACCATTATTTTTTAAATAATAAAATTTGCCTTAATTTTTTTTGTCCTCTAGTTCATCATTATTCATTTTAATTGTACCTAAATGTCCATTTGAAATCTCTCTCTCGTCTTTACATTACGTGCACTATCCTTAATGAAATATTCATTGTAAACAAACGGGTCTCCTGCGCTGGTCGGTTTCTAATTTAAAGAAAAAAACATTTTCACGCCTGAAGTTGAATAAGTGTCTCGTGCCTGTTTTCACTAAGTTAATTAACCAAACTCCGTTGACTAAACGCAGCTCTTTTGGAGCTTTTCGGTTTGTGTGCAGTGCATGATGGGACATATAGCTGGGTTAGTGACCATCGGATGTTCACTACATTCCGCAGTGGATTGTGGGATGTAATGAGTTCACTATATAGGGGATAATAATTCTTACAAACAATTTGGACAGCACTACAAAATGGCGAACCCACTATATAGTGCACTATATCGTGAGTAGGGAGTGATTTCAGACACAGCCATAGACAACCTATGACAGATAAACAGCTCCGGTAAAGGAGTTCTACGTGCACAGATAAAAGAGTGCAGGAAAGCAATTAAGCACGTGCGAAAGATTTCGCGGAAACACAGGGAGATACAGGGAAAGCAAAGCAAGGGGCGGAGACTAGAACAGGGCGAGTGCTGAGATTGCGTTAGTAGTAATTAGTAGCGGTGCAACTTTACAAATTAACCCAAGTGCTCGTTAGTTAGTAATATGTGCACGGGTTACCTAGGTTAGTGGCTATAATACAAAATATAAATGTTAGTATTATTAGTAATCAAAGAAAGCAGAGCGAAGGAAGTAAACAAGAATTGAAGTAATAATATGAAACACCAGAAACCACTGAAATCACCCGAACCATGTAGGCACGCAGACTGGGGAGAAGGAACTTACCACACTGATCACAAGACAGGGGTAGACACTGGTGCACAGAACAGAAAATAAACAAATTGCAAAACAGAAACTGGGAAGCAGACTAATAAATAAAAGATGCATAACAATGAAAAATAACAAAAACAGACAACTGGCAGAGCAGAATCATAACATTTTTGTTATAAGATATGCAGACCTCTAATTCATTGGGCCCGTTGGAAACATAACGATTAAAATTAGACACTGCGAGAATCAGTGGGCTCCAAATTAGGTTGCTAATCACAGGTGTTTAGAGTTCTTTCAAAATACACTCCGTGAACTTGACCTAGAACATGACCCAGAACAAGTTTGACTCAATCGTTTGTTCGCCTAATGAGTTGTTAGTTTAAGCAATCGTGTGTCCCTAGTATAAGGCAAAAGAGCCAATCCAAGTAAACAATAAATTGGCACCGAAATGGCAAAACCACAGACACATGGTTGCTTTAACTAACAATTTATTAGGTAAATAACTACCTTAAATATGAAATGCACATAGTTAGGACAAATTAGACAGCTTATTAAAATCCTACAATTGCAATTGTGGTTGGAACAAAAGCCAGCATACACAGGGGGCACCAGGACCGACTTGGAGAACTACTGGTCTAGTGATTTCGCTTTGGCACACCTACTTCCTGATTTCTGATTACTGGGCTGTCTTTTGATTAGGACTCTATTTACCCTTCTGCTGAATTAACAACGCTTATGTTTGAGTTTGAGAACTACTGCACTAGACAATTTGGGAAATCAGAAAGCAAACACAGAAATCAAACACAGGTAGATAAATCACACACTTAGGGCTGAGCAGGAATCATAAACCAGAAGACAAATCAGATCTGTATCCAGGAGACTTGGAAGATCAGAGAAACACCCGTAACAGGGGAAAGTGGCCAGCAAATTCCAAATGACACAGAGGGGTGTATAAAGGGAGAACTAATGAGCAAATAAAATGGGTAACAGGTGTGTGAAACTAAAAAGTGTGCAGGGAGGTGTAGCTACAAATGAGGGAACAGACCATTGACAATGAACAAGAGGGGTGCACGTGAGGGAGTGAAAACAGAAAGCACATGGTGAATGAAATGACTATTTGTTTATTTATTTAACCTTTATTTATACAGGGGAACCCATTGAGACCTCAGTCTCATTTGCGATGGTGCCCTGTTAACAACACAAAACACAAAACAGAATTCAATCATAAAAAAGTGAACAATAAACGACAAAATTATCATACAGGAGTGCATACAATACATGTGGCTGAGAAATTTCCGTAATATTATTCAAAACACGCACAGTCCCCGACTTCTAAATCCTTTATCACTTTTTTGAAAATTTCTAATGATATCAATTTACCCAGTTTAAATGTCTTGAAAATTGTTCCACGTCCTAGGAGCACAGTAACTAAAAGCAGTTTTACCAAGTTCTGTTTTAACTCTGGGGACTTCTAGGACCAACCAGTCCTGAGATCTCGCCTGGTAATTGCTACTGTGCCTTGAGATAAAAGTTGTAAGATAACATGGTAATCTGTGTAAGATTGCTTTATAAATGAAGGTCAGCCAGTGCTGCCTTCTCCTGGTAGCCAAAGATGGCCAACCCACAACTTTATACAAAGAACAATGATGCGTTTTAAAAGGATCTCTAGTAATAAAACGAAGTGCAGCATGATCGACCGAATCAAGTTTTTTCAAGGTCGTTGGGGCAGCGTGCATATAGATGATGTCACCATAATCTAACACTGACAAGACGGTTGATTGAATTAAAAGCTTCCCATTATCATCTCGAAGAAACAAGAGCCGTTTCTGTAAAAAAAAAAACAATTTTATGTCTTAACTTTTTTGTAAGTTCATCAAGATGTACTTTAAAAGACAGTTTTTCATCAATAAATATTCCAAGGTATTTGTAACAAGACACTCAATTTCGGAGCCATCCAAGGAGCAAATTAGAAATGAACAGTCCCTCAAAGAACGAGCTCTAGAGAAATGCAGACATTTTGTCTTTGCCACATTTAAAACTAATTTGAGCTCTAGAAGTGAGTGCTGAAATGAAACAAAGGCTCTTTGTAATGCAGATAATGCCTCATTCAATGAAGAGGCAGAAGTATAAAGCACTGTATCATCAGCATAGAAATGCACCTTACAGCCATTATCAAATGAGACCATATTATCAATATACAGAGTAAAAAGTAAGGGTCCTAAAATCGAGCCCTGTGGTACCCCTTTTGTGACCTCCAAAAAAGTTGATTGAGCAGAGTCTGCTGCAACACATTGTATTCTATTTGAAAGATAACTTGAAAACCATTTGCAAGCATTCTGATCTAGGCCCAATGAACTAAGTCTATCAAGTAAGAGTGAATGATCGACAGTGTCAAAGGCCTTGGATAGGTCAACAAACAGGGGCCTCATTTATCAAAAAGGGTGTAAAAGTGCTACCAAATTTTCACATACGGTGAAAAGCCAAAAATGGCGTACACCCAAAATATTTACACCCTTTTCAGATCTATCAAACTGTGCGTACGCACAGCTCTCTGCAATTTCCATTGATAAATCACACCGGACCCAAGAAAAGTGCAGATGTGAACGTGCCTCATATCCCGCTCTCTACACGCCCAGACACAACCATATATGTTCAATGCAAATGAGCACCTGCATATAAAGTAGCCATGTGCGCTCTGGGGATTTGTGGAGTGACGTCAGTGGAAGACGGTGAAACATGGATGGGAAACGCGGAAAAAAGCGAAATTTCTCAGAGGCTGAGATACACGTGCTTGTTAGTGAGGTGCAGGCGAGGAAAAAAGTCCTCTTCGGCAGGTATTTGCACTAATTCTGTATGATCACTTCGTCTTGTGGTTTATTTAGGAACAAGAACATATAACTAAGAACACATAGAGAATCACAACAGAAATGAACACATAATGTTGGACCAAACAATTTCTCCTCCAGAAATTAAAACAATCTCATCTAATCAGCCACAGCCCGGCCTCACCAACAAAAGCGTAAAACCGCCGAAAGCTGCGGTCACAAGTCTTACAGAGGCAATTAAAAAAAAAAAAAACCTTCTTGTCGAATCTTTTGTCAAATGCAGTAGGTATGTGTTTTGTTTCAGTTGCATAGAGGGACAAAAATTCCAATGTCGTGTTTGATATACATGAATTTATTTCTGTCTCAACTTGTGGACATCAAATGTCCGAGGAATGAAATACGAGGTTCTTGTAATACTGAAAACTAAACACAACTTTGCAAGACTGAAACTGAGAAACTCGTAGGCTATATACACACATTCTTTAGCTCAACATGAGGGGTGAGAGTTGCAGGGCGGCTTCACAACCGCTGCATCACCGCAGCTCGTGTCCTTAGTCCCCGTTGAAAACCCTCATGACCGGGAAGGGGCTGTGGATCCGGGTCCACATGCTAAGGTGGAGGGACACCCGACGGCAGCGCGACCCCACGCCTCACTGCCACATTGTGCAGGATGGCATAGGCCCAGATGATCCTGCAGACCTTTTTCGGGTGGTAGAGGAGCCTACCACCCGACACATCCAGGCAGCGCCAACGGCCTTTCAGGAGCCCGATGGCGCGCTCCACGACGCAGCGCGCACGGGCATGGACCTCATTATACTGGGTTTCCTGGCCACCCTGTGGGTCCAGGATGGGAACTACTCCCTCAGGAAGTAGCCACTATCACCTGTAAGTCACAACGATGGGGTGAGTATCAGCCTTGAATTGAAGATTACAAGCAGCAGCCTTCAATGAATGAGTATACCGTGTAAATGCATTCACCAAGAAGCCAGCCGTCATGCGCAGCGCCTGCCCCCAGTCTCGCCCCACATTGCTGTGCGTCAGGGTGAAAGAATCATGTGTAGAGCCAGGCCACCGTGCCACTACATTCGTTATGAGCATGTCGGCCTCACATATGATTTGGGTATTGATCGTATGCACATTTTTGCGATTCACATATACGAATTCATTCACCGATGGTGCCCTAATCATGATGTGAGTGCAGTCAATGGCTCCAATTACATTAGGGAAATCGGACATTGCCGCGGCTTTGGTTGTTCTATTAAATAGGCTATAATCCGCGCTCCTCTCTCCCTCACACACTGCAATTCTCTGACTCAGCAGCTGTGTCGCCAATTCCTCCTGATCTTCAAAAAGGGTGTAAATCGCGGTACGCCATGGTCAAAAAGGGTGTAAATGACCGCACTTTTTCCTGTCAGGTTTGGGTTTGATAGATCCCAAATTTGGCGGAGAAAAGGGCATACGCATAAAACGGGGGGAAAAGGGTGTAAAAAAGGTGTGTCCGCAATGATAAAAGAGGCCCCAGGACGGCATAATGTTGCCCACTATCAAGGGCACATACAATATCATTTATAACAAGAGATGCTGCAGATATAGTGCTGTGTCCAGCTCTAAAACCAGACTGAAATGTACTTAAATTGCAAGTTCTATCTAAAAATAAACAGAGCTGACGATTAACAAAGGATTCAAGAGTCTTAAGCGTCACCACCCTTATGTAAAGGAAGCACAAGTGCAGTTTTCCAAATCTTTGGCACAATGCCCAAGCTAAGTGAAAGGTTAAAAATGTGTGTTAAAGGCAGGGCTATAACAGGAGCAGCTAACTTCAACAGTCCTGGGTCCAAAAGATCAGCACCAGTAGACTTTTTGGGGCCAATTTTCAAAAGAGCATCAAAGATTTCTGATTCAGAAATTAAGCTAAGGGAAAAACTACAATGGCTCATATCATTTGGGAGCGTGGGTTTTGATTGGCATTGAACAGTTTGCATATGGTTCCCTATCATATTTGTGGCACCCATCCGATTAGGGTGCATTCTATCAAACTGATGGCCTGCACTAATGAAATGTTCATTGATAACATGACATATTTCCTGCTTGTCACGTATGGGACCAGAGTCAGACCATATCTGTGAGGGAAGCGCTGGGGTGCTATTATTCTTCATTAATTTTATTGTTTTCCAGAACTTAGCAGGATTACTGGCACTTTGATGTAATGAGTTAAGATAAAAAGTAGATTTTGCTTGACTAGACATACAATTAAACGCTAAACAATGAATATGAAAAATAATAAACACAATCACAAGAAGCACAAAAATTCAAACTGAACAGATTCCAAAACTGACACTAACAACAGCCCTGCCTGCTCAATTAGATAAAGGGCATCAGTGATCAGGACAAACTGCTGGGGACCTTCCAGCAGCTGATATGACTGTGATTGTTGTCTGTGTTAACAATGCTACTGTAGCGGCCGTAAATATCTTCCCTATGTTAACCATATTTGGGAATGAATCCAGATGTCGTTTTGTCCTGATACTCCTTAAAATGGGTAAAACATGAATTTCAGTTATTCAATAGAATTAAAGGCATTTTGAATTATCTATGTAATCTACTTTTCAATGAAGGGTTTTAGAATGGTTGAAAAATAAACGGAGCAGCCAGCTTCTTGTCTTCTCTTTGCTAGTTCCTAAGGAGACAAGCGAAGGATTTCCAGATGAACGCCAAACACAGTGGAGTGTATCAGAGTATGCGCAGCAACCATGAATTCTCAGCACCAGGCGCCGCACTGAGAGTACTCGCGCTAAAAACTGAAAAATTGCACGGGGAAAGCTAATGCTAGCCACTGAGAACTGCACTGGGAATGCTTGGCTGTGTTCATCAGGGAATGTAGTGGGAGTGATTATGCTCAGGACTAGTGACTGTACTGTTAATGCTAATGCATAACACCAGAGACTGCACAGAGAATGCTAATGCTAAACACCAGGGACTGCACAGGGAATTCAAATGCTAAGCACTAGGGACCTCAGGAGGTATGCTAATGCTATATTTGGGGGAATGCTAGCACAAAACATCAGAGACTGTACTGGGAATGCTAACGCTAAATACCAGGAACAGCACCGTTTACATCAGACACTAACGCCTGTACAAAGGCACTCAATACCACAGAATGCATAAATGTTTATATACCTGGCTGATCTGTGCGACTCTGCTAATGTGCTAGGATGCAGTAAATAGTTCAGTATTTACTGATGAAAATGTCTTTGTTGTGAAAAATGAAAAGGGATATGAAGAGACATAATTCTGAGAATAAGGTCATCGAATACTGAGAAATGTTGTGTTCAGGCCTGGGAAAGTGTGAGGAAAAATGTGGTGAGCAAAGAACAAAAGCGTCTTTAATGTTGCACGTATTCCTTATTCACTTTGCTGTTCTGCTTTTTCGAGAGGTGCTAAAAAATTGATTTTAGTGTTCTCAGTACTGATCCCAAAAACTCTGCGCCGAATAGAACCGCTGATCCTCTGGGAGAAGAAAGGGGGGAAATCAGCATTTTTTTTCTTCGATAAAAATGTATTCCTGCACATATGGACATATGAATGCGCACAAAAATATAATATAAACAGTAAAAGGATAAGTCTTCTGAGTGTGCACACGCGCGCACAAACACACACACTCGCACGCACACACACACACACACACGCATACATGCACACACGCATACACAAACCTATTTATGCGAGTCTGGTCTGCGTGGCATATGTGGGTTCTGCAAGATTAATTTTCTGCATCAGCTGAGATTTTTCTGGAGCTGGCTCTGTGTCAGCATGAAACAACAGTATTACATTATATTCCAATGTGAGGCATACCAAGCTTCACTAAAAATACAATAACCTGCAGTTCCGTGAAAAATAATGCGTCAATATGAGGCTGATACATAGATATTGTATATTTGTGTGTTCAGTTGTGCATATATACAGTATATGCACACAAACATATACATGCAGTGGACAAAACATCAGAAACACCAACAAAACTGAAATTGTTTTTACTAATGACAAGAAGCCTCACCCTTTACCTCCAAAATAGTTTTAATTCTTTAATGAATAATGTCATAACAATTTTTAAGCTGCGTGTGGTAGGATATTGGCCTAATTTTTTTTAAGGGGGAACGGCATCCAGTGCTTTGAAGCATCGCCAGAACGTCCAATTAAGGTTGAATTATGTTCAGATCTGGTGATTGTGCAGGCCATGGAAGGTACTTGACTTAATCCTTGTGCCCTTGGAACTATTTCTCTGTGTTTTTTAACAGTGTGTAAGGGGGTGTTATTATACTAGAATATCAATACAATATGAGGGAACAGCGTTTGCACCATATCAATCCCATGGTCTTGCAACATCGTCTCTTTATATGTTCCTGAAACTGTCCTTTACCATTTGACTGTCACAAATCCATTACACATAAAAATAGGCCTGTCAACTAAAAAAGATATACCCGTTCAGAATAAGGTCCATGCCCGTTGTATTCTGAAACTTATTAGCCTTAAATGCTTTGAGTTGGACTAAATAAGCATTTCTTGAGTGCAAAAGTGAATTCAGCTACTGTGTTGCAGTGATCAGAGGGTTCTATTAATGAAACAAAAACAGCTTGTGAGAAGAAAATGGTTGTATTACTCTGATTTTACACCATGTAATTGACAGCGTAATAGGAAATACAGCCTGGCCAAAAAAGTTGCCTTTTGGAGTTAGATAAGCAAATACTTAAGCCCTTATAATTGAATCATTGTTGCACCTGGCAAAATTCCTTTAGCCCTGACTGATAGCGTGTTTAGCTTCTCATTTTTTAAACAACCATGGTAGAAGACGTATCCCATGGTCGTGGAAAAGGGTCATTCCATGAAATAGAGAGCCAGAGACCCTGCATTTTTTACAGGACTATATGATTCACAAAATTAGATACCACCGATAGAAAATCCCATGCATGAAGGCCAGAGTATATAAAAAAGCTAGCACAGGCAATATAACTGTTCTTCTGAAAAAGAGAAATAAAAAAACTGCATGTCTTTGAAAAACTTGTGGATAAAAAGTGTCCAAATTTGTGACATTCATTGCCTTCAGACTTTGAATGTAAAATTCTCAAAATTTTTAAATAAAAGTCCGGCTGAAATAGCTTTTTTTCTAAACATCAAGTGATTAACCCACAACGGCAATTAACTGGGAAATCCAGATGTATAGCACGGCAATTAGCGCTTAAAATATTGTTGTGAATGTAACTCATGGTGTCCTGAAAAGTTACGTTGAAACAGTGCTGAGAAAACCCAGGAAACAAAATATATTATCTAGATTTTTGTGCCAATGCGTAGAGATTAATCCATTTCATGACCGTTTAAAATATTATCTCTGAAAATGTACGGATTTTTATAAAATTCTTATTTCTGTGGGGCAAAATTTTTCGCGTCATATTTTACCAGTTACGTTCAACACGCGCTGGGCTCACTGCCCGATCTCCCATATCCCCTTGGAGTCTCACAGTGGTCACAGATACGGATTTCCTTCCGAACCTCCTGCTTCACATCCGGGTACTAGACTATCGTCTTCACAGCGGAAGCTGGGCAGGTTAGTATTTTTGCGTCCCAGAAAGTTACGTTCGAATGAAGTGACGTTCAATCACTAAAATCTTTTAGTAAATCACCGATTTTCAACACAAGTATGTTTTCTATTGGGATTCATAATTTGGCCTGCCGTTTCACGTGTTTTAAGGAGTGGTGCATTGTTTTTGATCGGCGGAATAATTAGCGGTTTCTAGGGATGGAACGGTTCAAGTAAAAAAAATCCAAACCGTTCAGTTCGCTAGTCACGGTTCGGGGCGTGTATGTATTGTTTGTTTCAAGGCATCCGCAAAAATAAAAGTGCAACTGAACAGTTGGCGCGGATGAGTGTCGAGTGCAGCGTTTTGTAGGCAATAGCCTATTTGCAAGTAGGCAATATTCGCGAGTTCAGTTCGTTCTTTTTGTGCCGAACATACATAACATGTCCAATAGGTGGCAGTAACGCTGAATTTTTGTTCAAGTGACACTTTAACCAATTCTTTCAATTTTTTTTTGACAATGTGTGTCATGTGTCAAGTGTTTTGTTCTTAGCCAGAATTTTGTTTGTTGTGAACTTTTTTGCCATATAAACGAAAAGCATGTTGAAATTGACAATGCCCACCCTCCTGCTGTACAAAAAACATACCGAACCAAACCGTGACACCAAAACCGTGATACATACAGAACCGTGAATTTTGTGAACCGTTCCACCCCTAGTGGTTTCCAATATCAGAAAGGGTGTAGGGTGAAAAAAGGTGATGCGTTTGCTAGGTCGAGCATTTTTCGTGTCCATGTTACATTCGCAACATTTGTCATGTGGTACAATCCAGATGACAAATTTTGCATTTAGCAACTAGTCTACTCTAAAATATTTTCAGAGCTGATGTGTACTTACAATGGCTGCCTTCTCATTTACATTTCGTCCAGAATATTGCATTTGTTCCGTCCTCAGATGAACATGGCCAATGAGCGACTTATCAAAGCCCTGCCAAACATGTTCAGATCTTATTAGAGCACAACTGGGCATTGCCAAACTGCTGGTTTGCTTTAAGTTTGTTCTCTGTTATACTAATTGAACAAGTTGAGACTTTGTTATATTTTGAAAAGAAAATTTTATTGCATACTTTTGTGTTAGTTTCGTGTCCTTGTTACATCGGCAACGCTGAACGTTCAACATCTTGCCTCTTACATCCCACAGTAGATCTTGCCATTTAACTTGTGTCACATTTTGACTCATGGGAACGCTAACAAAAGTGAACCAGTACTTCTTGCAAATTCTTCCTTTCAAATTCGAACAGTCATGTCACACTTTGGCTCTCTTTTTCATGGAATGACCCAAAACAATGTAGCAATGTAGTAGCTCTACATTGGCAAGTGTGAAAATTATTTGGCACAGGGCTAGAAGATGAGCCTGGCCTCAAAATGTAGATCAATATGAGATTTTTCATATGCCATGACTTGATTTGATCATCATCCTATTCCACATGAAGTTTTTTTTTTTTAAACATGCACTTTTTCAAGTTTTCTCTGGTTAATTACAAAAACAGATGACACATCTATGGTTCCAATACTTTTTTTGCTACACCATATCATAGTTTTTGCACTGGTGCAGTGTTGCTATTGAAACTTACATAGTTCCTATGATATTGAAGCTTGAAGTTGGTAACAGAACAAATCTCAAAGAAAATGTAGATTTTGGCTTAGAATTGTGACACTCAGAATGGACATACAATTGATTGATTTGCAGTTTGTAACACTGCTCCAATATGCCTTTCAGCTCTGAAAATTTCATGTAGCTATCTCTAATACACATGAAGTTATGAGGGCTCAAAAATGCTAGAAAAAATGACCGGAGAAATTTTGACCTACCCCCATGTACTTTTAGAGCCTGTTACTCAAAACATATTCACAAAATCAAAGTAAAATTTAGCAAGGATTCATTAAATATACTGTAGTTATTGTACAATAAAAATCAGCTGATTCTAAGGGGGGTAAGGTGGGAACTTTTTCAGATTTGGTTGATTTTATATGAAATGACCCACATACAATGTTAACTCAAAGCGGTAATGTCAATTTATCTGCCTGGTGTAATTTATTTATTTATTTATTTATTTATGTGTTTCTTTGTGAATTTGGGTGTCAATTACCCCTTTCACACTGGGAGTTACAGCGCTTCAGAGGCGGCCCTGAAACGCTCTTAACCCCAGTATGAAAGGTTCATGAGACCGGCACTCTAAAGTTAGAGCGCTCTCGAAGGGGGTCCAGGGCCGCTTCAGAGGTGGTTTAGCGGCAGCATGAAACGTCGCCGAGTGTTTCGACCACTGCAGATTCAGTGGCCCGTAAACCGGAATGTCCAAGGTGAGCTGCAAGTTCCACAAATGTCAATATGTAGGTGATCTCCATTGTCAGGCGATGTTCAATAAATCGAGAAAAGATAAGTGCCGTTAAGTGTATGTTCATGTAACGTTTGAGGAAAGGTTGAATTCCGTTTCAGTACTATTTACTGCTACGCAAGCCTACCCGTATATACCGTATATTGTAACCACGCATGTATGTATGCATAACCTTTGGAAATTTCATGTGCCCACAATGCATGCATGGGGGGTGATAGGTTACCATAGGAACTACATCAGTCTCGCACACACCCTGGGTGGTCGCGAAGGGCAGTATAAAACGACTCTAGCCCAGACCTAGTTTGGCCGCTTCAGAGACGGCCTGAATTCTCAGCGCTATATGAAAGGGGTATATGTGTAGCAGTTGAAAGATAAATCTAGGGTGAGAGACTGTGTTTGCCTGTTTGTTCTGGGTACAATCGCAGTAGAGTGTTGCTCTCCCCCATTCCCTGAGAAAATGTAATGCCCATCGATTAGTGTGTGTCTGGCCCCGCGACGCTTAGTGAGTGGCAGGAATGCATGCCTTACCATATTTTAGTTGTACAACAATGCTAGGCTAAGATTGAAAGAAAGTTGACTAATAATGTTCACTAGCCTATAATACAGGGGCGTATTGGGACTTGTACAGACAGTGTTGGGACTTGGCAGCATTAGCCTGCCCACATTTTGCACCGGCCCACCCACCCATGAAATATATTTTATTTAGGAATAATTGATTTATTTATTAATTAGACGTATGACAAACACGCAATGTATTTTTGTGTGTCCTAATTTAGTTTGTGTGGGATAACGGGATAATTGGATCCGGTGGCTGCTGAGCCAAAAACAGAGGTGCAAAGCATCCCTTTATTATTTGTGTTTGCATTAATAATAATTGAAGACCTGGGTGCAAGAAGTACTTAAGTCACATTTTCCAAAAAATGAGCGGACACTACTACCATAAAGTAGAGTGTCATGTGCATCATTTAAAGCCAAAAAATTCCAAATATAAGTACTCAAGTCCTCAATACTGATATACGGCCTTCCCTGAATCTACTGAATTTTTGTGCAAGAAATACTCAATTCCTTGACGTCATCAGGAACAAGTGCCTAAGTCCATGACTGTCCAATCAGCTGCTAGTATGTGTCATGTGACAAGCATAGCAAAAATGACTGTTTGGCAGGCGCGTCGTTAGACCTGAAAATTTCGGGGCTAATATCCCTCCCTTTATTGAAAATAATTAGTCCTGGCTAATTCTAGATGGTTTTTCTTTATTAACATGTTTTCCATTTCAAGAATAATCAAGTGGCAATTGAAGACACAACTTCTCTCCCCCATGCGATCTAAAAGCGACAAAATAATGGGCTACATTCAGTGCAGAAAAATAATTAAATTATAATTAGGTCTATGCACTCGGCGACGGCATTGCAGAACTCTTCATTGGATGAAGGTAATTTCGGCGACAAGTACATACACCTGTTTTTGCAGCACGGTCACTCAACTCGCTGTAAAAAATAGACAGCTGTCCGATTGGAAAATGTAAACGGACGAAACCACGTACTAGTCACCAAAATTACCTTCATACGCTGAAGAGTTCTGAAATGCCGTCACCGAGTGACGGTGCATTGACCTAATTATTATTAAATAATTTTTCTGTACTGAATGTAGCCCATTATTTGCTGTTAGATCGCATGGGGGAGAGAAGCCGTGTCTTCAATTGCCACTTGATTATTCTTGAATTGGAAAACGTGTTAATAAAGGAAACCCATCCAGAATTAGCCAGGACTAATTATTTTCAATAAAGGGAGGGATATTAGCCCTGGAATTTTCAGGTCTAACGACGTGCCTGCTGTTTGGCAATCAGGAAATGATTGAAACGGCATTTGTGTGGTAAAAGTACCGAAGTCCATGCATTTTATGGCAATTAGTACCGAAGTCCAGGCATTTTATGGTAAGAAGTACCAAAGTCCGAAACTGATTTTTCTTGTTTTTTCGTAATAAAGCATTATTTTTCCACAAAAACGTGTCTGTCTACTTTGTATAACCCCTGGGACTAGCAGCAGGTGCCACTGAATGTTATCTTTTAAAAAAAAGTATCTGCAGCATGCTTTCAAAACTTTGACCCTTAATATCTCAAAAAGTTTTATTTTGTGACTAAAGTACTTCTTGCACCCAGGTCTTCAATTAGTCTTGACCTGTTCTCAAGCACTTTTCTTGATGAACATTACATGAAGTCTGAAGACACTCAGCACTATCAGCTGTGGCCAGATCTCCTCATGAAGGTAAGAGAAGCCATTAAACGCTTCATTTGGGCACAAAATTGTGTGCCTTTCAATAAATGATATTCAAAATTATGGATATGTGGAGGATGAATGAATCCGGAGTAAAATGAGGTGAGAGTAATAATTGAACAAATATAGTTTATAACATAATGGTTCGAGGATGGTTTATGTTATCCTTTCTATTGGCCTGAAGCTTAATAGATCTTTAATCCTTAGGGCGCCGAAATCAATTTTCAAACGCTTTATAAATTTAAATATCTTGAGCTTTTGAAAACCTATCATGTGGTGACTTGTTGAAAAGAGCTCCCCTGTGGGAGCTCTTTTCAACAAGTCACCACATGATAGGTTTTCAGAAGCTTTGATTTTATTTCATTGTATCAGCGAGCGGCAACTACTGCCTTTGGCGCTTTAAGGGTTAAGCTTGATCGGTAAAGTGTAATCTATACACAGACAGAAGCCTATTTAGAAATAGTACGGGGTCTAGGTGATTTTCTGGGGAGAAATGTGGCAGTCTTACCCAGATACCTGCATATGAGAGACATGCTGTGCAGACATTTCATATTTGCCCCATTTTACATCTCTCTCTCACCCTCTCACTTATAAATCAGCGCTCCATAAAACTACAGTAACAAGACATTAAATCAATATAGCAGAGATGACGTTCAATTATGGACAGGAATGCTTTTTTTTTGCCACGAGGATTACTCATTAGCCATTTGGTCACCCATCACTGCAAGTGTTTGGATTGTTTATAAGGGGCTTATAATGACAGGCCTCTCTAATTCAGTGGACAGCGTGCAGGAGAAATTGATCATTGCAGTGGACAAGATTGCACTGCTGACTGCAGAGACTTAAAGGGTTGTTTGGTTGACTGCTGAGAACTACAGAGCAGGCTGCCCATGCACTAGATACCATCACTCAGCTGATTATATTGATGATGGATAATTCCCCAGACGAGAAAAAGACAAGCTACCAGGGTAGTGCAACTGCTAGTCCTTACAGGCACTGTCCCAACTTGTGGGTGGAGCAAGGGGACCGAACTCTCCAAAATGTCTGCGGATTCAGTGATGTATAACTTCGAAGAGGAGAACAACTGTACTTAATTGGAAGTGAAGCTGTGTCCACAAACATACGTACAGACCATTTTATTGATGTTAGTAGAAAGTGTATGCATGAATAATTCTTCACTCATTTCAGGTTGTGTTCCAACATCATATAATATGGCAGAAATCAAGCTATGACTCAAAAAAAAAAAAAAAAAAAAAAACCCAATTTAGATTCCACCATCCTGGCCAATTACAGACATCTTCCATTGTTATCAAAGATTCTATAGAATTGTGGTCTACAGCTTTCTTCTTTCCTGCAAGCCAGTAAGGTATACGAGAGCATACCGAGTCTGGGTTTCGAAAGCATCCTAGCACTGAAACAGCTTTCACTAAAGTAATGAATGACTTATTTTTCTCCCAGGATAGAGGCTCCACCTCTTTTCTAGTTCTTCTTGCTTTAAGTGCTGCCTCTGATACCAAAAACCACCACATTCTCCTCCATGGGCATCAGGGCAGCATTACAGGACATGCTCCTATGGAGTTTGCCTCTTATCTCTATAATAGATTTCTTTTTCAGGATAAAGATTATTATCTATCTAAGTATTCCAGGGTGAACTTTGGAATACCTCAAGGATCTGTTCTGGGTCCTTTGCTCTTCTCTCTGTACATGCTTCCCCTTGGAGACATCAAACGTAGACATGATGTTAAATACCATTGCTATGAAGATAATACAAAACTCTTTACATCCATCACGTCAGGTGAAAAGGATGAGATAACTAATAAGAGACCTGCCTTAAAGCTGTTAAAGCTTGGATGACCCTAAATTGTCTCTTATTAAACTTAGATTAGACCAAAATATTGGAAAAGGTCCCAAATCGCCTAGAGAAAAATTTCTTCAGTGTTCTCTTAATTTTAATAGCTTCTCTGTTTGTGCCAAAGTGGTCATTAAAAACCTTGGGGTCAGTCTTATTTCAGAACTCTCTATTCAAGGTCACGTTAACAATATTATAAAAGTGGCCTTTTCCCACCTGAGAAATATATCTAAAGTGATGAACATGATGTCCCTTCAGGATGCTGAAAAAATGTTCCACGCAACTGGATTATACTGATGTTTTATTGCCTTTTTGTATCAACTCTGGCTGAAAATACCTTCAACTTGTGCAGAATCCTGTCAGAGAGGCTCTCCCTGGAACGAACAAATGTAAGTATGTTGGACTAGTACTCCCAAATCTTCATTGTCTGCCCGTCAAATTCAGAACTGAATATAAAATTCTACTGTTAACCTACAAAGCTTTAAATGGCTTGGCTCCAGAATAACTTGGTGCACTTCTTATTCCTTACGCCCCTCCAAAATGACTTCATTCACAAGATGCTTGATGTTTGAATATTCCAAATATATCCAAAATTAAAATGGAGCGTAGAGCCTTCTTTTAAAAAGCGCCAGTATTATAGAATAATCTCCCCACAGATGTTTGGGCATCAGACACACTCATTGTTTCCAAGTGTAAGTTGAAAACATACATGAGTTCCATTTTATTCAATCCTATATTGAAGCACCATATTAGCTCTGTAAATCTGTGTGGAGCTTGTGAAACTGAGCAGCCTTAATCGTGCTAGGCATGGTAGTCAGATACCTTGTCACTTTGAGGTCTACAAGGTGCTGGTGGTTGGGCTAATATTATGTACATCCATATGCTATTGGTGGCAATAAGCATGCATCAACAGTGCCAGTGGGGCTAGCTACAAACTTAGTCACTGGGGAGGTCCGCCTTGGTACTATTGGTTTGTACTCAGTAAATCCATGTGGAACCAGTGGCACTGAGCATGCATTAACGGTGCCAGTTGGGCTTGGTACAGCCTTAAGTCACCAAGGTGGTCCACGTGGTGTTGACTTTTTGGGCAGGGTGAATTTTTTTTGCGTGTGCAAGAGATTAATAATACACCTCGGAGTAAGTGCAGGGCATCTGAGGCGCAATAAATAGACAGAGGAGGGTAGGCTGTTTCTTGAGTGATTGTTGTTTGCTGCTTCAGGGATAAAACTTGAAGTGTAACTTGAAACTTGACACAAGACATTTCTGCAGTGCCAGATCTCCTTCTTTGTGTCATTTTTCCGGGTCTCACTCCCTCCCATACTCTGAGCCCAAGGCTAACTCCAGCCGTGTCCCTCACTGCTCCTGTCCAGACCTTGTTCCTTCTCTGGGTCACACCCACGCCTCACCGCATCTCTGAGCTACAGAAGGAACTGCATGGATCTCTTATCAGATTTTAAAAATCCAACCTGAGTCACGATCAGTCGGCCAGGGGCGCATGGGCTCCCTCACCAAGGCCGGGTTCCTCCTGAGACCCCTTCGCTCTGAGGAGTTTTCTCTCACCACTGCTTGAGGGCTCTTTTCTCCCCGCTGTGAGTTTTTTTGTGCCTCATTTTCTATTTTGGGGATTTAGACCAGACATTTCCCTCCTCTGTTGTAGATAGCATCTTTGTGACAGTCCTGTGAAAGGCACTATGCAAATAAGATTGAATTGAATTGAGGACACATAACAAACAGAATCCAACACATTGCATTCAGTTGTGCTCCTCCTGTCATTACAGAGTAAAGTCAGTGCGCAATCAAAGCAATGGGACAAAATGTGAGTGCAGCCCATCTTACCCAGCAGTAACTCAAACATGTTTGCTTTATGACACCAGGGCAGCTACACCCCTCCACCCCTTGAAAACTCCAGCAGAAGAAAATTGCCACCTTTTATTTTCATGCTTTACTCTTTAAATGAAATGAGGAACCACAAAACTGGACTTCATTTGTTATTTTAGACTTTTTTTGGAGCGTTTCCCCTCTAGTGCTCTTCTCATTATTCCACAGTTTTAAAAAAATAGGACAAAATATCAGCAAAAATTGCTGCAAACATTGAATTTTCTAATCAAAAAGCAGTTTTTACTGTCTTTACTAAAATGTACAATTGTAGCTGTCAGCAGTGTACCCTTTTATGAGGCATCTCAATTTGGCCATCTGGCTGCCTGCTTAACACATTTATTAATGTCAGCAAACCGTCAACAATATATTTTTAAAAGGGAAGCATAATGCCATGAATAATGTATTGACCATTTATAAATGCTAGAATGAAGCAGCCTGGAGTCTAATGTATCCTGGTGTCAGGAAGAATCACTGTAAAGTGGCTCACACCACGGCCCATCGCACGAGGGGCCAGTATTGACTTTGTCACCTGATTTCCATAGGAGCTGAAGGGTCTGATTATTGAATAAGTCAGAGAGGAGCACAAACAATCAGGAGTCTGGCAAATACTCTACACAATTACAAACTAAAAAGTGTCTCATCACTCAAGGTAGAAAAAAACCTCATGAAAAATGTGAAATAAAATGCAGCCGCCAGCAAATTAATCCTTAGCAGTTCTGTGTTTAGTACAAAAACTTCACAACACTTTACAACATGTCAGTGAGAGGTGGTCTGTACACATGCTATTCCCAAATGTTATGAACGATCACACACCAAGAGCAGTCATAAGCTGCAAGACCCTCGTAGGATTAAAATCAAAGCTTTAGACTCATATTCGTCTGAAAGTATCTCCAAGAGCGCTGTATTTTTGTGACGGATGCTTTTAAACATGGTTTGGATCAAATACCTCACCATATGCTGTACCTAAGAGGGCTGAGACCTTGGCAAGCACCACCACCGATACTATTTTAAAACAGCCGCAAATTTACCCTTAAGACAGAGCGAGGCCTAGATACGATGCCCCTGAGAGTGCACCACGCAGGCACTGACCTTTGGACTTCATTACACTTTATATTTTACACTGATGAAACTTAAAATGTTCTCCAATAATAATATCCTATAGACAACATGTGGGCCAGGACCTACAGCATAAAGCAGAGGGAGAATATCTCATTAAGCAAAGGCCTCTGGGGTAACAAAGCAATCTGCTTTTGCCCCCCCAGTTCCCAAGAAGCAATTAAAATATTAGCTCAAGCGGTAATGGCATTCACAAATATTGATATTTGTGGAAAACTCCCACGCAAGAAACAGTGAAATAAGTTCACTTCAAACTTTGAGAACACCCAAAAGCTACGACACCAATTTACTAAGTACAAATACCAGCCAAAATTGCAACCAACTCCCACGGCTTTTGTATCCATTTAAGAATATGCGTCAGCTGGTGCAGGAGGTGTGCTGAGGATTATATGACAGGAGCAGCGGCACACGCAGTGGAGTTGCATGTGCATAGTGTGGGCACCCTATGCTTGCACTGGGCAAGCTGCCTTGATGCTGACTGGATGCCAGACTCATGTATGATGAAAGTGGGAAGGTAAGCTGCAGTTCCCATCAGAAACTTGGAGCAGAAAACTCGATCTGTGGAATCACGGTCTTACCCACACAGACCTGGGATTTGAGCTGGGAGTGACGACAGACAGCGCTGTAACCCTGCATTAGTGCCGCTGAAGCCCCACCGCATTAGTACCACTCCGTTAGTCCTGCTTTATTGGCCCTATTTCTGTTAGTACTACTGCATTAGCATCATTCTGTTAGCAGCACTCAGCTAACCCTGCTATGTTACAGCCGCTCTCGCTGCATTAGCATTACTCTAAGAGCACCACTGCGCATGAGCCTGGGGCACTTTACAAAAAAAGCTTCCAAGAACCAGCACATATATTCTAAAACCATGCTTGCATCAGCCATATGAGCTTCACAGTTTACAGCCTGTGTCATTAAAACGATCACGCGAGAGCAAGAGATCTCAGGTCTCAGTGACACTACTGTGGGGTGAAGCTTTTCAATCACCTAGGTCTCCAGTTCAAAGCTACAGTACTGTTTATCATAACATCATGCCATACTGGCACTAGTATTATTACTCAATCATTACAGCACTCCTCAAAGTAATTCATGCAAAGGCGGACACTTAACTGGAGCTACATGCTATTAAATCATTACAGGCAGATAGGGTTATCTAGAGAAACTTGTGATTAAATCATTCAATTAAATAGATGCACTTGGAGGAACAATAACACCAATGTCATCAGAAGAAAATAGCTGTAATTAAAGTGCAGGAACAAAGTTAAATTAAAATTCGAAGCACATTGCCCACTGATTTTTTCAAGACCTACCTGCCTCTCTGTGATGTAAGCATAACAATGGAGCAAAGTGACAGCGTGGGTGTTCGTACAGCGGATCTCAACCATCTTTAAAGATAGTATTTTTTTAATTCAAAAAATGCTAATTTGCATTGTCGTGAGATGGGCTTTTCTTTTACGCGCAGATATATAAACACAGGCATCAATAAATATGCGGCATCATTAGAACAAAACCAGATATCCACTGATATGCATAATATTTACAATTATACTAAAATGTCAAATGTGATGATAATTACAAAATGACAGAAAAGGAGGGGAGAATAGAAAAATCACTTGATTATATAACTGGTTACTCTTCTGAAATTTACAATTGAATCGATGAATTCAATTAGGGCCCAAATCCATGTTGAAAATGTGTGGAGTTGGGCTGTTATTGAATTCACCAATTCAATTAGATTTAAATTCAAGCCAATTCCAGTCAGTTCTGAGACATGAGTAAGTAAGGCATTCCACATATTAGTCCCCTGTTCAAGGAATGAAGTCCGTCCAAAATAGTTTTGGCAACAGGGCACTTCACGATTCTACTCAGCCGCACTTCTTCAAAGTGACCTTATAACCTGATAAGTCTTCACCATATCACTAAGAACCGTACAATGCTGACTAAACCTTTATAAGCGGGTTTGATTTTTTAAAAATAAAATTAATAAAACTATCAAAACTTTAGAAGTTTAGTTTTTTTTCAAGGCATGGTGGTGGAGACATCTAACTTTTTTGTCTAAAATTTCAATTGCATGATTATAAATCAACTTAAAATCTTTAATGACAGATGAGACAATGAAGACAAACAATAACTTAAATGTGAAAGAATCACTTAATGCATAAAATATTACCACCATTAAATGGCAAAGTTTCTAATCAACCTAAATAAACACAGTTGTGCTTTAGCAACTCTAATCACTTATTACATTAGATTAAATTTTAGCAGGGAATCTGACATTAGCCCAATAAATTTAAACCCTGATACCTGTTTACTGCATTGTCCAGTTTTTTCATTAGGCAAAATTTACATCTTTTGGTAGATGTCATCTCCTGTACCAATAGGATACTGGCACAATTTTCCCAATATTGACTGTCCGGCAAAAATTCTAAAGCCATGCTGTTACAGATAATATGTTGCAGATAATAGATATTCATTAAATTGTGACTATACAAGGTGACAGCCATACCAACAACATACAGTATATCACAGCACTGTCTACAAAAACACTGTCTACACTGTCTTAAAAAGCTGTTTCTGTATAGTGAACAATGACACATTGCACACTTTTCCCAAGATGATATTCAAATCACTGTACCATTTTGTTAGACAAAACCAAATCTGGGAAGTCTAGAAATGAGAATGTTGTGATAAACAGTGCCAAATATTTTTTTGAGTCCAGGAAGACAGCCCCCTCTTGTTCATCTCCATCAATGAACATTTTATTTGTTCCATTCAGGAGCAGTTGGGGCTTTAAGCTGAAAAATTAGAGTGAAACCCAAATTGCAAATGATTTAGGTGATAATTTGTGTCCAGGTATTGAGTCAATTGCCTGGCCACAACCTTTTCTGGAACTTTAAATAAAATTAGGTGTGTACCAGAGGGTACTATCTTGCATTAGGTGGAAAATGAGTTAAGCGTGTGTAGCACCCTCTGACACGCATTCTGTTGTTCTGCCAGAGGCCACAATAATGTCATTACCTCAGATATCCATGGGTGGCAGCACATTACTTCCATTTCCATGTGAAACTAGGAATTGGAGGAACCAGACCCTACTAACTACAGACCCAGATGTGATATTTAAGCATTTTCTAGTTTCAGTATTCTGGCACACATCTGTTGGAAGTTGCCAATTTACCTTTGCTTGATTTTTGCACTCTAAGTCCCAGAGAGATGTGTTCTTTCTGGCTGTTTTTTTTGTTTTGTTTTGTTTTGTTTTGTTTTGTTCTGTGTCCTGCCAGTACCAGATTATTTTTATGTTCATCCCAGGATCAGGCTTTTGAATAAACTTTTCACATCTAAGTTGTTCACGATTCACTTCATTAGCAGGGCTGAGCAGTTTGTTTGCTTGAAATGATTGTTGCAAACTTGCAGTTATGTTCCTGTTTATCAGCAACAGTTCAGGACTTTAATAGATTTGCAGATGCCAGAAACTCATAAACTCATAAATATGTCATATCAGTAACAAGTTCTTTTACTCAGAAATATCAACAATTTGGCAAACATCTGAATTTACTGAAAGCAGAAACTTCAAGCCTGTTTTTCACAGGACTTTCAGTTTGAGGGCTAGCAGACTGGTTCTCACCCAGTCAAACAGAAAGAATACAGCAGTTATAAGCCTGGCGAACAACTGATGAAAAAACAGTATGTCTTTTACTGCTTCCACCCATCCGCAGGGTCAAGAAAAACATTAATCAAATAAACAAGATGATCAATCAAAATAGTCACTATATTGCACTTAAAAACCCAAATAGAAAAAAATCTTTTGAATGGGCACTAGTAAATTCATCCACCATGTGCAGGACTTCTGCACGATTGGTTCCTTGTTGTGTAAATAAATGAGAAGTATAATTTCTCTGACTAATAGCCATTTCACACCAGACAGGAATTCCGTGCAAATTATTCCCACGGGTGTGCTAATAAAATGAATTTCTTGTTTATAATGGAAGCTTATTCATCAAAGCGGATTTCCATGCGGCAGGAAAAACTATTCTCATTCACCCTGGTGCTGCAATTATCTGAATAAAGAAAAAAGTTTTGGGCCAATAAAATCCTTGAGATTAAACAGCATTTGTCACTAAGTGGGCTTACCTTAGCCCTTGCTAACCTCATCTACATCCACTTGTGAATCGAGTTTTACCGACCCTCCTGTGAGTCTAAAGCTACACACCAACTGCGATACGAAGACCGAAAATTATAGAATCTGTTATAGTTAATGGAGCAATGCCCCCAGCAAGTAAATGCTGTGTGACTTTTTCGGTGCAATTTCTGATATGTTCTCATTGAAATTAGGCTTGATAAGCAAGCATTTACCCAATTATTCTTCAGTGTGTTTCTTCATGCAGTCTGCGTCAGTTTAGGCGATTTAAATTCCTTATGGTAGCATGGCCCAAGGAATGGGTGGTTTGCTTTCATTGCATGACGTGTGTTGTAACCTCTCTTTCATTTTTTTTATTGTAGCCTACTCCTCCTGTTCTTTAATGTTGCTTCTTTCATGTCATCATGTCTAAGGAAGTTTGCCACATGGCGTTTTCCCGTTCAGTCTCACACTTATTAATTTAATTTGATCACAAAATTTGGGTAACTTAACTCAGTTAATTTATCATTCATTTCATGCGTAAGTCGTGTTCATGCACGCTAAATTTATTTCTTCTCCTGTGCAGGCCTACTTTTTCTGTGGAATTCATGAATTTTTTGGCTTCTCAGCCATAAAAGTTGTTTATATATATAAGATAGTTTGTTATTGATTACCTAGGCAGTCCAGAAAACGAGTGTCTTTACTAACTTTTGTTTCGAATTGCATGAGCGATCTTTGCTAAGGTTAACTAAAACTGACTGGAGAAACAGGTCCATCACAAGTAAACTGAAATGGAAATATTGTTTTCAGTTTTAGAGAAATAGGAAGTTGGCTTTTTGTTGCAAGTATTCTGCAGTTAATTACTGCCAGTAAGACAGGGTTTCGATTCAACTGGAGCCCAGCAGGGGGCGGAGAGGGACAGAGCCCAGAGCAGAATGGCACAGTTCAGTTCCGATGGTGGTGAGCTTGGGTGTAGGGCATGAGCATGCCCGGCCAGTGGCGTCCTGGGGCAGAAACCAGATGGAGATCACCTTCACCAGAGCAGAACTGTGGGATGGCAGGTTTGGAGAGTGTAGGAGGAACACAGTGCCAATCCTGATGACTGCAGAAGGCATGAGAGGTGTCCCTAATAAACTGGCCAGAGGAACATACTGAAGACTGCATGACAGGCACACGGTCCCAATCCTGAAGACCGAGAGGAAGGCTTAGCAACTTGCTCATATTAATAAGACTAGGAAGAGTTCTTCTGTATTTAACAATCATGAAAGGTTATAAATAATTTGAAGATGATAAAGTGTAGACCATGAAAATACTGACTGGTTATTTAAAGGGTATTCTGCAAGTGACAATCCAACAACGTGCACACACAAAGCAATGGGTAATGTACGCCACAGATGTGTTCGGAAATGGGGAACGCAAATGCATCACACCTGGCATGGGAGGCAAGCAGGATGGCAAACCACTCAAAAGAATTAACCCTTTCAGCGCTGTGGGCAACTATAGTTGCCCAATGATGCAAGATATCAAAATCAGACGCTGTTGAAAACCTATCATGTGGCAACTTTTTTAAAAGAGCTTCCGCAGGGGAGCTCTTTTAAACAAGTTGCCACATGATAGGTTTTCAACAGCTCAGGATAACTACATTTTTAATTCCTTGAAAATGTATTCAGCGCTCAAAGGGTTAATGTATCCAAAAGACACGCCAGCTTCTGGATGGGAGGAGACACAAAGGGAATTCACACAAGGGTTGTTGAATTCACACTAGCATCTTCTCATTTGCACAAATTTTCAGCCTGAAGGTCAAACGAATAGCTTAGCTGGCTGAGTTCACTAGATGGAACAAAAATCTGACTGGATTGTAACTTTCTGAACCCCACAGTTCTGTAAATCTGGTGATGGTAACAGAACTATAACCATTTTTTTCAGTTTGCTTGTGGAAAAAATCTTTCAGAATTGACGCATAATAATGTGAAGTTTTCTCCCTGAAGCACACTGGTAGTAATTGTGAGAATGCCGAAGGCTTGCAAGTTGTTCAGAGCCATCTGTTTCCCACTGCCTGTGTATCTCAGCAGCGTTTCAGTTAAACCGCAGGTCTTTGTCTCACAGTCTGTGAGCTCCACTTCTGATTCAGGTATTAAGGAGTCTTATGTCAAACTCAACAGATTTCCACTGAATCCTTTAAATGTATTTTTCATGAGTCATGTCCCCTTTCAGTTTTTCTTCAGGGTATCTCACTAGGGATGGGAAAGACTGGGAAAATCACTAAATGGTTATACAGTGCAAAAAGAAATTATGTTTAAACAAAACGTTTGTGGGGGATTTCTTTATTTTTCAGCATTTCAATTTATATTTACACAGCATACAAAATATATCCAAGTTGTGGTTTTAAATACTGAGAGGACACCGCACACAAATAATTGAGGAGTGTCATGTAATGGCAAGTCGACAGACTGGCTGTGAATCCATAGTTAGCATTGAGATGATCAGGCAGGTCACATTACATTAATTTTTTTTTGAAAGCTGTCACTGATGATTAATCACTTTCTTAAACACAACGATTCTTGCTATAGTACCAGTTTGGGATTCATGTCATAGTCTTGCATGGGAATTCCTGTCATTCTCACCTCAATAATTGTTAAGGATGGCAGTTCAAGATGGCATTAAGATAGACGATGGGTGAACTTGCAAAAACACTGGTGCTTTTATTTACCAAAAACTGTGCAATCACCAGTAAAAATGGACATCCATAAACCAAAAAAAAAAAAAAAAACAACAACAGTTCAGGTTCCAATTGGTAACAGAGAACAGGAGAGCGCCAAACAGTGCCTATCACTTCAACTGCCACCCTAGACTGATCAACTTGAAAAAGACTTCCCCCCCAGGACTGTTTGAGAAAGCCTTTTGTACTCCAAGCCCCTCCCACTGATTAACCAGACCAATGAATCAATTAGCCTTGTTTTACAGGACAAACTAGCAGAGGAAACATTACATTATAAACCCTCATGCAATCAACAACAAGAATCACCATTTCCTATAATCACATTTTCAGAAGTCACCGTACTTGGTCACAAACAAACTATACAGGCTTTAGGTAACCCAGGCAATCAGCACAGGTGTGCTGATCCTCCACAGCCTCCATAAAAGGCAGCTCACAGAACTGCCTCTGTTTGACTGGGAAGGAGAGAACGGCAAGGTTACTCAACAAAACACTCAAGATCTAAAACAACATACTATGGGACATATGAAAACTAGGGATGGTAAATGAACCAATAATCATGGTGCGTGCACTCACGACAATAACAGTGGGGGAAAAATGTACATGGTGTTACCATATAATGTGTTACCAAATGCTGCCTGCAAACAGTGACACGGTCTGCACTGCAGCACTTCAAACAAGCATACCAAGAGATCTTGTTAAAGATCAATCAATCTGCTATTGCTCCAAGTGAAAGTGAATTATAGCTGCTTTCTCTCCAACATGCCCTTTAATACCCTGTGAACAAAACACATGCTAAAGCAGCCTGGGGAATCAATTTTGCATTTATTTGCATACTCTTCACAGACTTTGAAAAGCGTGGAGTCATGCAGTCATTCATTCGAACCAGGAGCCGTATCCAAGCAAAGGATTCTCATTGATTCATGCTAGTCAGAAATGCGCAGCATCTATCCCCTTTCACAACCAGCGAAACTGAGCTACAGTCTCCTGTCATCAGTTTATCTTGTTAAACTGTAGTGATAGGCATTTGCACTCCTGAGCCCACTTTATGGGAAGGCAAGCGAGGCAGCCTATCAGGAACAGGCTTTTTAATGGCATCATCCCCAGTTTCCATGAGCACGAGTACACATTATTCCTCTGTGGATTGCACCCCTGCTGTGACATAATTTATGAAGCTATTCATAAAACACATTAGGGTAATCACTCAAGTTACCATTATGTGTTTTATGCAAAATCTGGCTATTACTCAAGAATGTAGGATTTAAACTGCACAATAAATGTTAGCAATTACACCAGTCATTTCATTTCTGTGAGGACAAATGTTGCAGGGTTTACAAATAATGATCTAAAGGGGAGTATTTTCTTTGTTAAAATATTCAGAATTGTCAGTATTATTCGGTTGGAGCAGGGTCTACTTGTTTTACATGTGAGATGAACAAATGAATGTTTCTTAAAAATGTGGACACCCACAGATGAAAATGAAAAAATAAAAACTTCTGTTCATGAACGATTCAGTCAACTTAAGAGCTCATTTACAAAAATATACTGAAGCTATTCTTAATTATCAAACTGGTGTCTGTTTATTCAAATATTCCTTTGACTGCCCAAAAATACCCTTTTTTTTTAATTATTAGTGAGCGTTTTACAAAAATACACTTTAGAATAGTAAAAATTTTGAGTTATCTTACTGAAATAACCCAACAGAGAATAACTCCATATATTCTCTGGAATGCGGAATTAAAAAGCATGATTTAGGAAAATAAATCAAAATACTGATAATTTAATTTGTAGTGTATCTTAAATGTTTTTGCAGATGAGCCCTTCATATAGACCCAGGCATGTCCGTCACAATGCTTGGAAGTGGCCTTATTTGTGAATAGGCTCCAAGCCCTTTTTGGAAACCTGTGACAGTCAGAGGACAAGAAATGCACAAACCCTCTACAGGGATCCACCGCCAAACGGTTCAAAGAACAAACATGAAAACTGGAAACAAACTGAATTTTAGGATGAACATAAAACAGAAACAAAGGGGGCACGGTTCCACTGACAGCTAATTAGCGAAGCTATCTTTTTCTTAATCGGATGAGCATTTCTGTTATATCTGACAACTGTTAGCGAACCAATTAGCTTCCTAATAAATCAATTTATTTCTACTAACTTTATGTCTGCTACAAGGGTGTAGGTGCAACAGGAAAGTTGGTAGGGACACAAATGTAATGCAAGCGCACGTAGCGCGTGAGCTGGAAATTTTTTTGCAATAATTTGAGTGAGTGCAAATACTGCCTTTCCCATATGCAGAGATTATCCTAATGAATGTTTTCTTTTTTAATGATGCTAAGCAAGGTTCCTCTGCAATTTTCATAGATAGAGGCCATATTCATAAACTTCTTTTTCCATTTTGTACCCAAGTACTAATGATTTGATTTTTGTAAACAAGTCTACAACTGTTATTTATGTTATGAACATTTATAAAGTTTTTTTTTTTTTAATCAATGGTCTTTTTATTAATTTTTCACAAAGAGTAAATAAATCACAAACCATCAAGGGTTGAACAGTCCTACCCACCCCCCTCCCCCACACATACCCACCCATCCAAAATACAATTATTACTAGAAGTAATAAATAAATGACATATCAAAAACAAAACTAAACAAGGCAATACTAAAAAAAAAAGGTCAGACCATACCTGACATCTACATATTGTGATTATGATCTTCAATAGCAAAGAAGCCACAGCGTTCCAGTGTTCAGTATAAAATAGGGGAAAACCATCCAGTTTACTCATCCACTATGCTGTTTGAAGTATAATATCAAACAATTGAAATTCTCTTCCCAATTTATAATTTGCTTAATTACATGATGGTATGTTGCATTATTAGCAAGCATTAAAATCATTATAAAGTAAATTATTAGTTAGCTTTAACTCGCAAGCTAACTATCTCGCAAGCTAGTGATCTAATGTTAGTTATGTTCTGACGCCAGCCACAACAATCAGGGGCTGTACATATCAGACTTAGAAATGCCTAGCTCGGTTTCTCTATCTTTTCAGCCTAATCACCATTTATCTGAGTTAGGGATATAGTGTGGAAAATGCATGTAATTTTTGCGCATTTTTTGCATACCTCTGGAAATCAGCCACAAAATACCTACCTCCCCCTCCAGTGTCATTATTTGAAGCGTGCAGTGACTTAGTTGGAGGTGAGGTAGACAGAAAACCTATTTCAGCTTGGATTTTTAGCTATTCTCTGCCTCTGCATGGCCACAGTGCATGCACTAGATCTGCTCAGAGACTTCACTGTTTTCTTCACTTGCCAACATTAGCTACAGTTCCAACTGCAGTAATGGCATCCCAAAATATGAGTCCAGAGGATGTTATGGTCCAGTACATTTTACACAAAGGTAGTTAGATAATGTGCCGTCTATAAGGTTACCTTTTGTTCAGCTGACGATAGTTTTTGTTAGCTTGCAGTTGTAGCAGACTGGACCAAGATAGCAAGCAGAAAATTTTGCCAGTCATTTTGGCAACATATCTAGCCCTACTATTTTAGGATGGTCAGCCTCTTTTCTGTCATGTAACGTTAACTTCCAGTTGTAACGTGAGTTGGCCGAAGCTAGCAATCGAGCAAATGGAAAATTTTACTAGCCACAAAATTTTTTGTCAGATCATTGCATTGACATTAGAAAACAGCTTGCTACCTGGATTGCTTCCCCACCTGCAACTTCATATGTAATCCTTTCTACTCCATTGGGGGTTTCGAGGGCAAAAGTGAGTCTCGATAGCGTCACCACCGCATCTCGGCTTGATTTTCTGGCCGCTGTCTGGGGTCCTGAAGCTGTCACTGCTGCAGCGCCAGTCAAAGTCCCGGCAGCTGTCCTTGGTGCTGAAATGCGAAGTTAGCAATGCAGACCGCAGTCGACAGGAGTAATGCACAGAGAACTGCGAGAGAAATGTGGCTCCCTCCCCACCCATACCTCTTTGCTATTTAAGCAGGGGTGGGCTTACCTTTAGTGCTGGGCCTTCACTCTACCTGACCAGTCAACTGTCTGTTTATCATGCGTAGAGTTCTATTTACTTGCTCCTGTCTTCATTAGTGTTTCTAGACTTTTTGTTAGTTTATCCTTTGACTAGTAGAAACTTGGCTCCTAGACTTTTTTGTCATTCTATTTACCCTTTCAGGGCTGTTTTTCTTCAGCCTGCCCTGTTTGGCAGTAGTTTTTTGTTTCTTATTTTTCATCTGGTTTCATCATTTTTGGCCAACCCAAGAGACCTCTGAAACTCCTAACGCTCGTTAGGGTCTCACCCATCCAGCACAGACTGTTCTCTCTTGCAATACATCCCTGAGGTGCCCTGCATCGCAGTGAAGCCCAAGGAGACGGTGGTGCGATGGAATTTGCTCTTCTCCGGTTTCAAATAGAGTTGAATTTCCAACAGTCTTTGATAAACCAGATGGACATGGCAAACATGGTCCTCCAGTGTTGGAGAGAATATTAAGATCTCATTTAAAGTGCAGGAACTATGGTTTTTCATTATTTTAATGTTGTGTGAATCATATAGTTTTAATGTGCATGTAAAAGGTCTGCATTGGAAATCAACTCAAAGTCACCTCTAGAAGAAGCTCGCTATGCCACAAAACACACTGCTCCAGAGCTGCCTGAAATGTAGGAAACGTCACCAATTGAATTTTTGCACCAAGCAGACAGTTTGGCACAGCCTTGAATTAAGCGGGATACACCCACAAGCTCATTTACACTCTGGAGTGGAAATCCATTCATGGTAAGGGGCATGACATTTCTGACACATGCACAAAGCGCTTGACCAGTCACAAGTGAGTGATCAAGTTGACCAATCACAGCACACTGGGGTTTTCGGGAGGGCGGGGCCAGGACCTCAACAGAGCATTTCACACAAAGGTACTGCAGAAAACCCAGCCAGCTATATTTGGTGCATGTAAGTCGATTGAAAGCAATGAATAGCATAATTTCGCTACGTAGCTAGCGTTGAACCACAAATATTTAGCAAGCGAACATTTATATGCACCAAATTTAACATTAGCTACCTACTGAAGCCAACAAACTAGCTTGCTGGCTTAGCTAGTTAGCTAGCTAGTTCACTGGCTTAGCTTGCTATATTTAATGCATATAAATCAATAAAAACAGTGAATAGCAGTTATTTTGCTACTTAACTGGTGTTAGACGAACAATTAGTCAGTATTTAGCTACATAGCTAGGAAAATTATGAATTAACGAGACTGATTATCTTATTTGTCAGATACCAAATTTTTACGCTAACAAACATTGGCCAAAGATGCTTAGCTATTAATGTAAATTGGCGCTAGTTACAAAACTTGATATCTAGCTATACAGTTGGTAAGCACAACGAAGTAGATCTTAGAGTAGCTAACTCATTAGCACGTCTCACCAGGCTAAGCCATCAACTATGGCAAGATGCTGGATAACTTCTAATGCATAGCTACATTCTGTTTGGAAATCAGGACCATCATGGGACATGTAGTTTTTGAACATGTCAACCATAATTCATGTGTATATGTGTATAATTCAAGTATGACAGGGTGTGCCATAAAACCATAAAAGTGCATCATTGGAGCATATTTCAATTGACAAATATAACAAATATAAAGTTGGTATCTTGAAAGAAACTGTATTTTTCATCATATTAATTACACTATGTTTTACAACAGGTGGAAATACAGAGCTCCACGTCATGCTATGTTCCAATATAGAAATGTATCTGCACAACTCAGAATCCAGTCTGTAACAATCATCGCTACAACTGAGCAGCTCCCCACTTGAGTGGCGCCAAAGATGAAGCCATTTTACATTCATAGTCAGGCGTGTGCAACAGTGATATACTAAAAGCAATGTGATCATAAAACCTTGGCTGTGACTACTTATATAAGACTAAAGAATTGCTGACATCAGCCTCTAATCTATCTCGCAAGTAGAGACATAAACAGCAGGAAATGACATCAGCGACCAATTTTGGCTTGTAATTACAGATACAGCAACAGATAAGATCAGCCATCAATTTAGTCTGGCAAGTATAAACACTATTTCTGTGCTTCTACAATACAGTTATCAAAACAAAAAGAATTATGTACAGTGATAAGAATTTTATTGATTTCTAGGAGATAGTATATACATTATACACCCATATTCCACCATATTCATTTTAGTAAAGCATTTTGTGATTTGACAGTTGCCTTTAAGATACCAATTGATATTTGATATATTCATTTATATATCAATTAAAACATCCTCTTTCCAATAATATAATTTGTTTTATGGTGCAACCTGTCGTACCTTGGCAAGGTGCAACTGAAATATGGTTCCAACAAGTTTTTTTTTCCATGGCTAAGGGCCTATACATCAGGATGTTCAGATTCCTAGGCATAAATACTAAATTGCTACAGAAGCACTTTAATATGAACAATAAATTCTCAGACCAGGGTTCCCACTCTTTTCTTGAAATCATTTTCCAGGTTTTCCAGGACGCGTGGGAACCCTGATGGAGACCGTCTCGGTTCTCATGGCGCCGCGCATACCCACGACCAGCTCCGCCCACCACCACTGCTGTTACGTATGACGAAAGCACGTTGGGGCAAGCCCTCCCGGAACCCATTGAGATTGCATTGAAAGGCTTTGCACTGGCGAAAAAATGACGTTACACGAGAGTCAATGAGAGACCCCTGGGGCAGGCAATTTTCAGTCTGAGTGAAATCGCCCCGAAAGGGGCGGGACTATTGGAAAGCTAGTTTATCCTGATTGGACAATGCCATTCAAAGGGAGATCAAGCTGTAGAACAGTGGTAGAGCTGGGGAAAAAAAAAATCTCTTTTTCTCGTGGCAGTGCGTCGCCCAATCGCCCCAATGGAAAATCCGCCTCTGATCTCACTCATGGATATATAAGATCTCACTTGGATGTTGACATCTAAATTACTTTCATTGCAAAGTAGCTAGCTAAAAACTGCATGAAAAGTCGGAGCTCTGCTCTCTGTGCACATACACAGTATTTTAATAGAGCTGAATTCCTAATGAAGTTTTTCTCATTCACATATTTTCTGTTTCTGCTTGTCGGACAATGGAGCAAGTATGAAATACTGAGTGAAACGTGGCCCAGTAAGACTACCTGTTACCCGTCGCTATCTCGAAGCTGTCGTCATGGTCGCTGCAGCTCTACTGAAACCAGAGATGTATTTCATCTCAGAGCGCACAGCCAAACGTGACGGCACACCCACTACAGCTCTCCGCTGCTCCTCTGTCACTCAACAGAGGAGACAGAGAGAGGGAGAAACCCCTCACACTCGATATACAACAATACAGCAACACTCTTGAACTGAAAGTCGCTAGTTTTGGCGCTTCTTTGGGGAAAATAAATCCTTACTTCGGTCTGAAAAGTCAGTAAATCTAGCAACAAAGTCATATGGAAACACTGGGCAGCAGAACTGCTCTAAGGGAATATGCAATTTGATTGGTTGGTAGCGTCACGTGGGGCGCTGTGCCGGCCTGAAGCAGAGATCAAGCAGAGAAGCGCTACAGCTCAATGTTGCCCATTAAAGGCAGCTGAAAACAGACATACATGTGTAAAATGTTTAACCCGTTTGCGTTCATCCACAAGGCAGAGAGAAGCAGAGGGAGGAAAAGTAATTTTCCAGGACAACTCAAGCTTTTCCAGGACATTTTACTTTTTTTCTCATTTTCCATGTGTTTTCCATGACTGGAAAATTGGTCAATCATTTTCCAGGTTTTCCAGGTTTTCCAGGACACGTGGGAACCCTGTCAGACTACAAACATCTAGCATGTTTTTATCCTGAGCTATTTAGGGCCAAACCTGGCCCCATGTGCAAAGCCAAACTTGTGAGTCATTTTGGGAAACCTATGTACTAATTGGTAAGTATACATGCTGTGGGACTGATTTTTGATTTTTGCCAATCTGAGACATATTATACCATTGAACCAATCCTGCAATTGTCATGCATCTATCTTTTGATAGTTCAGGAGTTGTGACTAATAGAAGTTAGAATATTGTATAGTTACACTCATTTTTACTCAAAATTGGAGGCCATGCCCCCTTTTTGAACACTCAATATCTCAAAAACTAATAATGAAAATATGGGCCTAGAATTTTGCAGCAAATGTATTGGATATAAGTACATTATATTCTGTAAATTTGAAGCAAATGTGAGGTGATCAGAGGGGAACTTTTTTGAAATCTGGTGATCTGAGGTGTTATCACCCGTCTGTTAGCGCAGATTTTCATGATTCAGATCTGTAATTTACCTACCAACCTTATGTTGAGTATACCAAAAAATAAATGAATTATTGATTTATTTTTCCCCTGTCCACCCTATGTATTTAGCTTAACAAAATCTGAGTGACCTAAAATTAAATCTTGTGGCTTTTCAGTTATTATTAAAGCAGTGTTGTCTGTGGGCTCATTAATGGATGTAAAATTAAAGCGAAGTCTTCTCCCCAGTATCCTACACTTTCTCACACTGAGCACCTGCAAACCAGCCTGGGGGATTACTGCCTGCACAGTGTACTGCAGGAGACGGTAATGTGCTTGTGTGAGTCAGGAGTGCATTATGGATCCTGTGTATTTCTGCACACACAATTTTGGTATGGGGCACAAACCTGGCTGTTGTGGTTAACAAATAATTTGTAGAGCTGTTGTGTCTGTTATTAATTATAATGATTGTCTAACATGAGTGGCATTACTGTTATTTAATTTTTGTGTATGTTGAGTAGTTGGTGGAAATACAGCAATTTTAGGGAATGCAAAATGTCATAACCACCCTGGAGGATGTAACACCTCACGGTCATATTAACTGCAGGCTGCAGGGAGAATTTTAAAATAGCTGCAAATTAGAAAGCATGTTCTGGGGGAAAAAAAACACCAGCACAATTTGTTAAGCTAGAGGGGTATTTACAGGAAGTAATTACACAAATGAACAGTCACAAAATACATATATAACTGTCACCGCTGCTATTGAAGGTACTGCTTGAGGGTATCTGTACATTCACACCAACACTGCACAAGAAAATTCTGATGCAGACATGACATTTTCTTATAAATTTGATGTAAAAAAAAAAAAAAAAATGGAAATAATATTTTTGAAATGTTCTTAACACCTATTTCCTCCCTCTGTGACAGAGTCCTCATTAAGGAGTTTGAAATTCATAATCATCTCTCATTTTGCAGGCATTGAGAACAAAAACTACAAAATTTTAATTACCAATTTCAGCAGACATGTTAAAGTTCTTACACCTGATTCATAGTTAGAACCTATTCCTTCAAACGCTAAAGAACATGCAGTTATTTTTTCTCTCCATTAATTTCACCAGTACAATTAATAGAGTATTTGGACAGTGGCATTTAACCCCATGACTTCCAAATCCAATGTCCTCGAGCACAGAAAATGGTGTCACTGCCAAAAAAATTATTGACTGCGCTGTATTTGCAAACTTTCTTCATGAGAGGCAGGCCTATAGAAACTTCACTCCAGCAAATTTGTTGCACAAGCTTATTGAGGTTCGGATACACAATCTTCAAAAAGATAGAAACTGACATTTGGATTTTCACGGGATTCCAGTAATGTGTGCCTCATTATATCAGAGAGCGGACAGCGTTTGAGTGGGAAACAGAAACATGTTACCCAAGGTCAACAGATTGAAGTGAGTTTCCCTGGCTAACCCCGGAACATTTACCACCAACTCCAGAATTAGTTTAAACACTTCTGAATGTATCTTAGCCCAGTCCTTCATGCAGGACATTTCATGACCCTTGAGGTTCCTCAGTTGCCTTCTCAGTTTAGATCACAGTTTTTTATTGGGGTTCAAGCATGAAGACTGGGAAAGCCTGTGTGTTCCTGTTACAATTTCTCACTGGATTTCATGCGCAATCCTGAGAAAAAGGTTTCTGAGTCCTGACTTGAACTCTTAAGAGCAGAGGTTCTCAACATCCGCCCTGCGGACGAACTGTGTTTGCTGGTTTTTGCTCCATTCGCAACTGCAATCACAATCATTAATGGCTTTAAATTTTTCTGAATTCATGTTTAAAGGGATTATTTATGCTCTTTGGCAATATTGTCTGGAATAGCTGTAGCAGTATGCCATGTTGGATGGAAAAGTGAATTAGAGCAAACATTTGCAAAAAGGTTACTCATTTTAAATTGACAATCTATAGGCTCTCAAAAATGCTACTTTAACAAACCGGTATCAAAACATACACATTTTAGGATACCATTTTCACACCCATGTGATGACATATGTGGATTTTTTTCGACCCCTTTTTTCAGGATGTGGGTATCCTTCAATTTTAATGAAACCTATATTTTTGAAAAGGGTAGGGGAGGCTGTTTGTCCAAACTGCACCAGCACTCACGAATTACACACCATCGCCTCAAGGACATAGTTCATTTCCACTAATGTTTGTTCAGAAGTGAATGTTTTGTGTCATTGCTTTGCTGAAAGGTCTATGGCCAAGTCTCTACTTCCCTGCAGAGGCAACCAGATGTTTGCCTGAAATATTCTGGTAGTCCATGGTATTCATTAAGCCATTGACCTTAGCAAGAATTCCAATATCACTGGCAGCAGAACAGCGGAAGGGAAGGCCAGTCCTGTTGTTTGTGAAGAAAAGGTGATCCAAGGTCCAGATTGTAGGTAAGTCTCTTAACCCTGTCAGAATAACTTGTGCACAAGGGAGGAGGATAATTTAAAGCTCTTTTACAGCCATTGTCGTGACAGGAACAAACTGACATGGTTGGACTCTGTTCACTGAGGCAGAACATCACAAACTCAGTGATCAGATGAGGTGTGAGTTGGGATGCAGTAAAGTCTGAGGAGGTCCTCCTTGTGTGTCAGTTGAAGTATCAGCAAACGCCTTGACCATCAGAACAATGACTGAACAGTTTATCAACTCTTTTATTACCAAAAAGTGCCAATGTGACAGAACTCCTCTTGGGCCCTTCTGACATGGGTTAGAGGAGTGTATGATGCTCGCCAGCCCATGTGAATCCGATGGGTCAATCAGATTTTCACCGTCAATCTGGCCTGGTCGGGATGTTTATGACCCCTGGTAGAAAACATGCATTCTTCCCAAGTGATCAATAGCTCTACACTGGCACCATTATGTCTCGGATGAGGCTCAGTTCACCCTGCAATATTCCACATCACAAACTGCAGAATTTATGTGTTGAGACTGAGGGGTAAGGTCAGTGCGCTCAGACCCTCAGGTTATCTGCTCTCTGTGCTACAGCCAAACGACTCAATTTTTTAACTGACCACTACACATGGATTCCAGTCATAGTCCCGATAATGTTTGGATGCAGCGCTGTGGAAAAGTATTTGCCCCCTTCCTGATTTCTTTTATTTTGGCTTACTTTTCATACTTAAATGTTTCATATCATTCAACTGATTTTAATATAAGATGAAGACAACATGAGTGAACCGAAAATACAGCTTTTAAATGATCATTTCATTTATTGAAGGTTAAGTGTTACTAAACACCTAAATTGCCCATGTGAAAAAATAATTTCCCCTGAAATCTAATAAGTGATTGGTCCACCCTTGGCAGCAACAGCTGCAATCAAATGTTAGCAATAATTGGCAAAGAGTCTTTTTCATCGTTGTGGAGGACTTTTGGCCCTCTCTTCTTCGCAGATGTTAAGAAGTAGGCAGGGGAACACCAGATGCAGGAACTGAAGTGTTTATTGAAACACAAAACACTAGGAGAAAATTGGCATACAAGCCAGAAATAAAACACCGTGCACATGCACTGAACAAATGGGAAAACTAAGGTACACTGACCAAGGCAGGGGGGAAACAGAAGTACACACTCCAAGAGTGGCTAAACTAGAAAAACAAAAACTGAACCTAACTAGACTGACGGATAACACTGGGAGACTAGACAAGGGGCAGACAAGACGAGGGCGCAGCAAAATACAAGACTCGGGAATCATACAAAGGAAATACTCGGAAGGCACAAGGAGCTGAGATTTCACCATGCAGAGCAGAGTCTAACGAAGTTCCGTCTGATGTCTCCTCCCATCTCTGCCACATTTATAGTCACGAGAGGAGGCGGGGACTCGGAACGCAATCTCGACTGGAACAGAAACACGGGATTAATAAACAAATTAACGAGGACCGGGTAAATCATAATGACTCGAGACAAGACGCTGAGACCATCAATCAAACTAGACGGTTTTGATTAAGGTAATCTAAACATGACGAGTAAAAAGCACCACGAGAGAAGCAAAGGAAAGCACAGCTTTAAACGCAGTTAGTCAGGGAAAGCTTAGGCAGGAATTACTAAAGCTAGAAACACTCGCACTCACTAATGAGTTAATAAAGGTTAATACTACGTGACGAAATATTTACAATCACCTTCAAATAAGTGCTGGTTAGTACGGTTAGTAATTATCCTATCAATATTCCACATCACAAACTGCAGAATTTATGTGTTGAGACTGAGGGGTAAGGTCAGTGCGCTCAGACCCTCAGGTTATCTGCTCTCTGTGCTACAGCCAAACGACTCAATTTTTTAACTGACCACTACACATGGATTCCAATCATAGTCCCGATAATGTTTGGATGCAGCGCTGTGGAAAAGTATTTGCCCCCTTCCTGATTTCTTTTATTTTGGCTTACTTTTCATACTTAAATGTTTCATATCATTCAACTGATTTTAATATAAGATGAAGACAACATGAGTGAACCGAAAATACAGCTTTTAAATGATCATTTCATTTATTGAAGGTTAAGTGTTACTAAACACCTAAATTGCCCATGTGAAAAAATAATTTCCCCTGAAATCTAATAAGTGATTGGTCCACCCTTGGCAGCAACAGCTGCAATCAAATGTTAGCAATAATTGGCAAAGAGTCTTTTTCATCGTTGTGGAGGACTTTTGGCCCTCTCTTCTTCGCAGATGTTAAGAAGTAGGCAGGGGAACACCAGATGCAGGAACTGAAGTGTTTATTGAAACACAAAACACTAGGAGAAAATTGGCATACAAGCCAGAAATAAAACACCGTGCACATGCACTGAACAAATGGGAAAACTAAGGTACACTGACCAAGGCAGGGGGGAAACAGAAGTACACACTCCAAGAGTGGCTAAACTAGAAAAACAAAAACTGAACCTAACTAGACTGACGGATAACACTGGGAGACTAGACAAGGGGCAGACAAGACGAGGGCGCAGCAAAATACAAGACTCGGGAATCATACAAAGGAAATACTCGGAAGGCACAAGGAGCTGAGATTTCACCATGCAGAGCAGAGTCTAACGAAGTTCCGTCTGATGTCTCCTCCCAGCTCTGCCACATTTATAGTCACGAGAGGAGGCGGGGACTCGGAACGCAATCTCGACTGGAACAGAAACACGGGATTAATAAACAAATTAACGAGGACCGGTAAATCATAATGACTTCGAGACAAGACGCTGAGACCATCAATCAAACTAGACGGTTTTGATTAAGGTAATCTAAACATGACGAGTAAAAAGCACCACGAGAGAAGCAAAGGAAAGCACAGCTTTAAACGCAGTTAATCAGGGAAAGCTTAGGCAGGAATTACTAAAGCTAGAAACACTCGCACTCACTAATGAGTTAATAAAGGTTAATACTACGTGACGAAATATTTACAATCACCTTCAAATAAGTGCTGGTTAGTACGGTTAGTAATTATCCTATCAGAGAACGCATTCACTCAGTTTAGCGAGACCCAGAATTAAGCTCAGGTGGAAACAATGAATGAAATACCACAGCCGAAACCGAAAGAGGAAACGTGATTGGACAACGAGACGCAGCCATGCTGAAGGCTGTCACGCGACATCACTGGAGATTGGCAGAGAGGGAATCGATCATCAGACGGCAGAATGAAAGCTGAAAAATAAAATGAAAGTAAGGCACGGGAGAAAAAGCACAAGCACAATGACAAAACAGCACACATGAGGCAGAACCATAACAGCAGAATTGTTTTAATTCTGTCACATCAGAGGGTCTTCAAGCATGAATTTCCTATTTTAGGTTATTCTACTGTATCCCAGCCAGACTTACAGGAGCTGTGTCATGATTACTGCGCAAGTTCATGGTTGACAAATGCAAGTGAGTAAATAAGGCCATGAGCCAAAGTGAAAACTGCTGGTTCGCATTGATCATAGTTTTGCTGGAGACTTCACAAAGGATTTCCTTCAGAAAACTGCAGAAATAAATGAGCCGGATGCCCTTGCAAAACAGCCGGTCCTGTGGTTTTGCTTCATATCCTTTGGCTAAGTAGCATTTTGAATCCCTGAATTTCCCTTGGAAAGTTCTTAATATAAAAAGCATTATGCCTGAGTAACTATATTTACTTAGTGCCATGAAAAATGCAACAGTGAGGTATGTACTGTATTTGCGGCAAATTGAAGAATCAATCGATTTTCATTGCTTTTCCAGTGAGGCACGAGAGGAAATAAAGAAAAAGCACGTGGTATTGTAATCTGACGCCAAGACGTTACGCGCCAAGCTTTTCAGTAGTAACAAACACTGAGCTGTTTGTGATGTGTACAGTGACACTTGACTTGTTCTTTTTGTGTTCAACAGCCTACATAAAGCCAACAACAAAAAAAAAAAAAGAAATATGCACCTATAAAGAAAATGGAACGGCTTACGACACGAGAGGAAAAAGATTGGCATGTTACGGGCAGGTCTCAGCCGCCGAGAGGCGGTGCGCCATCTGCACTGTCACCTGTCAACAATCAGTTGGCTGAAAACAGGCGCCGTCGCTGACCGACCCTGCTTAGGGCAGCCTTCAGTCACTACAGTAGCTCAAGAGCGCCACATCTGGTTACAGCCTGTACGTGACAGATGCCAGACAACAACCCAACTGATCATGAGACGAGGGGTCTGAGATGTCTGAGGGTGAGCACAAGTACCGTTCGACACTGTTTACGAGAGCAACATATGCATGCACATTGACCCCACAGAAAACCCACTTTTTGCCCATTTATGCACAGTAAATATCTCCTCACAGCACAGTATGTGCAGGCTTTACAATTTATGGGCTGCTTGGACATCTTTCGTAAAACGCTTACATTCACCTTGAGATTGCGTTTGGTCGAGAAACTTGATTGTAGCAGGAGAGCGCTGAACTGTGCCGCAGTAACACTGCAATAATTGAAGAACCGTCCGACTGACTGTGGGTGGGTTCAGTGTGCATATACATCCTCTTCATGGCAAATTTTTTATTGTTCCAAATTTTTTGATAATTGCTCTGACTGTGCTTTTGTCTGATTAGGGAAGGCCAGCTATCATTGGTCTTTTTTGTATGAAAAGCTCTTTGGCTGTGGTTTTTTCCATGGTGTTAAATGTCACAGGGACACCGTGTTTGTGGAACCTCATATGTACGCCACAGACTCTGGCTACTAAGATCAAATAAAAAATGAACTTAATCCAAGCTGCCTTTGTGCTTTTTATTTGGTTTTATTGGAAACATTATTTAGGGGAGCCAATGATTTTGACCCAAATATATTATTATGTATAAAATTTATAAGACTATGTCTCTGATTTCAGTTAATGTGTAAACTGAATATTTGAGTCATCGTCTTTATTATGTATTCGGTTTAGTCATTCTTGCTCATTTCCATGAGGCGTGCCAATAACTCATGAGTTGGCCGAACAGAAATTTTTATTAATGTACACTGACCTTGTCAATTAAACCGATAAATCAATGACTCAGAGTTACTAACTTTAATACAGCTCTCTACAGAGGGATACAGGCTGAGAGGCTGCAGCTCTTCCTCAGCAGGGGAAAAGTGCCGTAACATTCGTGAGTAAATATCCTCTCAGCATGGAGCTCCACACACAAGATTAGTGCTGTTTACATGAGTAGAGGAGAAGATAAGGTGTGTTTATGCTGGCCGGGGTGGAGAATTCGCAGAAGTTTAATTTCTTCAGTTTGCAGCATGTCTACAGCCTCAATGTCATCACGCGCATATAAGGTCACGTTGGGGGTGGAGGCGCGCTTGTATATTCAGCTGAAGAGCACTTTAAAACTGAGTCCAAAAATAAATAAAAACAAAGAGAAGGAAAGAGATGACATCTATTCTTGTGGGCTAATAGCTGGCTGTGGGACCGGATCCTCCGCCTCCAGCTGGGTGCTTATCCTTAGATCGTGTTCCAGGCTGCGGGCACCGCTTAATTACAAGAAAGCTGCCCCGTCTCTCATTGGCTCAACCCCCACCGTGGGCGGGAAATAATGGCCACCTCTCCACCAGGCGAGCGAGAGCAGCAATCAAATATGTGCAGATGAGCGAGGCTGCGTGCAGCTCCCCACCGCCTGATTGGCTCTCCCAGGTTGTCGAGGGCTCCAAGACAAAGAGCCCATGTTGGACAAGCTACAGCCGCCATCGGAAAAGCTTCCCAGAAATCTCTGCTCCTGGGATCCAGCTATGACTCCGTCAGGAGTGATCTCACTCTCTGTCGAGTGTTTTTCACTGGAACACAATAATCGCTGTGGGATTCCTGCAGGAGAGGAGAAAATGAACCCACCAAAAAGGCAAACCGTGTCTGATTCTCAACTTTACAATAATTAGAACTGACTTAAATTTAGAATCAGAAAGAACAGCATCTCAAGCGTATGACAGTTTGTGAAAAGAAACCTGTTTGCACCCGGTTTCAATGTCATTTAAAGGTGCGGTAGTCAGAGTCTAACCTTTGTGGTTCTCTTTGAGTAGTTTGAATTATAAAAATAGAAACGGAACATAAAAAGAAGTGCTGCAGGCATTTTGAATCTAGTACTGCAGGAGAGCCGTAAGAAAATCTCTCATACAAACACATTCACTCTCCCTCACTCATGCACGCACACACACACACACACACACACTCAAGTGCCTGAGCATGTGGCAAGTGGGGCAGCTGCACCTCGACAATTAGATTTGGAGAAGCAAACGCATGCTTTTGTATCCCCACTTTCTCGTCATGTTTACGATATTCTTACATATACTGTATGTCTAAAATCCACAAACACACACACACACACATACACGCACACATAAATATATATAACCTTATTCCAAAAAAGTTTGGATGCACTGTAAAATGCAAATAACAGACATTTTATTCACAGCAGTACATAGGCAACATATCAGATCTTGAAAGTGAGACAATTTGCCAGTTGTCGAAGAATATTAGCTCATGTTGAATTTGATGGCAGCAACACATCTACAAACTGCCTACAGAGTACATAAACTTAGCCAAACCGAAACTTGTGTTCTAGTTTACTAACTGGTGATTAAGAAAGTATCAGCAGCATTACTAGATGAATTAGCCTATCGCTAATGCATATTAAAAGAGCACAGCTGCATCACAATCTCAACGTAACAAACAGCACAATTGTTGACCACAAGGACGAAGTGAAACTTTACAGTGGAACACAAAAAAGTCCACGTTTGCGCGCCTGCATACACTTACACACACACAAACACACAAATAAACAACTAGGCCTTTGCATAACCCAAACAAGATGCCATCAACTGCATTGACAAAATGGCAATACAATGAAAATGAAATATCCACATAATAACCTTACACTAACCACAATAATATCAACAGCACCAAAGATTTGCTGACAGTCATGCTTACTTCTTCCTAAAGCAAGTGTTCTAGCTACCGCCAAAATTTTTTACTAAAAGTTTTAAGAGATTGATCAACAGATATAGTCCCACCCACCGGCATCAAGCTCATAATTGAAAAACAGCATAATTTTGAGAAAACATCCCATTTTGATTGTTACCCGTATTCACACCACCTACTTTATTTTATCCCTTAACATCTGCAAACCGCCTGCCCAAACTTATTTAGCTATAACGTTATCAATCATGTAGCTAACGTAACATCATTCATCCCCATACACCGGAGATAGCCTGAAGGCTGTCAGGAGTAGGCTAAACATGCCATTTCACTACGCTGTTGCAGGATTCTTGAAAACAACTAATATGGCATCTGGGGACATAAAACATCTACATCATCATATGATATGAAAGTAATTTAACTAAAATGATCAACCATGTAATTTTGGTGATGGTTAAGTCTAGAGTGCTATAGCGATGTTCACAATGACATCAATGTTTTGATATGGGGTTGGCAAAAAGGCTGATCTTACACAAGTAGATCTCTGTCTCTATATGAACTTAATAAAACATCTAAAATAGCGATGCAAGTCAGTTGTGTTATAGGTTGCACCAACAGGTTTGCTAAGGGTTCAGGAACCACGTTTTTGAGGATTTTGAGCGAAGAACTGAAGT